>JAODJW010000081.1:10685130-10701899 GCA_026777045.1 Hyperopisus bebe | reverse complement strand
GCATGTTTTTATGTGTGTGTGTATATATATATATATATTTACACACACACACACATAATAATAATAATAATAATAATAATAATAGATACTTAATTTCCCCAAGGGGATAAGTAATCTTTACGCGTCCTCCAACTTGCTCTTTGTAGCATAAGCTGTCTGCGAAGGGCAGCCACCTGTTGGGGCGCCCAGGGAGCTGGAGGTTAAGGGCCTTGCTCAAAGAGGCTAAGGCTGAGGTGTGTGTGTGTGTGTGTGTGTGTGTGTGTGTGTGTGTGTGCATACAATGATTGTACCTGAAACAGCTTTTTGCATTTTTCACATGCTGTAGCAGATGTATGAGTTCATATGAAGAATCCTTTTTTATCTTTTCATGCATATCACTTCTGCGCCTTCAGTTTCAGTCCCTTTGCTTAACCAGTTGTTATTTTAAGCTTGAGTAACTTGCCCAATTTGTACTGCTTAAAATTCTTTAAATGTTTTGTCTACCAGACTAAGAGTAATTGATGCTTGAATCAACCCCGTTCCAAAAGATGCGATAAACTAGTTTTTAATTAATAGCGGTAAAGCTTGTAAAATTAAAAATCATGCTGTTCACGAAACACTCTCCATATTTTCTGTTACTTTGGAAATGTCAGTATGAGATGGAAACATTATAACTCCATAAATAAAGATGACAGAAAATTTGTGAGGCGTTTAATTGCTCTTGGTCTGCTGAATAGCATAATGTGCTGGTTTTATCTGAGTGTTGGTGCAATACATTCCCTCCCTCAGCTTCCTGCCCTGAAACTGAGGATAAAATGTCTCTCTGAGGTCTTTCTCTCACACCTCACTCTGGTGAACTGCTTCCCAAGTTGTTTCTAGCACTTTGACGACGAGTTTCAGCAGACCTGTTTTTACTGGAATGGGACAAGCAGCATCTTATTAGGAAAGTAGGTTTATGTGCAGTACCAGTCAAAAGTTTGGACACACCTACCCACAGAAAGGTTTATTTGTACTATTTTCTACATTTTGGAATAATTATGAAAACTATAAAGCAACATATATAGAATTATGTACTGACCAAAAAAGTATTAAGGCAAAAAAAAAAAAAAAATGTTTGGCAGTTCTGTGGTTTGGGACTCGGAAGGTTGCTGGTTCAAATCCCTGGGTTGGCAGAGTGATCCCACCATTGGGCCCTTGAGCAAGGCCCTAAACCCCAATTGCTCCAAGGACCGGCTGTCCCTATTTTCTCCTCCATGCGAGTTCCATGAGGTGGCCTCCTGGGATGCTTCTCCAGCTATCCTGAAGGAGGTCCCACATATACTCCGAGCACTCATTGGCTGCTTTTCTTTCCCTCTCTGGTCAGACTCCTCCAAAACCATCTCTACCAGGTTTATGTCAATTGGCCAGGTCATGTGATGTGACACTATCACCAGAGATGCATGAATTGTATGGGCCAACTATCTATGTCGGCCGATACAGTAACAATCAATCGTTGACCAGTAGTTAAAATGAGCTAATATCTGCCTCAGATAATTCCCTCTAAAGTGGTGACTCCCCTATATTGCTTTGCACACCCGCATACTAAAGAGTCAGAAAAATGTCTGTTGTGTGGAGTTATTTTAACGCCATTAGGAATGCATTTTGCCAACATTGTTCTGCTAAAAATTTCACGAGGAGGATCTTCTAGTTAACATTTCAACACAACAAATTTGATTGCTCAGCTTAAGGCTAGTCAATGAAACCTACGAAGATTTTCTGAAAAACAAATCCGTTACAATAAAGAAGGCTGCAATACTGCTGAATAACGCGAGTCCGTCAGTAATGAAAGCATTTGATAGCAAAGGAAAATTCAGAGCAGACAGTGCGAAATCGAAAGATATTACGTTTATCACACTTGATGATCAGCCCTTCTCTGTTGTAAATGTTCATATAGATGTATGCAGTTGTAAAACACAGTGCTCTGGGACTGTTGTTTGCCAGAGTTGGTGTTTTCTTATCAAAAAAGAAATACATTTTTCATATTTTTGAAATGTAATTTATTTATTAATTTATTTGGGTGGGGTGTCCCTTTAAACTTATTTAAGCAGATCCTCCCAGAAAATCGGTACGATTATTTTCAAAATAATCGGGTATCGGTGTTGGCCAGCATTTTCCTCATCAGTCCACCGCTATCACTGCCCTTTGTAGGCAGCTTGGCATGTACAATCTTTTGACTGGTACTGTATATGATGTGCCTTTGTGGGTTAGGGCTGGGTAATTTCCGTAATAGACCCTTGAGCAAGGCCTTCAACCCCAGTTGTCAGACTCTGATCCTCAGCTGTTCATTGCTTTGGGCAAAAGAATCTGTTAAACAAATGTGAAAAGGACAAGTAATATATACAGCAGGCAAAAAAAAACACAAAACAAGTATATAGTTATTTACAAATGTAAAAAGGGCAAGGAATATATACAGCAGGCAAAAACAACAAAACAAGTACATAGTTATTTACAAAACAATACGGTGAATATTGGTTAAGTGGGAGAGAGAGAGAAAATACCAAAAATTGTCCCAGTTTACCAATCGCTACTAAATTTCATCTTTATTAGTAACCGCATTACTTCTACTGTTACGGAGTCAGCTGCAGTTATGACTATGATGGCTGTAGCTACGTGTGTTTCCAGGTCAGGCACACAGGGCCCCCTGCAATCCCACTGCTAAGCGTTTTTCACCAGGCCGAACGCAGCTTCTGTCTAGCTTTGGCTCTCGTCTGAGAGGTTCCTGCTAGCTTACGCCAGAAGAGCTTATGAAGAACTTGCTGGTGCTTTGAACCTCTGAAAAGGAAGGATCTGCAATTTGAGTCCCACTAAAAGATTTTCACAAAGGATTTTGTTTCTGAACCAAAAAGCTATTTAAATTCCATGTGATATAAGGAATTGGTTGGTTATTAGTATGTGCTGTCCCTTGAGCATTTTTTGTAACATTCTCCGAAATGCTAATAGCGTACAGCTTGACATAACAGGCCTGCTATTATAATCCCTCTTGAAATGTCATTTTCAAGTGCAGAAATGTTCAGAAATTGGGGCTTTTTCGGTCCGTAATTGCTGCTGCCGGTGCTTCTCGGGTCTAAGTAAGCTTTTCGGCCCAGCAGTCGGACCGCAGCTCGCTGTGTCTCTGCCCACCTTGCATAACATCCCGGAAGCGCCCGTCCCTCTTGTCGTCCATTTATGAAACTTGACCACTCTCTAGACGTCGTGAGAATAAAAGCCTCTTCAGATGAGGTGCGTTTCACCGTTTGCCCAGATGTGTCCCGTCCAGCGGTGCGCTAGGGACACGAATCCGTGGGCGGACTCTGCGTCCTGCCCGATCACTTTGCTTCAGGGCTTTGCCGTGCTAGATAACGGCTCTCGGTTTGTGATTGTACCCGGTTTGAGCTAAACCATATGCTGAATGCACGCAGAACCCATTCTCTGTCCAAGCTTACATAGCTAGCTGGTCAATTGTTAGCTATTAGCTGTACCGTCACATTCAGACAAGTTTATAGAGTCGTCCCTTGGTGAAATGTACAGTAATATCATAAAATGTAAATGTATAATATGGGATAATAATACAGTGTAAATGCTGTGTGAAAATAGTGGTTATACTGTATTGTTTAGGGCATAATAAGGACAAGAACTACACAGTACACGTCAGCAACAGTGTAACATTGTCTTTCTTATTCATGTGGATTCAGTGTAGTGCGCGGCATGAGGTAAATCCAATTTTTGCTATTTTGAACTTCTTGGACTTTTTTGTTAAATTTTTTTTCAGTCCGTGGTCGGTTCCTTAGATCCCCTGGAAAACGGAAGACTGACTGCATCCCCCGAGAGCCTGATGCTTTCTTAAGCAGTTTAAGAGCCGGACAGATTACGTTTGTATGTTGTTTTTTAACAGTGTTAGAAACGAGCGAAAATGAGTTGCACCATTGAGGGGCGACTTCCATCTTTCCAAGTGTGGCCTAAATGCAGTCACTGTGCTGGCAGGAAGCACAAATGTAGGGTAATTGCTTACAGGTGGGACAGCCAGACAGTCACTCAACGCCCCCGCCCCCCCATTTCACAGGGTCCGTAACTCGTGACCGTATATGATGCATTTTTTTTTTTAATTCATTCTTTCGCACGTAGTGGTTCTTTTTTAGAATAAGGAAATCTTAGTTACAAATGTAGTGAAGTAAGCCTATAGCTTAATGCTAACATGCTATAATCCCACGGGGGGGGGGGGCGTTCTTAAGGGGAGACAGTAAGTTTCTGCGAGTAGCTGTCAGTCCTAAATGATTGTTCATTTCCTGCGTGTCAGGGATGGAGTAATGGCATGCAGCTGGCTGGCTGGCTGGACCCCGATCAGCCTTGCCTCCGACACACATCAGCCCCGGTCCAGCTGGTCCGCCTCTACATTCCAGCTCCGCGTGAAAAAAAGGCCACTCCAGAAGAGCTGGGATTGGCCGACTTTGGCGTGGTTATTCTTATGCCTTTTCTTCACGATATAGCTTTCAAGATAATATGTTGCCGTTTGTGGTGTTTAGTTTCAAAGTGACGTACTTCATTTGAAAAAAAAAAAGATATTTTCAGATAAGTCCAACTGTGTTTATATTAGGGAAATGGAAATCTTTTCTAAGAAGGAGTGTGACTTGGAGTTATTTTGCAAGTGGCTTTTTCTGGAGATCCAGCTAAGCTACACCTGTCCCAGGTCATCGTGCTGATGTATTGTGATCACAAAAGCGAGGTTGAAGCTCTTTCTGTTCCAACTATCTGTTGATGGAAACAGGCTTGCGGTTCTGAAACTGTGTGGAAACACCATTTGTGCTCTCTGAAGAACAGAACGTAACGAAACTCTCATGCACGCTTTTGACGTCTGAAGGATACATATCATATTCTGTCTAAGACAGAAACGTACATATGCAGATTATTTTAATTAGTAACGAATACATATTCTATGCATCCCCTTTGTATATAAACTATATTGCTACATTTGCTTTACGTCTTGCTGGACTTCTTGCCTGACAGTTAGCATTTTGGATCCAAAATTGATTTTCATTCCAGAAGCAGAATTCTGGTGAGATGGGATACTTATCTGCACTTGAATTGTTCTTATTGAAAGGCACTCATATGCACTCTGATATCCTGCTTCCAGGCCTGTAACTCACTCAGGCTGATGTTGGTACGTTCTGTATTCTGTCCTGGGTGTCCCAGATGTTTGGCCCTGTGAGTCCAGCAGGAGTAACAGCTGCACGCCTCTACACCGGTCTTTCTCAATCCGGTCCATGGGGACCCACACATTTTAGCTCCTTCCCTGCTCCCGGTAGGGAGCAAAAATGTGAACAGGGAACGCAGAGGGAGGAAAAACGTGGACCGGCTGTGGGTCCCTGAGGACCGGATTGGGAAACGCTGCTCTACACGCATTTTATTTTTCTTTCCTCGTGCCTATACCTTCACGTTTCTCCTAGGACTTACAGGCCCGCATGGGAACGGCCACCTTCGTGTTCCCCCACTACAGGAAAGGGTTACTTTTCTCATTTCCTGCCTGGTTCCCCCTCTGCTTTCGCTGTACTATGATTGCCTTCTTGACTTTAAAACATTCCCAGGCTCCTATAACCTTCTGGCTTGCCTGCCTCAGCCAAGAATGGTCCCAGGTGAACGTGTGGGCGGAACCTCCTGTTTTTTAAGGATAAAAATCTCGCTCTTGTTCCCAGAGTAGAGCTTGCTTCTCTCTCTTTCTCTTTCTCTCTCTCTCTGCCCCTCTTTCTCCCTCCCTCAGTTTCCTTTAGTGCTTTCTGGGTAACGCATACTTTCATAATGTGTTCGTTCCAGGACCCCTGTACATGTTGGCCTGGGCCCTGTCGGGGCATACTCTGGTAAATGACCGTCCATCGTTCTACCTCCAATCTGGCTTGCTACAGTACTGCGGGCTTTAGCTGTCTGCAAATAATTCTGATCTGCCTGTCTTTGTTATGAACAGGTTGACCAAAGTAGGAAAGCTCTATAGTTGTGGCGTTTTCATAATGATAAGTACTGAACGCATCATTACAGCAGTAATTGGCAGGAATGCCCAAAAGAGAAACAATTTGTATTTCTCTTGATTTGAAATTCAATAATTACGACAGTGGCATCTGCTCAGCAGAGTAAATCCCTCCCCAAATGTCTTTTTAGTTGCCCACCTTTGCTATAGTTCCACTGCCTGTTTTCTTTCCCCGTAGCTGTTAAAAACATGGATTTTCACATGCTGACCAGTCAAGATGGTTCAGACGTGATCTGTGTTTCAAGTAGAGTCCAAACAAATATGACAACAGGCCTCAGGCCTGATGCACTGACAGACCGGCCAAACTCTTGATTCTAAATTTAGACACACGGTGCTTGAACTAATTACTCCCCAAGCCTTAATCACCAACAACCTCTGTAGCAGATCATAGAAATACGAGGCTCCCGTTTTGGTTCGAGTTGATGTTGCAGACCAACATGTGTTCTCCTAAACTGGTTAAATTGTGAAATGATCTTCACTGCAGACACAATCACGCAAAGTGAAACATGCCATGTTCTTCACTGGCAGATTGTTCTTTTTACATGACCTTACCTCAAGCTGCCAAAGGTACTTAGCAAAGGCATAGACTTTTGGAACAGGTTGTTTCGACTCTCCGCACTGACGTTAATGAGTGATGAATCTCCACTTTAGCCCTCATTGTTATAAATAGGCTTCTTGTGCCTGGTACGGGCCTCAAATGAGAACCTCTGTTCTTGTACTAGTCAGTCAGTCCCAGTGAGCTTCTCTGAAAGGGTCAGTCCTGATCGCCTGTTTCTCTGAGGATTCAGATTCCACTCCACCATTTCTTTGCATTCATCCGTGTAATCAAACAACATCTGGAAGACCAATAAATCAAGAGGGCAGGATGTCATAACATTCATTGACCTGTATGATTTTTATGTATTTGTGTGCAGTGGCAGGAGTATAAAACATCCATCCCCTGTGAAAGAATCTCTGCCAGAATTTTTACTCTGGGACCAATGCCCTCATCCTTGACATCTTTTCGATTAGCTGAGCTTTCCCATTTTTGTTGAATCTTTGACTTCAGACCCATATGCTCCATTTTCTCATGCACAGCTGTGTTGCTGGACAGCTGCAGACGCTAATAGCTAATAATTAAATAATTACTACACCCCTGCAGTTTTATTCCTGATCAACAAAATGTCACCTTATTTGTATTTCGGCACTGCCAGTCCTTCACGGTACATGATTTGGGCTTTCGTTTAATTATAGGGAAGCCTGGAAATTGGCCAGGAGAAAATGGTGCTATTGACTTATGGCAGCTAGCTAGGTTAGTTAGGCTTGTATTGATAGAATGTGTGATCTTTTACTTTAAACATCACATGGGCTTCAAAGCTTCAGGAAAGTGGCCGCCACAGTATACGCTGAGATAAACATAGTAATTAAGAGGATTCTTTCCAAACTGTCAAGCCAAGTAGGGTCATTAACCTCAAAGGCAGGTCTTATAGGACGTCTTTAATGCACAATTCCTGGACTTGAAGCCTGCTGGTTCCAGTATGTACCTGGATGCATGTTAAGTACTTCCACCCAAGGGTAGGTGCTGAGAGAGCCTAAATTGGAATGCGGACGAACCAGCTCATACAGACGTCAACGTGCTATGACTCTGAGCATCACTGATTCCCCACAAACGTGCCTACTAGACCCCTACTCTTCCAAGCTAAAGACACGGTAGACTACCTTGAAGTCCTCTTATTACTGTGATCCTTTTGTGTCATGGCTGATGGGAGACTACATCTTCAATATAGCTCACCACAGATGAAAAGCGGCAAGCTTCACCTCCCATTCCAAGATCCCCGGGGACCCAATTTCATGCCATGTGTCTGTTTGCCTCGAGTCCTCAAAGGTCTCCCTGGAATCACCTGTAAACTCATTGTCCCTCTGGTGCTGGCCGATTTGAGATGTTTGCCAGTAATGCTTGATCTTTGATCTCTCCCTTCAACGTGGAACATTGGCAAGTCGGAGACACCTTCTGGCTACTTCACTTGGGTCCACGGGTGGACTTTCTCCCACTAATGCCCCACCGTCCACATAAACACCTTCAAGTAAATATTTCCTGTTTATTCCCGTTACTATTTTTTTGCCCACACTTGAAGGCAACCCGGCTTATCTATTTTTCCTTGGTTGATGTCCTTGCTTGTCTCTTTTTAAACGCATAAGAATGGTTGTCAGAGGTCCTGCTGAAGTTTCTGCTTTGTTCACCGTGGTGCACACAGGACTCATAATCGGGAGACAAAACTTTGAGCTCAAGGTTGGCGAGCGACCGTCGTTTCGGTGCCATATGAGTGACCGATGGTGTCCTGGCACCGGCGGTGCTGTGCAGTCCATACTGTTAGCGTCGCAAAAGGAGCCAGTCAAACTCACTTGGCCTTTCTGGCTGTGAATCATCGCTGGTGTTTATCTGATACGCTGCATTAATCAGAGTTGTGAAACTGTGCCAGTGCATGAAAAGCATAAGGTAGAAATCGGGCATTGGATTTGTTTATTTTTAAAACCAATGTTCGCTTTTGAACCGTCAAAGCTTTCCTAAGGTTACAGTCTGTTCGGATGCTTATCTGATGTAATTATTTTATAAATATGATATTTATGCCAGTGTAAATATTGTCCTACTTTATGTAGCACGGCTACAATAATTTCACTTAAAGTGCTGTTGCTGTGTAAATGGGTGATGTGAGTCGTGGAGAAAGCGGGGAGGTAATATTCGCAGGCAGGAGTCTGCTGCTTTCAGCTTGTGCCATTGAACTGGCACACTAATTGTAGTTTAATACTAGACACAAGTAGAAAGAGGTGTAATTTTCTTAGCATCTAAAATAGAGCTGACAGCTTTTCATTTGGCTGAAGTTAATTTGGTATCGGGAACAGCTGCAAGATATTATCACCCACCTTTGTACTTCCCTGCCAGAAGATTCCCTCTAGTTCTGCCCAGGGAGCTCTTGGTACAGCTTTGGCACAAAAAGCTGTAATGCACCTTTTTGTGGCATTTCTCGCAGCGAAGACCTCACTCAGATTAGTGATGGGAGCGGCGATACTAGGGTTTGTATGTCAGAGACCGGCGGCCATGCTAAAGAAGCAGCCACATGTTGGGGTTTGAGTGCGTTTGAGAGGATAAGGACTCCGAGGTTCAGTGGAGCCTGAGATAAAGAAGCTGTGTAGAGCCAAAGCAGAGGAGATAACTTCCCGTCTGGTTGAGTGCTCCGAGTAGAGTCTGCTGTGATCAACCCCGACCCCACAGTCGGCTGCTTCCCATGCGCCGTAGAGTTGCAGAGCGGACCCTACGTTCAGCCGGCCTCTCCACATATGCTCTGAACCCCATGGCTATTTTCAGGCCCCCGGCACATGACTCCTAATCTTATCTGCCGCAGACAAGGGAAACCAAATCCAGAAAATGTTTTAAGAGGACGCCGGCCAATTTGGGACCTGCCGTGTTTCAGGCTGGCTCTCGCGTGCCGTCCGCTAGATGTGAACTTGTGCCCGGCGACAGCCGCCCTCGGTCTTGGCGTCGCCCCCCCGACTCATTCAGCGGGATTCGTTTGGGTTTGGAGCGCCAATGTGGATTTGCATGTAAAATGAGATTACGCTGCCGATAGCGTCAGCTCGCCAGCGCGTCATTGGCTAGACCGAGCTATCAGAAATCACCCAGCCGAACGTGTGCGCCCGCTGGTGCGGATGAGGGTGGCGGCTGGTATGCGGCTGCAGTGAGGCGGATCCCCGGCACCGGACCAGATCTCCCTTTATGGTGAAAAATACCTACCGGTATATTTGTGTAACGTCAAATCGGGATAGAGAGCGGCTGAGGTGGAGGGAGCTGGAAAAAATGACCCTTTGAGTCTTTATTACCCTTTAATAAAACCTGGTATCCAGGTCGGACACGTGTTCCGTCAAAGAGCCAAGTTGTGTAAACTGGGCATGGCGTCCCTCTGTTACTGGCGCAGGCCAACGGGGCCGTGTCCATACTCCAGAGTTGCTCCTGCTGCCATCCAGGGATGGGATCCCACAGCCTCACCTGCTGTTAGTAATGTGATAATGGGCATCGCTAGCTGCTCACCAACCGCGTGGTCGACATCAGCTATGTTATTTACCCGCTAAGTGGACACTTTGCAGCGTTTGACCATCTTACTCACGTGCAGTCGGAAGTTTTACTGGTTGGGTTTAGGTTAGGAGGCTCGGTAGTGGGCGTAACGGTAGGACTCTCACTAACGGGATTTGAAGCCGGAACATTTCGGTTATCAGTTTAGCCGGATCGCTGTGTGGGGCTCCTTCCTGATCCATTGAGAAGTGTCTGACACCAAGGAGTGCTGGACATAGTGAAGAGCATCATGTAGGAAGTTAAGCAGGAGATGAGTACAAAATGCTGATCCCACAGAGGGTGACAGGGGGAGGGAAAAGAGGAAGAGAAAAAATTATACCACAGCGAAATCTTTAGTTTCACTCATTTTTCAATTTATGAGTGTGCGTCTGTGTAAATTGCCCCCCCCCCACCCTTTTTTTTTTTTTTTACACAAACACCAGCCTGGTTCTTCCCTGTTTCTCATTAATGAAGGACTCCTTCCTTGCTTTATGGGACTTCAGTCCTGCTTCTAGCAGCCTGTTAAGCATTGTCCTAGCAGTGCACTTCATACCACTTAACGTTTCCCATTCTTTTTGATGGTCACTTTGATGCCATTCTCCGGTTCCTGAGGGACTGTTGGATAAGTTGAAGGTCATCTCTGGCATTAGAAAGTCGCTTCTGCCCTCTACCTGGCTAGCTTCTGGTCTTTCCCAGTGTCTCCTGATTTCACATTGTTCTTGTGTACTGCTACCTGAGCCTGGAAGCCACCTACCTTAAAGTCTGTAGCCTTCTGCCAGCAGAACTAGCAAACCAGGATTTGACAATGCAGAGTCTTAAAAAGAAATGAACTGCTTTCTAAATCTTTTTCCAGAGCTGCGTTACATCTGTGAATTATTATTATTCAGTGTAACTAGTCTGGTACAGGTTATGCTTCCACTATATTGACACCCCCCAAAAAAGAAAATGTGTTTTTCTTGCATGTTTGGCAAGCAAAATGCATGTGTGATATTACAGGAACAAACAGCAGGTTAACACCGCAAAGCAGTTATCGAACCATCTATCATTCTTTTTTCCTCTGTGTTTTCCGTGCTAATCTAAGCTGTCCTAACACTCAGCTGCTAATAAAGAACCCTAAAGCAGGGGTGAAATTAATATTTAAGGCCTTTCCTGAATAGTATCCTTTGCTGTACTAAACATTTGTAACATAGTTATCCGGCTTCTAGATAAATGGGCTTTATTTTCTTTCAGAAAATACAAAAGATTGAAGAGAGGCAATTGCGTTGTTATAAGAAGGGTTTGACTTTGTAGGTGTGAGCAATGTAATGTCTCAATTTGTGTCATGGAGTCGGTACATGGAGCTGAGCTTCTTTACTAGGTGCTAAGCTCATGAGTGTTGGTGTTACTTTGCTGGAGTTAATTTACACTTCATGTCTTCTGTGTCTTTTCTTTACATATGTAGTGTTTGTGGTTTAGTTCTTGTTAGTCTTAAGACCTGCTGTCACCCCAGTTCCAAAGGTTATACCTTGGTTTGGTTGAGTAAATGGTCAGTTCAATAGTATTCCAAGCTTTAACTGAGCATTTAAGATATTTTGATTTCCATTTTAGAAATCTCATCTATAGTTACACCAGCAATCGCACTGGAACATGAGCTGTCGACAGCCCTGTTGGCCCTTGCATTGTAGAGACAAGGTTTTTGTTTCAACGTGGCGTTCCCTGAGGAATCCTTGCACCGCAAAACCTGAAAGTAGCAAACATTCTACTTGCCAGAAAGTTATAAAGGTACTTTGAACTTCCTGTATTCTTGTCGTGCAACTGGCATAGTCTTCCAGAGAGAGAGTAGGAAAACCTTACAGAAGTTCAAATGTACATATCGAAATAGACCAAGTGTTAAGGGAGGAAGCTAAATATGTTTATACACGGAGGTGGACAAAATAACAGCCAAACAATATATGGATACGAAGGATCTGATAAAAAGCTTTGATTCCTCTTGGAATGTTACCATATGAGTCCTGAAGTGTGTGTGTGCCGCAATATTGGGCTTCCAGTCTGTAGTAGTGGAGATCTGTTTCTCACTCCGTGCTCCACAACATCCCATGAAGGTGCACTTAATGTTTAGATCTGGTGATCTGGGAGGCTGTGGGAGGCGTTTGACTTCATGAAATCGATTTGCTTGGAAGTGTGTATTAGGAGTTACAATTTTCCAATATAGGAACATACTGATGGAACAGTTTGTGCACCATAGAGTGCATCTGGCCCTTTAAAATGACATCATATTCCTTGGCTCCTATTTGACCAGGCAGGGTAGTCATTGGATCCATCGTTGGCTGCCCATACTGGTCAACATTGAAGGTTAAAGGCACCTCTACACGTAAACTGTGAGCAGGAAGGTGAAAGATGACTAAATAGATCATATAACATTTTCATTGGCCAGAAGTCCAGGTTTTGTTCTCGTTACACCAAGTTTTAAGTCTTCTTACATTGGTCTGGCAGGCAAGTAGTTTCTGATTGGCAGCCTTACCATAAGTCGTTGTTGTCCATCTATCCCTTTGACTTTACCTCTCTTTATCACTATGCACGTTTGATACACTGCACTATTATGCTTTTTGAAACTGTTCCCATTGACAGTAAATAACTTACCATCTTTCGCAATTGTTGTTCAGCCTATTTGACCTCTTCAGGACTTGCCTCACTTTTTTTATTTTAAAACTCACAAATCAAAATGTGGATTATCAGACCTCTTTCATAACTGCTAATTACCGTTCAGATTATCATGACGAATTTTTGTACCTCAATGTGCAACTGATTCGGTTCCTCTAGGGATAGAGTACTTTATCATGCGACATTCCTTTTATTTTGTCCGTATATATGCGTTCAAATAAGAGTTGTATTTTGTTTATTGCATTGGACTTGACTCTGACTAAGGCCTCATGGATTTTCATTGAGTCATATTTGTTATTATTAGGTACGGAGCCTCAGATTTAAATCTCGTACTCCTTAAGGCCGAGGTGATGACAGCCCAGCTGCATATATCTTCTTCTTCTCCTAAATAAGCTAATGCCTTTCCCACCCCCTTTCGAACAGCCAATCAGCAGTTTGCTAATTAAAAATCGGTTTCATCGCCCAATTGGGCGGAACCCGGGTGAATTTCAAGGGCATGACGGAGTATTGACAGGCGTAGCTGGAGCTGGGTGAGGAGACACAGGAGGGATCGGAGTGGAGATGGCCTCTTTGTTTATTTAAATAAAACTAAGGATTGTGGGACCTGTTAAACTAGAATTTGATAAGTGTGGTTGGGCTGTCTGATAGTTCCAAAAACTTGAGGATTTTCTTAATCCTTTGCACATTTTTGACCCATGAAGACCCCTTCGGCAAGTAATGCAGCCAGTCTGTTCCTTATTTATCAGTGAGCAGATGGGATTTGCTGATCTGTCACTCTCTCTATGCAAATCTGGCACAGCGCAAGCCAATCGGGACTCATGTCCGGGCCATGGCTCACCCAATGGGAGCTTGTGGGAGTGTGAAAAGATAGGCATGGCTGGGCCTCAAATACACTTGACTCATGATTAAAGCAAAGAAAGGGAAATGTCACTCAACTCCTGGCAACTATAACCAGACACTAAAGTCTTAAACGCAAGCATCTGAAAGCCTGGAAAGGAGCAGGAACTAAAAATGCATATGAGGTATTAAATTTCAGAGAATATTAATATGAAGGCTTAGAAGGCCAAATTGACATATTTCATAATAAGAAAAACATAGCTGACCCAAGCTGTGAAAAGCGTCCCCCGTGTTGCTGAATTACATTCTCTGCCAGACACAGTAATTGAATATTTAATGTGGTTGCCCAGTAGATTTCTGTGTTTCTTTTTTGCAGCTTCTTAGAGAATTCTCCAGTGGTGTGATCTCAAATAATTCAAAAAGACTAAGTATGTTACTCTGTTACTGTTGTTTAGTTAATTCAGTGTTGCAGTTCTTGTCATTGATGGTTGCTAAAAAACATCGAGGCTAAAGGTTTAAGTCCTTTCTGGGGGAATCACTGTTGTCCTCTTTGGAATGTCTGCCCATCCATCTGTCCATCCATCCATCTTCCATAATTGCTTATCCAGTACAGGGACACAGTGAACCTGGAGTCTATCCCAGCAAGGCAGGGAACACCCTGGGTGGGATGTTGTTCCGTCACATGGACAATTTTGAAACGCCAGTTCTCCTAAGGCAGTGTTTCCCAACTCGGTCCTCGGAGACCCCCAGACAATCCACGTTTTTGCTCTCACCGAGAGCTGGGAGGGAGCGAAAATGTGAACCGGCCGAGGGTTCCGGAGGACCGGGTTGGGGAACACTGACCCGAAACGTGTTTTTGGACTGTCAGAGGACACTGGAGTATGTGGAGAGGGTCCCCGCAAATTCAGGGAGAACATGAAAATGCCAGCGCAAAACGTAAATAGCCCAAAACAATCAGATAAAAACAGCTAGATAAATGAAGGCATTTAAACTGTATGTGATATATAAACAATGGTGGCCACTTCCTGAAGTTTGCAAAGGGCAGCTGCAGCCGTGCATGGAGACACTGATTACAGGCTCATTTTACACCAACGGCCTGTTTGTGAGTCTCTCTCTGTATCACAGCGTGGTATCATGAAGGCGCGTTACATAAACGGATAGGCGGCCATGCAGCTAATTAATGCCTTTGGAGCGTCTGCCCTGTAGGAACTGCGCTGCGCACGTCTGAACAGCGGCGCCTCCGTCAGGTGGGAGGTGTGACGAGCTGAGAATGTGGAGAAGTTGCCAAATAACCCATTTCCAAAATGTCCTCTTCGCTCTCCTTTCTGCTGGAGCTTCTGGCACAATGTGGGGGAAAAAAAGAGTGATATTGTTTTTTGTTATTGCAGCTAATACCGGCACTTTAAAAAGTACTATCAATGAAAGGAATATTATTCAGATGCTTTGTTCTGTTGTTGAATGAAGCAGGACTTGAAGTTTGCTGTATAGGGTGAGGTTTCTGCTGTATGTGCTAGTTGCCCACGCAATAAAACCCCAAACCCGCTAGCTGTGCCAGCTAATACCTACCCCACTCCAAGTCTTTTTGAGGAGGAAAACCACAGATGAAAATAAATGGCACGTGGTTAGCAGAAGAACCCTTCACTTCAGGGAGGCTAAAGTATGTCAGTTATTCCCAGAAAACCCCTTGGTCATATGAGTCAAGGCTGGCAGCTTGAAGCCTCCCATGCGCTAGGTTGTAAATGTTTTATACTCTGCCGATGCTTTGCAGCTGCAGTGCTTTCATGGTTGGGAGCCTCACCTGCAGTGTGCACTGTTTGTATGTTCTGCTGCGTATTTGTTTACTTTTGTTTATCTAGCAGATGCTTTTATGCAACGTGACAGACATTTTTGAGAAAGCAGAATCCCTGGAGCAATTGGGGGGGGGGAGCGGATTAAGGGCCTTACTCAAGGGCCTGATGGCGAAATTATTCCGCGAACCCTGGGATTTGAATTGGCAGCCTTCTGGTTATTGCCGCAGCATCCTGACCCACTGAGCTGCACCCTACCTCCAAGTGCACAGGGAGGAGAACAGGCCCATAGTGCGTGATTGTTGCTCTGTTGTGTGTGTGTGTGTGTGTGTGTGGTCTGTGATGGACTAGCATCCAATTCATGGTGTTCCCCTGTTCGGTGCTGCCTGGGAAAGGCTCCAAGACTCCCTTCCAAGACCCTCAAATGGATAAGTAGTTAAGAGATACGATGCAATATTCTCCCATTTCACTTACCTCCCTACTCAGAGCACGTCAGAGAATAATATTAAAGTTGGACTCTTGCTTAAACATCTTCCTGAATACCATCCATGACCATTATGTTTCATTACTCAGTGGATCTATGTTATTGGGTTGATAAATAAATGGTTTTGGTGCAATATTTCCCTTGTTAGATCACTAGGAAGCAGTTTTTCTGCGTGTGTCTGTTTCGGGTAAAGGCTGGGCTCCGGGTAACAGATCGCAGTCGGCGCAGTTGCTGCACTGGCGCCCCCAACGTCAAGCCCTGCTTGGGACCCTGGCTGAGAATGGGATGCTGGTGTATGAGCAGCAAGTGGAGTCAAAGAACACGAAGGGGGTGCCGATTAAACAAAAAAATGGCTCTGGCATGCTTCCTGTTCAGTGGTTGGTGGCTGAGGCGATTCCATGCGGTGAGGATTCTGCGGACTGTCCAAAGTTTTTTTTTTTTTTTTTTTTTTTCTTCTTTAAAAAAAGGAATTAATAAAGCCGACATTAACAACGCTTCATTTCTCTCGTAGAGAGAAATTTCTCCCGAAAGGTACGGGGGCTGTTTGGGGCTTTCTCTGGCACGATTTCTGAATTTCAGAAACGTCACTTATAAGATGTAAGCCACATTCTTCAGCACGAGGCCAGTGCGTTCCTCGTGTCTCAGCCAGTGCGTTCCTCGTGTCTCAGCCAGTGCGTTCCTCGTGTCTCAGCCAGTGCGTTCCTCGTGTCTCAGCCAGCCTCCAGAGGCTCCACAACTCCTCCTCTTAAAGCCAGCATGTTCTTTCTCTTGGGTTTCTTGTTGCTGCAGAGTACAGTTGTGGTCTTCAGCGTTTGTCTATTTGGTCGGGTAAAGAGTCCTTTTCATCCTCCAGGCTCCAATGCTCGGTTTCAATTGGTAAACCTGGGCAGCTATAAAGAAGCAGCCATGTGTCAGTGGCTGCAGTCT
>JAODJW010000081.1:10666516-10685030 GCA_026777045.1 Hyperopisus bebe | reverse complement strand
CCCCCCCCCCCCCCCACCCCCACCCCCACATATTTAGAAAAAGTTTTAAAGTGTTTAAATGCATGTTAATTAGGACATTTAAGTGACACAGTCACTGCGACTATCACTTTTTCCACCTCCCTGCCCACTTCTGCTCATCCTGATGGCACCTAGCGCAGTCTTACATAGCCTCGTGACAGTCACAGTGAGTCAGAGACCGTCGCCGTTAGCGAGAAGGCTAAGCTACTTCGCTAAGGATGGCATTTTAGCTTAATGTACTGTAACCGCTGCTTGCTTTTAGCGTCAGTCTAGCTGGCCTTAGGACTAGTAATAATTTAGACACACATCTCCGACCACAAGTATTAACCGCCCCCAGCACGTCATCACCAGCTCCCACTTCAGAGACCATACATTCCTTTTTTAATGTGGGACGTAGCCTCCCTGTTCCAGAACGCATCCAAGCACACCCAAAATTTCATTCTGCATAGTCTCCTCCCAGCTGAGACCCGTCCTGCGCTTCAGGAATTAATCCGAAACAGAATCCTCTTTTCGCTGGAGTGGGCTTTCCTTTATCTGCTTTTCTCCTCTCTGCTGGAATCACGTAGAAGATGAACAACAACCGCATCTTTTTTTTTTTTTTTTATCTGAAATTAAGCTGATGTGTGCACGAGCCTCCAACAGGGAATGATCTCCCCTGATGTTTTGATTAGAAGTTCAGGGTGAATTTGGAGTCCAAATGAGCTGTGATGACTGTGCTTGCCCAGGGCCATCTGTCTTACTGATCAGGCTGTGCACGCAGATGGGATGCCTGTTGGGTATTTGTGGTGTAGGTGGAACTGGTACCAAAGTACATCTACAGTACCAATGGGGGGGGGGGGGTGTTGACCCCAGAGCAGGTTTTCTGGAGCACTGGCTCCACATCTAGAGTGCCCTGGGGAACTTTTTCAGCTAGGATAGGATTTGTAAACTACCATTTCAATTAAAAGGTCCCACTTGCTGTGTGCTGATTGGCCGGTCTCCTACAATCATGCACGTGTCACTAATGTTTCTGTGAAACAGCTGGATGAGTTTCTCAATCAAGGAAGTGAGTCAAAGCACAAGAACAACTGGACTTTTTAGCTAAGCACAGGATCCCTTTAGGTTTAAAGTAGTTTGTGACATCTTAAGTCGCTCAAAGTGTCCTCCCTGGATTATCTGATCACTATAGCGAATAATATTTATTTTTAAATTATTTTTTATTGAGGTCTTTTTAATTATTATTTTTAATATTTTGTTGTTACATTATTTCCCCCCCCCAAAATAGAAATATTTCTAAGGGGAGAATACCGCACATGTCCCACTAGCCTACAGTGCTAAAGAACGGCCCTTATATTGTTAAATTAAAATCGTAGGATCACTGCTTGGGTAGCGGTCAGGTGCTTTTTACTTGTGGTTTCTGAACTAGGCCTCGAACATGAAGCAGATGGAACTAACATTCTCACATGCCTGTTCTCCTTGTTCTTTACAGGGAACCTGCTGTGACAGGGGGAGGGGGACGCGGCCCAGCAATGAAAAGCCAAGAGCAGAAGATGAATCAGAACACCTTGAAATCACAAGTGCAAAGTAAGAGATATCACCAGAGACTGGGGGAGCTTAGTTTGCATTTCTCCCCTCAGCAATGGCGAGACGGTCCCTAACTAAGAGACCGGTGAACAGACCCAGAGTGAAATGCGGGCATAGCATTAGCAGAAGTTTATATACACACAACATGGCGTCAGTGTTCCATACGTTATAGGTGGAACCTATATGGTCACCAGGGCCAGTCAGTGCTATAGGCGGGGCCGCCTAGGGCGCCATCCTCTAAGGGGGGGTCGACTTAGCAAGATCAAGTGAAATTGGGCAGTGAAGTTTGCCAGGGATGGGGGGTGATGCCAGTAGTGAATTTCTGTAGGGTGGCACAGGATTTGACTGGCACCGATGCTTACAATGACTCGAGAGACTCTTATAGGGAATTTTTAAATGTTTTAATGCACTACGATCCAGAAGTCTTAAAGTCAGGGGTGGGAAGGGCCAGAGAGGACCACTAACCCAAGCATGAGGTACTGGTAGTTATGAATAGAGCAGTGGAAAGTCCTGGCTGACCTGTTCAGATGGCTGTCTGAAGGGTTTAGTTAAGCACGACTCTCATAACCTTAGCTGCCTAGCAGGAACAGCCCGCAAAGGTGCTCAAAAGGATTTCGAAATACACGCTAAAGGGTAGAACAAGGGAAGGGGAAAGCAGCTGTCATTGAGTAGCTATGTAAATGGCAGACTTACCCATTCTCACAGGTTCTTCT
This sequence comes from Hyperopisus bebe, assembly GCA_026777045.1. Taxonomy (NCBI): domain Eukaryota; kingdom Metazoa; phylum Chordata; class Actinopteri; order Osteoglossiformes; family Mormyridae; genus Hyperopisus; species Hyperopisus bebe. The sequence continues at coordinate 10,682,736 of JAODJW010000081.1, read as the reverse complement.
TTCGTTGTAAAAATGACTTCTCAGAGCGTTCTGAACTTCAGCCTCAATATATTATGGAAACTGCTACAGACTTTCACTAGTAATAAGGTCCCACAGCTCATCTTCAGATGAGGAACACCAGTGTCTGGTTGTTGATACATATAGATGGCTTTGTTCTACCAAGATTTGTTTTTGTTCATTTAAGTCGGGGGTGGCCTGTCATATCCTTAAAGGGCCGGTGTGTATGCAGGTTTTTGGGATAACCTGTAGGTCAGCTGGTCAAATCCAGGTGTGTGGCCTCTTCAACCAATCAGTCCTCTAATTAGTAATCTAATTAGGGAGTTGCGGTGAAAACCCGCATACACACCGGCCCTTTGCGGATAAGATTTGCCATCCCTGTTTTAAGCCTTTGCTGGGTACTATATATAACTTGATAAGAATAAGTAATTGGTATCACAGTCCACTGTCTCCTAGGGTGGTTCGTCCTGATAAGCTGGTCTCTTGGGGTGATCCAGGCAGCCTGCCTACTGTTAGTAAACACCTTGACGAAATGTTTTCTTAAAAATCCAGAGATTTGGCTCTTGGTCATAATAATTGCATAAAATGCAGCAACAGTTGTGACCAGAGAGATGCAAAGAACGTGGACTTGTATGATGTGACATGGGAGATGGGTAGTCATGTAAAGGGAGCTGTATCTGACCACAACTTTGCTTCTTACACAAGGGTCTCATTTGGCAGTGGACCTTGTTGAGAGAAACTGTTGTCTCTTGATGCTTATTTCAGTTCAGGATGTCTCACCATCCATCAATGCCATATCAACCAGGGATGACGGATAGCAAAATTAATTCTGCCCAGGCATGCACAAGGAAAAGGCCGGATAGGATATGCTAGGATATGCTAGGATATGCTAGGATACACATGTTCCAAGTATGGAACCAGCATTTGGAATTCCATCATTTATCTTGTCAGGTATCAGTGACGTGAGACTGCAGACACACAGACAAGGGCATTTTGGGACTTTAGGATTTGAATGGCTACTATTCAGCTTGTGCAATTGTTTTTCTTTCCTCAATATCATCTTGTACAATCACTGACGTCATTGAGGTCCCATCCATTTAGGCAGATTGCATCACACTTTGCAGCTTTGAAAGGAGGAAAAACAAAAAATTCCTTAGATAAACTTGTAATAAAATTCAAATCTCGAAAACTAATCACACTTGTTTCAGATGCAATCTGTCCAGTCTACTGGGTTCAAAGGTGAAACGGTGAAATAACGTCACTAGTTGGATACTAAATTGGATACAGATGGTTGCACACTGCATGGTGTTAGAAGTATTTAAAGTTAAATTTTACATTTTTAATATCAGCTTTAAATCTGATCAATATCTTAAATTCTTTTTTCTCCATTTTTACATGCTTCGCCTCAATCGTGTTTAAAGTAATTTAAGCTCTAGTGGCAGATGAAAGTCAGCCCAATAGCCGGATCTTTAGGGGCATTTCTTATACATAAACAAGCATTGTTGTTTTGGCAGATGATCCAAGATCAACGAAGAGTCTCCAGTTCCGAAATATCGCTCCTAAAGCACCCATGGCAGGTCCTAGCCCTGCTGTTCTGCCCTGCCGGGGTCCCTCCACTCTGCCTGAGGCCACTACGCCAGTCAGCCCCAGATCTATTGTCGTCCCCGCCCAGAACTATGCTCTGATGCAAGTGGCTGGGCAGGAGGGGACCTACTCCCTGGTGGCCCTCCCTACATCGGTGTCCTCTCAGTCCCCATCTCAGCCACAGATCATTCAGAGGGACACTTCAGCTGACAGAAACATGAAGCTACCCATTCCCAGGTACCGGCCCACAAGGATAAAAGGCACGCCGGAAAAAGCCAAGCTTCAAGAAGTCCAAGTGAGTTCTGGCAAGGTGGCTCAGCAGACGCGGGGTCCGGCACAAGTCCGACCCAAGGACCATGTGGATGCCTGCTCGACTTTAGAGCGACTGGAACCTGTCCCGTTGAGATCTCCTGACATCGTGTCCACAGCCTTGCTGACAGAGAATCTTGGGCCAGGAACTGAGACTGGCAAAGATGCCATAGACACAGCAAAGTCCAACATCCAGGCATCTGGTGCACCTAGTCCACCTATCCCTGTACCAACAATGAGTGGAAACAACTCTGCAATCAAACCAGATGATGGGTCCCCAAACAAGCAAAGTCTGACTGAGCTGACTCTACCCCCAGCTGGTAGGGTCGCCACTACCATTCTCTCTCCAACAGTCTTCAGTAAAGCGGTCCGCTTCATCTCTTCACCTCCCAAGGGGAAGCTGCCGATACTTCCCTACCCAAGAAAGAAAGGTGTGGACTTAACTGTGGCTAAACTGCAACCCAAATGTCCAGAGCCTCAGCCATGCCTTGTGAATACTTTGCCAATCGCCACAACAGCGTCCACTGCTACTCAAGAAACGCGTCAAAAACCGACTCTTAACAGCATGCGAACGCAGGATACCGATTTTCAGAGTATGGGGCCCTGTACTTTGCTGAAGAAGAGGGCAAAAAAGAGAAAGGCCTTTGAGGACATGACTTTCGAGGCCAGGAAGAAGAGGTCGTTGTCGTTTTCCCGGCGAAGGGTTCCAGAGAAACCAACACCAGCAAGTCAAAATGAAAAAATTGCTAATATTTCCAAGAAGTACCGCAGCATAATGCCAAAGCCACTGCTGATGTGGGAGGTGCCTCCGCAGCTGGTGGCTGTCTCATCCGTTCCTGCACCCCAGCACCTGGGACAGGAGTTTGTCCTCAGTGAGAAGCCCTCAAACAGGACATTGGACTTTCAGCAGTCAGGTCACACCTCTGTCAAGCACGGTCCCCAGCGAGCTGTGGTAAGTGCCCACATCAACTTGGGGAGCCGGTTTCCTCACCGTTGCCCGGTTTGTGGCCGCTGCTTCCGCTTCAGGAACCACCTTCAGGGACACATGAGGATTCACACCAACGGCAGGCAACACGGCAACCCTGCCTGCCGAAAGAGCCACTCTGGCAGCCTCAACACTCAGGCGAAGCTGCACCACCATGCTGAGAGCCGGCCCAGAAATACCTTGCTCTGTCAGTTCTGCGAGAAGGCCTTTGGCTACGTGGGTGTTTACTTCAGCCATTTGCGGGAGGTTCATAAAGTCATCCTCACCGTGGAGCCCTCAATTAGCCAGCATGAGGATGACATCCCAGTCGAGGGGTAATCTATCTTTTTCAACCTGTATACTCTGAGGAAATATTTATTGATTGTATTCTTCATTTCATAGCTCTTGAGTCCTTGTAGAGAAGTTTTGTATTTGGTGGTAATCCCAATCACTTATTAGTGAATTGTTGATATTGTACCCCAGATTTGTGCATTATGGCATACTCTTCTGTCATTTCAGCATGATGTCTCCGGACTCTACTGAAGAGCAAGGCCATGAGCAAGAGGACCCTGTAGAGCTGCAGATCAAATGTGCACGTTGCCAGGCCACCACGCCTACCTTCACCGACATGCGACTGCACCTGCTGCACGTGCACCAGGAGAATGTCCCACTCCGCCCGCTGGAAGGGGCCCGGCGGGGGTGCCGACAGGCCGAGGACGAGCTGGTGAGGCACGCGGCGCACTACTGGAGGGAGCTCAACGAGAGGAAGAACCTGGCAACCGGAAACAGTTTTAAAGTGGAGGATGAGGAGGAAGAGGAGGACGAGCTGCTCTCCTTCTCGAAAGTCACATGTGACATATCCTCCCACCTCCGAGGGCAGCCAGACGGGGCTGACATATTCACTGATGGCAGCAAGGTACCTGCCCCGGGGCAGACTGGGGTTGCCAAGGACGTGTCACTGAGGGCAGGTTCTGCCTTTAACTGTGTGCTCTGCAGCGCCATTCTCAGTACGAAGGAGGAATTGCTGAACCACTGGGAGAGCTGGCACCATTGCAGTGACCCTACACTCTTGTGGAAAGCTCTGAACTGCTTCCTGGGCCTTGGGAGGCCCAAACAGGAAGTGGAAGGAGAGACCTTCTAATCTTGCTATGGCACACTTTCCCCCCTTTGTAGATGCATCACTCACCCTTTCTGAGTCTCGGTAATTAAAGAATCTGCATCACATGGAAATGACCTGCCTGAAACCGACCCTCTCCCACTGTGGTTTTATTTTTAAATGAAAAATTCCCTCTGCTCTTATTCACTTTTGCTGTTTTTAGTAGGGGCACAAAATTACAGGAAGCCTGTATGTATTGTAAGAATAATAATAAACAGTAAATAATATTTTGGCCACATTGATAGTATTTAAGTTGTTTTGCATAAAGAGATGGTGTGTACTCTGGGTACACATGAAGCACAGGAAATATATCCAGGGTGTTTTCACGTAGCAATGTGTGGAACCTGAATGATGACCCATCCAGGTGTCTGTATGCTTCTGGTGTAGATTTGGTCTCCTACGGCATGTACTTATAGAATAACTATCTACTTAAGTACTCTGCAGAAATTTGATGAAAGGAATATGGTACAAACAATCTCATTTAAAATGCGGTACCTTCTCACATTTCACATAACATGAAAATAAGACATTAAGGCCTTGTCTCATCAATGCTGAGGTTTAAGTAGCAGAGTGAGTTAAGACCTTCAGAGAACGTACCAAGCAGGTATAAATATGCCAGTAGTCATCTCGCATTCCTTTTCTTTAAGGTAACCTTTAGTTAGGGCTATGAACACAGAGCATAGGATATCAAGGAAGAGGGTGATATTAGGAAGGTTTCTCGGGGGGGGGGGGATGGTATGTACATAATCAGAGAATTTTACAGAAAAAAACGGCTCTGTGCTCCCTGTTATCATTCCGGCGAGAAGGGTAGGGACAATAATTTTGTTTTAGAAATAATTGTGGAATTTGTGAATAAATGTGATTTTTCCCAATCCCATTGAATAACGTAAAATATACACGCGTGTACAATTAGATTGCTTAGGTTAATACTAATATTATGCTTCGTACTAATAGCATTTTATTGACCAGCCAATCATTTTTGAGTCTTTCATCCCCATGACCTTTGTGCACTCTCCAGTACTCATGGAGGTGTCTGTCTGTCTGTCTGTCTCCTCATACTTTCCATGTAATCCCTGTTGCACATGTAGGATGAGTTGATCAAATGTGCTTTTTCTTTTCTTTTTTTTCTTTTTCTTTTTTTTTACTTTTCTGGCAGATTTCACACAGACATTGTGCAGGTGGGTAATGTTTCAGCACTTAAATACAGTGCTACCCTGATACTTCATAAGCATGCAGAATGACAAGGTCTGAAATGTAAACAAACATTTTAACAAGCGCCACACTCCCTGTTAAGGGTCTCCGTACACTAATTAAACAGGTGTAGCCAGCAAAATGTGCCATTGAGGATTCAGTTTGTGTCAAAATCTGGTTGTCTGTTTACTGACTCCATTACCTGATAAGAGATGAATGTTAACTTAAACATGGTTTGTCTATTATCTTGACATCCTCCCTAATGAAATGCGTTCTTGGAACTTTCTCTTGTGGCATCAAGGAGAAGCAAAAATTTAGATGGAAGACTCCTCTGCCCCAGTATTAAGAAAATCACTGAAAAACCGACATTCTGCTTTCCAGTGCACAAAAGCACCTTCTTAGGTTCACTTCTGATCAACAGTTGCAATGTAAATGTTCTAGAGTTACATTGGCAAGCCTTACACCAGACTCGCATGTTCTCTCACAATCACCAACCATCTGTCATGTTCCTGAGGGAGATCTGCAAAACTCCATTTGAGTGATCTTTGGCCTAAATAGTTCCAACATTAATGGTGTCACAGGAAGTTCTCCAGGATTGCTAATCCTGCACCGCCACGATCCCGACTGACACAATTCTGGCTCAGATCTGCCCCCATCTGCATCCGAACAAGACATTGGTCTTGGTGCCCCCCCTAGTTCCAAACAACAGAGCCTCGGCAAGGTAGCGCTAAGTTATTCTCTTTCTGGGGCACCTGGAACGTTCTCCTTCGGGGTAGTTAAACTTAATTTGTCTTTACAAAACTGAAACCAGATGTCTTAACAAAAAAAAAAAAAACACCATTTCAGCAGAACACCAGCATTTTCTTGTTGTCAGGATCGCTCATGTGTCCTCCTCGCATTTTGATGAGTCACTATTTTCCTGTATGCTTCTCGCATTTTCACACCTCCTCTCACACAAAAGCCAAGTCTTCAAATTACGCGACACCTGAAAGGTGTTCTTAAGAAAGAATGAAGCCCTGATATGGTCCTTCACTGTGCAACGTTGCAGTTATTGTTTGTTTGGTGGTGACCTCCACAAATTAAAACGAGACCAGAGGACCCACCTACACGGAGGCAAATGAAAAACCCATTACCACTTCCAGTCCCCTCTCATTTTGACATAACAGCTGCCCACACAAGAACTGCTTGACCACAGTTTGTGATTTATGAAAAAACAACAGGTTTCAATTGGCACTTGCTTTTTTGTAATGCCTCAGGGACTCCGATACCCTTAAGTTATTATGACAGGCCTAAACCCTTAATATCCATCCACGCAATGTAGACCGTATGATCTGTGCCAAGGAACATAGCGCACAGACCGCAGCATGGACACGTAATTCTGAGTCCCTCCTGTTAAAAGCATGACTGATTTTATGACTTCCCACACTCTGTTGCATTGTGGGACATTCAGTTTATCTCAACAGGCTGAGATGGTAAAAATCAGCAAAATCCAAGCATCTTAACAAATACTTCATTCTGCTTGTAGAACATTAAGTACTAGAACAGGATTTTTCCTGGCTGAAGAAGGAGCTGAAGTGATAACTTGTCACAGTACATGCCCGGTCCTCTGTCCTGTCGTTTGGCTGTTGTTTCGCTTATGATCTTCTGGCCTACTTAGATTGACCCATAACTGATTAAATAAGCGTCTTAACACACTAAGGAAGTTGGGTAATCTGTTCTACAAAGCATATTCATCAAATACAGCCTCAGACCAATGTCACGCCATGCTTTCAAATGGCCAGGAAACAAAATGGCTGCCTTGGAGAAGTACTTGCTTTCAGTGGCACAAATGTCGCTACAAAAGGGATTCTCATTTTTCCAAGAGACCTCAGCCAAGGCAGCATGGCTGTCAGTTAATTCATATCCAGATTGTATATCACTAATGCAGTAACTAATCAATTGTAACATAAACTCTATTGGACTTGAACTGGACGGCAGTGTATTTGGTTGGCTGTTGGGGACGCACAATCGCAGGCTCTGGAGAGTCATGTGACTGAGATTATCCCTATTGATTTTTTCCTCACCTGTCTTCCATTCTCAGTATCTTGTACACATCAGTGTGTTTTGTTCTGCTTAACCCATAGTAACCTCTGTCTGTGTGGGAATTAGTCGGCTATTTCTCCATTGCGCCAAAATGGCAGGTTTTGGAGGGAAAGTTCCTTCTCTCCTTCCCTGCTCCCATCTGCCTCTGAGAAGGACGATCAAAATCAATATTATCAATATTCAAGACCCTCCCAAAATTCTTGTACTGCATCAGTTTCTTCATCCTGACAAACAACCTTCTTGTACTATATTGTACTCTCGTGTTCTTCAGAAAGATCACCGCTTCCACTCACAGGGCCGGTTGACCTGCAGGTATCTGTTGCCGGTGGACAGTGTTATCATCCCAGTCTCGATGGTTGGGAGCTGGTATCTGTGCCGCGCTCTGTTTGCACATTCTCCCCGTGACATGCATGTTTTTCCCAGACGCTGTGACTTCCTTCCGCAGTCCAAAGTTAACTGAACTGGTGACTCAACATTGCCTGCGGTGTGTGCGTGTGTGTGTGGTCTGTGATGGGTTCAGACTCAGTAACTCAGACTTGTGTATTATGCTACTTGGGACAAGGTTCAGGCCTCCATAGCAACCCTGATCTGGAGGATGGATGGATGGATGGATAGATGGACAGACACATGTCCCCTACAGTACAAAACAATGTGCCATTGAGACACCCCCACATTAGACCTCCATCACCATTGTTGAGACCCATTTAGCTTACTAAACAGTTTGAAACAATGCATTACTGGTAACAGAATTTAGCGTCTTGGCATGCATTATTGCAGTGATGCTACAAAATAATTTTACTGCTGTAAACGGAGTCATTATTTCTCTGTATAATTAAGGCTTTTTAAAGAAAATCAGCCACTGTCTGAATCTCTCTGTTTTGGTCCCCTTCTCTTTACTTCCATTACACTGTCCTGCTGATTCTGAGGGCGATAAGCGTATGTGGATAGAAATGTGTGCGTCTATGTCAACATAAATCTTATCTAATAATTAGGGCTGTCAAAATTAACGGGTTAACGTGGATCTTGCTTTTTGATATGGGTCCGTGGTATTGCACTTCTGTGGTAGATGGAATGCATCCGACTCGTGTTCAAATACTCTGTTTGCTCGTGCAAAATGAAATGCGATTAATGTAGATTAAAAATGAATGATATTTAATCATGATTAATCAAAATTAATCCACAGCAACCCTGTGATTAATCTGATGAAAAATTTTAATCGTTTGACAGCACTACTAATAATCATTTGCCTGCACAGCAGACCATAAAATCAGACCTGAGGCGTGCTTTACACTTATGTATAAAAAGTCCTGTAGAAAAGCCGATTAAAAAGTTCCACGGCAAACCTAATGACTCAACGCACCATTTTTAAATATGCGCCTAAACACTCAATTCAGCTGACTCTTCCTGTTTGTCAGTGCATGTGTTTTGTCATGACTGGATCATCCGTTAATGTGTGGCACAGATTCACAGCCTTTCTGAAACGTCTGAACTCTTGAAGTGGGAATAACACAGTCAGTTAAAAGTACTCAAGGATTCAGTTTCTGAATGTATTGCTTCAGTCGGTTTATTTACAAGGATGTTCATCAGTTAATTATCTTCGTCTAAACACCTTATAAAAGTCAATATCTAACACAGACCATATCATTTTTTTCTGCAATACAAGGGGAAAAGTCTTTTTTTTATTTAATAGTGAGGGTTTAACCTTTGCTGTTGAATGAAAACAGTATTATATACTATACATGCGTAGGCAGCATCAGTTTAAAGTGACAATGTCCTTTGAATGCTTACAACAACTAAGCTGTCTAACCTGGGCCTAATGAATACTGACTGATGACTATCTTGGCAAAAATAGATGTGGAAAACCAAATATGTCCATCTTTCTCTTACTGTATGACCTTTGATGAAGAGGGGAATTTAAATTACCATGACAGTTTATGGATCCAGTGGCCAGTGTTACAGAGGACATTTAGAAACAAATTCTAGACTTACCTGCCACTGTAGTTCATCATCGTGCACCCACCACAATGCTCAATCAGTGTTACGCAGAGGTGGATAGTTCAGGTCCCGAAAGTAAAAATCCAGACCAAGATTTTGTTTCAACCAACCAGTTGAGTACTCTGTGACCATGACTCTATGTACTCACCTGGTTGGTTGAAACAAAATCTTGGTCTGGATTTTTAGTTTTGCACCTGAACTATCCATCTCTGGTATTACGTGAAAACATCTATTACGGATATTGACACGATTCCTTACGTAAAACAAGGTGCATGATACTGTGTCCCAAAATGCCTCCGCTAGCTTCTCTATCACTGAAACATCACCCAATGTGCCAAAACTGCTAGTAATCGGCAAATATTTAATTCAGAATTTGACACTAGAGTAAACAATGTCACGTCATGGTTTCTTGTACTATGACGTTTTTTTTTTTTTTTTTTTACACAAACACCAGTGAGAAGAGCGAAAGGTTAGTTATACAAATATACCTACGTAATCATCTCTGTAGGCTTCTCTGTGCATTATGTGACATTTGCTAATCAGGTACTGTTTGATTTTCCTGATGTTATTCAAAGTAAATGTATTTCAGACTGGGCTTTGGCTGCAGTGTAGTCAGCAGAGCATACTGACCATCTTCCATTACCACTAGGGTCCTAGATAGAGGCACTGCTGATGAATGAAGCTGGCCAGTGATTCTGTGTTGAACAGTAGCATTGGCTGGTGTTCCAGTGGTAGCACTCTGTTCCAGTCTGGAATCGTGCTGGATTAGTGGTGCCTGGCAAATTTGAGTTTACTTATAGCCCCCCAGTTCGGTGCCTGTATGTTGAAGTTCACCCCGGTGAACGAGAGGATGACCTCCCTTTGTCTTTGAGTTGGGAGACGGGATCTGACTGTGGTCAGCGTGTACGTGCCGAACAGCAGTTCAGAGTATCCACCCTTCTTGGAGACCTTGGAGGGGGTGCTGGAAAGAGCGTAAGTCAAGAGTCGATAGTGTAAGTGCAGAGATGAGTGCAAGAGAGATGGCTTGAAGGAGATGAGGGGAGGCTGAATTCAGGGGGCAGGTGGTGGGTCTGTTAGCATGGATGAGCTTGGAGACATTGGTCTCTGTGAGAAGGACAGAAGAAGGAGGTGCTGGACTGGACGGTGTGTGGAAGGTCTGAGAACTGTCTCCTGCATTGTCTTAGGAGAATGTGACAGCAGTGAGGGTTTAAGAGCGTCTTGAAGGTGAACAATAGTCCATGTGTGTATGTGTATGTGGGAGGTGCTGATCTTAGCATGTCAGTAGGTGCTTTTCGCAGCAGGGAGGTTTGTAGGAGAATTGCATAAAAGTGATTGATGCTCAGCAAGATCCACAGGGTCTCTTTGTTTTCCACCACTTCTGCTTAGCTACCCTGAGCTTTGTCCATTGCCTACTGGGAGCACTGGAAAATCAAGCTGCCAGTGCAGTGAGTGTGTTGGCCTAGTGGAGATGGGACAGAAATCGTCGAGGCTTAGGGTTAGGCTTAGGGTTAGGGTTAGGGTAGGGTAGGGTTAGGGTAGGGTTAGGGTTAGGGTTGGGTTTAGGGTTAGGGTAGGGTTAGGGTTAGGCTTAGGGTTAGGCTTAAGATTAGGGTAGACCAGAGGGTATTGGTGACATCATTTGGGTCAAGTAAGCAGAACTGGTCAGGAGGTTTTAAATCAGTACTAATGGTGTGAAACGCAAAGCAGTGACGTATACCTACTGGACTGCCCTGCTGAAATTTCAGGGTGGTGTCACACCTGATACCAGTAAAAGTACTCCACCGCTTAAATATTTAAAGACACACTTTAACATGGCAAATGAGATATATTGTCAGGAGAGTTCTCCAGAGCCCTGTGGAGATGATTACACCATGGTTACAAGCTCTTGTCCCTTCCCTGAGTATTATTATCTTGTGATTGTTTGGTGACAGACTGCTTGCTTCTCTGGCTGAGAGCTCTGGATTAACCAACAATCAAGTATGAAAGGATCATAATCAGATCAAGAGTCTTATATGCATCATTGACGCCTTTGAAAGAAGGACAGTTTCTTTAGATCGCTGTTGAATGCTTTCGTTGGTTTCAGAATGTGATTTTTATTCAGAAGCTGGGACCACAGTTGAGTTTTTTCAGCACTGCACTGGCTCAGAATAGCAGAGCAAGTGATGAAATCCAGTTCATGATGCGGGTTGCACGGCTGGGATAAAATGCCTCACTGTACCGTATCATCTAGATGGAGAGTTTCTCCAGGACTCACACTGAGATCTGGACGGTTCCTCTGCAATACTCAATAGGATTTTAACTGGACTCAACAGGCTGATCATTTATTATTAAATAAAAATACTTACATAAGGAGTTCTTGTGTGCTTTCAGGCTCTGGAAAACGAAGATGGAATGTTAGGTTATATGTAACAGAAGACTTTTCAAACTCAGAAGTCTCTTCAGTTTGTGTCACGTTTCTGGATACTGTAATGCGCAAATATCTAATTTTCTGTCTGATGCCATAAAACCATTACTCAGAGAAGACGTTGTTCAGACCTTGACAAAGGTGTAAAGGTCTTGTATCACACCAGAGAGCTTGCTGCTGTTAAGAATCTGACAACACAGAGACCCTCCCTCTTCCATGACAACTGGAAGAGAAAAGCAGATGGAGTTTCGCATGTTCTCCCAGTGCCTTGTGGGATTTCTCTGGATATTCGTCTTTCCTCATATAGTCCGCCGACATGCATTTAGGCTAATGCTAAATTTCCAAGAGTTTGTGAGCATCCTGTGATGAGCTGGCCTTCTGCCCAGGCTTCTCTTCCAGGTCGCCCCATGACTGTTCTGATTAAGCTGATAGAAGACGGATGGTTGTTACAGGGGCAGATTAATTCCTGTATTTCCCATATTTGGTATATTCCACAAACAGAGGTAACTAGTTCAGGTCCAGAAAGTAAAAATCCAAACCAAGATTTTGCTTCATCCATCCAGTTGAGTACTCTGTGACTGCTGTTCTTAATGCTGAACTAGTTGATAGACACAAAATTTTGGTCTGGATTTTTAATTTTTGGACCTGAACTATCCATCTCTGTCCACAAACCTAAGAGGAAGTGGAGCAGCAACAATCAGTGACAAGGTTATGGAGTTAAAATTTGTTTTACTGGTCATCAGGAGTCCATGTCGACAATTCCCAATAATAATAAACTGTTTTATAGCATGTTGCTTTACATATGTATGAAGGTTAATGTAGTGCTATTGAGTGTTAATTTCAGGTACCGAGAAGATGCATTGTGTCCCTCTGTCTTCCTTGACCTTAGTAACATGGAGCATGTTCACTCCTGGACTGGGCAAAAAATCAGAGCTTTTGAGCGGCTAAACAGAGCAGCTGGTGATTATTTTTTTCTTTTTGGCGTTAGACAGTTGCGAACAGGTGTCAACCACAGCAACAAAATCTCAGTTGCTTAATTCTTCCTGGCGACTTCACTTGGAAGCAACAGTTCACTAACAAGAAACACCATTAATCAGGCAGAATGTAGGGCCGTCGGTGTGGTCTAGGGACCGTGCTCTCGTCAGCTGACTAAGTACCATGCTGGTCTGGGATCTGATTTAGGATCTTTCTTCTGCAGCATTCAGCTGTGTGTATATTGTCACCTGCTGTTTTTTCCTACGTAAGTGAAGGTCCCTTCATCTTTAGTGCCAGGAAGCATAAAGAACAGCAGTCCGGAAGTAATTATAGCACTTTAATACAGAATAATAAAATAATCTATGAAACCTTAGGGTGTTGTGTAACATTTAAGGATACATGAGGGTTGTGAGATTTCTGGTATTTTGACAGTAGTTTGTCATGGAAATATTAATGCAGTTTTTAAATTAGTATATTATTGCAAAAAATTGGTGATTCTGGCACTCGTGTGGATTTCTCTCTGGAAATCTGAGATGACCCCGAGGTTACGGAGAGATGTTTCACGAAGCTGGACACTGAAAAGGAAATGCTGAAGGACAGACCATGATGGATGCAGGTTCAGTGATGGACATCAGGAGTATGTTTATGGAGTGTAGGTCAGCCTTGGATGTTACGAATGAGGGAAATTAAATTCTATACCAAAGGATGAAAGTATTACTTAGAATGTACCTGATCCTGCATGGAAGCTGCAAACTTAACAGTTTGATAAATATTTCTTAGTTAGATTTAAAAAAAAAAAATTACGCCCACCTGATATCTGCCCTGTGAGTCATCTTACTTTGTTGACATTTTAAAAAGTAAAGAATAACACATAGAAATGGCTTATCTGCTATGGAATAATAATGATTTACTTTAAATGCAAACCTAGGCAAGCTTTCTTGTAATGTTTTAGCATTTCCCACTGAACTAAAGTGATGCTTTTAACATTAAAGTATTAAACATTAAAAGGATGTGCAGTACTTCAAACAAATATAACCATGTGATCTTACTCCCTTTTGGGTTATGTTAGGTAGGACACTGACATTGTGGACTGGCGGGAGACTTGTACCCAAAAACCCAAACCCCTGCCAATCAGAATATCTTGTCATAGAGTCCAGCAACATTTTTGTTCTACAATTTTTTGAGTTTGGTCCCGTCAGTTCTGCCCATGTAGCCGGTCTACCACGCAAGTTTATGCATATTCTCTAAAATCATGTACGTGAAACCCAGTCATCAGGGGTAAATTTTCACCTCGCTTGTGTTTATGCTGATCGTAAGCAATCAAAGCTGTTACACTCCTTCACACAGGGACTTAATAGAGCTATTATGAGATGCATATTGCCCCCTGCTGGACCTTAATTGCCCTGCAGGGTGAAAGCAGAGCCGACTGTAGGCGTGACAGACTGGTCGTGTGGAACAGGCCAACGTGTAATTAAATGTTAAACGAGTGCCTTGTCACCTGGAGACAGGCGGGCGGATTTATTTATTTTTAAAAAAAAAAAGTACTCTCTTCCAGAAAGCGGCGATTTACTCTTCAGTTGTCAGTCACGATGTGACCATGGCATTAGTTTAATTTAGATGCACAATGCGATTTAACTAAACAAAAGTGCAACAGTACTCTAACGGGGATTTAAAGATTTTATTTTGTCTCATTTCCTTTATATCACAAAGAGGTTCTTCTGAAACGCAGACTAAAATCCTTCTGTATATAAACTGTACACAAAAGCAAGGCACTATACATAGTTTAAACTCACAAGGAAATTTTAATTCCATGCCTTTAAATTACAAATCGGATCTTAGCACCTGTCAGCAGAGGGTCACAGACACTTCAGAATGCAAAATAAAAAGTAAATCCTTGGCATTAATATTTTTTTTTCCTCCATTGCTTCCATTTAAGAGTGAACAGAAAATGAACATTCCTATCAACATATGACACAAACCCCTCAGTATGAACGCATCTGTTTTTTCCTTCATTATTAGGTGTTTACATAAATACAAATTATTTATATATTGCACAAACACACAAAAAATGCTTTGGATAGATAGCACGTGCCCAGTTTAGTGTTACTCGGGGGTGAATGGTAGATGGTACTGGTCAGTGAAAAGGACATGTGCATATTTTAAAAGCAACTTCTTGACAGCCCCTGGAAAAAGCATCTCCGGAGCACCGGGAACCCTCCTACGAAGACATAAAATCGAAAAAGAAAACACCCAAAAAGCCCCCCCCAGGAAACAGTGTCACCGACCACTTCCTGGAGGCTTGACAGATTCTGTTCCTCGCCCAATCAGCACTTGCGATTCCCTTCATGGCTTCTGGCGGGAGGTCGGAGCGACGCCATTGGCCGGCTGATGAGCCCCTCCCCCCTCCGACTGCACCGTGACCGCCGCAGACCGCACTCCCTCTAAAACAGACCCTTGGCTTTCTTCACGTTCACTTGCTTCCATCCAGGCAATCCTTCAAATTCATCCCGGCTCATCCCCAGAGCGCGCTGCCAAAATAAGCGCCCCATGTTAATCACAACGTTAGCAGCACAAGTCCAGGGGAGTCATCAGAGAGGGATAATCCATGTCAGGTAGGATACGGTTTGCAAACTACCATTTCAATTAAAAGGACCTGGATTACACTTCAGCATTGCATTCTTGCTGCATTCTGATTGGTCAGTCTCCTATAATCACGCATATGTCACTAATGTTAATCTGAAACAGCTGGATGAGATTTTTAATCAAGGAAACAAACCAATAAATTCGCAAGAACAATTCAACAATTAGGTTGAGCACAGGAGCCATTTGGTTATAAAGGAGCTTGTAAAACCTGAAGTACCTTATAGTTCCCCCTGACGTGGATTAGGTGCCAATCCTAGACTCACCAGAATCTGCATTTTGCACTAAGTGTGCGCCTAACTCTTATGTATATTCAAGTGATTCAACAGGTTTGAATTATCAGAGCATTTTGAATCACCTGCCTTCAATTAAGTTTTGTGTTGGCACCGCAGCACACCCAAATTCTGGGGACCATAAATACACAGAAACGCGTGTACTGAGATGCCACATTTAAAAACACAAATATACTTCAGTGGTTATCAGGATTCCAATGTCAAGCGAGAGTCTGCTGTTAACTTAGCTGCTGACAGGGAGATGAGGTTAAATTACCAGTATAAGGGCAGATCGATCCTGCAGAGCATCTGATAAATATGAAGCAAATAAATACAAACATATATACAAAAATTAAATATATTAAGCGACATGGGGGGTGGCACTGTAACTTCAATCCTCTGAAGCCTGTATGGGTTTTTCCTGCAGACCAAAAAACGTTATTAGGTGAAAAGGTGTCTCTAAATTGTCCATTGTGTGTGTGTGTGTGTGGATTATGTTTATATTACATTTTGGGGACCGAATGTCTCCCAAATTGTAATAGAATCCCCTTATTAAGATCTGTGAATGCAATCAAAAAATGCCAAAAGTCTCTTATTTTGTTTGGTTACTTATGGTTAAGGTTAGGGCTGGGTAGGGGTTAAGGTCATCAT
>JAODJW010000081.1:10641285-10660353 GCA_026777045.1 Hyperopisus bebe | reverse complement strand
ACATCACGCCAGGAAATGTGTCACTGCCTCTACTGCAGACACACATCTCCCCAAGAGGCGTGTCTCTCTGCTCCTGCCTCTACTGCAGACGCACATTGCACCAGGAAATGTGTCACTGCCTCTACTGCAGACACACATCACACCAGGAAATGTGTCACTGCCACTACTGCAGACACACATCACAGGAAATGTGTCACTGCCTCTACTGCAGACACACATCACAGGAAATGTGTCACTACCTCTACTGCAGACACACATCACACCAGGAAATGTGTCACTGCCTCTACTGCAGACACACATCTCACCAAGAGGCATGTCTCTCTGCTCCTGCCTCTACTGCAGACACACATCACACCAGGAAATGTGTCACTGCCTCTACTGCAGACACACATCTCACCAAGAAGCGTGTCTCTCTGCTCCTGCCTCTACTGCAGACACACATCACACCAGGAAATGTGTCACTGCCTCTAATGCAGACACACATCTCGCAAAGAAGTGTGTCACTCAGCTCCTGCCTCTACTGCATACACACATCCCGACAGGCAGTGTGTGACTGCCAGTACTGCAAACCCACATCACGCCAGTAAATGTGTCACTGCCTCTACTACAGACTACATTTCACCAGGAAGTGTGTCACTGCCTGTACTGCAGACACACATCATACCTGGAAGTGTTCAACTAAAATCAAGAGGCAGCTTGAAACTCTGCTCCTGCCTCTACTGAGTTACCATCCCCAACCCTGAACTGTCAGCACTCACAAACTGGACATCTGGATATTAAAACAGGTTTATCACTTAAAAAATAGAAAGAGATAAACCTGATAAAAGGTGATGCTTATGCAATAATGTGCTAATCACATTATTCCTATCTCTAATCTCCTTTTTGCTTGCACAATTACCTTCTTCTAAAATGAGGGACTCACAGTCAGTGTAGTACCAATTTCCTAAGACACACAGCATCCTCAGGACATACAAAATGATTGATCAGCCCTTCAGAATAAAACTAAAACCTTCACAGGATGTGATGTTAGGTTCCATTCGTGGGTCTTAAAACCATAAAAAACATATATATCAAACTCATTATCTATAATTAAAGGCAGAGCTGACATGAAGGAAATGTGATGGGGTGAAGGAGGTTAGCATGCGAGTTAGGGGGTGGGGCTAGAGGGTGGGGCTAGACTGTCATTGGTGGAGGCTGTGGAGTAGGAGGTGGAGCTAGAGGAGATGGGGCAGCGGAGTGGTGGACAAAGGGTGGCACTGACCTGCAGCGCTCACCATGTACCGCCACTTGACCACGTACGCGTCGCCTTCGTGGAACTGGCCGATGCTCTGTCGGGGCAGCCGGCTGTAGTCGAACTCCAGGATGTGCCAGACGTCCACGCCCAGCGTGCTTATCTCGAAGCGCCGGTGGTCGTCGCCCTCCAGCAGGCCGTAGCCCCTGCCCACGTCCGCGCCCTCCAGCATCATGCTGACGGGCGTCTGCAGCACGGGCAGCATCAGCGACGCGTTGTACGGCTGGCACGTGTACCCCCGCTGCTCCTGGGATGGCAGAGAGACGAGGAGCGCAGATAGGGTATAAAACTGGCACGTATGCCGCATTACACCTGCTGCTCGTAACTGGCATCCCCGCTGCGACCGCGAAGCACACTGGAGGGCATCCGGCACGTTCAGATGTTTCCGTGACACTGCGCTTGTCATCGTGCCAAGGAATTAGCAGATATCATCAAGCTGTGCATGGTCCGTGAGATGCTAACACCTCGCCCACAGACACTAACACAAACTTTTAATGCAATATTGTTTCGCACACAATGCTCCATGAAATAAACATCATTTCGCAGCCTGCAACATCCAAAACTGAGAGAAAACAGGGCACAAATACCTGAAAGCACCTGGGACATGAAGCCTCAGCCCCAAGGGATTGTGGGTGTTATGTCATAGGATTAATGGGGCACCATTGGGTCACAGACTTGGATGTGAAAGTTGTCAGTTTTGGCCCAAGGAGGGGGCCTGCTGTTTTACCGGGGTTCGTAACCAGGCAAAAATGCTTAAGGGAGTTTATGCACACGCTATTTTGGACATACCAATGGAAAAAGCACGCAGAGACATATGGGAAATTAACTCAGGATATAAAAGGATACAGTGTCTGTAAAACTAGGAACGGGTGATGGATGTGTTTGTGTTTGGTCCATAAAGAGGTGTAAAAGACAGTGCTCAGGCGTCATACAGAAATGCTGTACCTTCTGCTCACTGACTTGCTCATTGTCGTTCTTCTGTGCTGGTTTCTTCGACTCTTTCCAGTCCAGGAACTTCTCCTTGAACAGGATAGTTTCGTTGTGCTCCGTGAGCCGGCCAAAGACCGCCCAGTCCGGCCGCCCCTGACCTTTCCTGCGTCACGGAACACACAAAACATGAGGCCTCCTGACCAGGCCAGAGCTTGTCACCGGCTCCTCCGGGGTTTCTGTCCGAGGAAGGGCCTTGTTTGGTTCGAGGCATTGCGATTGGTTTACGGTTCAGAGTTGAGATGTTTGCTACACACCCAGCCGTGTTTATGCATACCGACGGCTTCACGTCAAGCACGAAACATCCGGACAGGTGGGAACAACAATCTGGAGGAGAGCTGGCATTCAAACTAAGGCCTCTGCAGTTTGGGTTTGGGGGATAGTAAATATTTTCACATTTTTCAAAAGAAAAAAATAAAATCCACGGTGTATCAGGTTAAATCTGTGTAAAAGGCCACACTCTTTAAATATTATGTGGTGTGACCACAAGCTGGCTCAGGCTGGAGGTGCAACTTGTTGAGTAATGTGGGTGAGACAGGCAGTGCAGGTCATCTAGTCTTCAGTAAACCTATGGTAGATATCATATGTCCACACACGTCTGAGGTAATCACGCGCTCTGCATGTAGACAGGAGCTGCTGTCTTACCCAATGGGGTAGAAGATTGCCTTTTAAGGGGAGTTGCAGAAATTTATAATAACTGAGCATTTTCTTTGTTTTCAGGTTCACTTCTTTAGAATGCGGATATTTCTTTGCTGTTAACTACAGGGTGCCCTTTTTTACAGGGTGCCCTCAATTCTAAATTACTCATCCTGTCAGGTACATTTACTTCATGCCTGGTGCCGAGAAGAGTTTAGAGAAAGGGAAGCCAGTCCAGGTTTTTACTTCGAACCCAACTAAAGACTGGCTGAAACAGAAAGTTCAATGGCTTTGAATGGCCCAGTCAAACCCTCTGTCCTACAAAATATATGACAGAGACACATCCAAGTAGATTTATTGCATTAATCAAAGCAAAAGGTAGTTCAACAAAGTATTACTTAAAGGGCGTGCATACTCATTAAGTCAAGGCATTCAAAGTTGTTTTACAAAATATTTTTCTTCAATATTTTCCCTTGTTTTTTTTATTCTCTCTCGTTTGTTTTGTGGTTAGGAATAACAAGTGGTGCACTTAAGCTTAAGATTGCCTAGCCAGTAGCCCCCAGGTTAAGTTTGAGACCTCTGGCGTACATGATGTCATTAACGGCGAAAAACCCACAGAATGGCGTGTTATCGTGGTTTGTCTTCATTCCAGTCTTTACATCAATAAAAACCGAAATATCATTTAGGGTGGGTGGAACTTATCCATACACAGCATGTATAAAGTGGCGTGGGGATAAGGTACATTTTTCCTTGGGGGGGGGGGCTCACAAATCAAACCGATACTTGAGATCATTTGTTCCGACAGCTGTTGGGTTTTTAAAGAGGCTGTAGGTTTTGGCTAAATACGTTTCAACAGGACTAATCGATTTTTAGTGTGTCACACTTAATTGTAATTTGATGTTAGTGTGATATGCTGTACCTATTTATGCTGTTGTTGTGTGTTTTTTTTTAATAGCTTATATAGTCGTGTTGACTGCAGTCTGCAAACCACAATAAAGCCAATCTATTCTAATCTCAAGTGGTGTTTTTTTTGTTTTTTTGACGCTTTTATCCAAAATGACTAACAGTAAAAGGGTTATAATCTAATAATCTATGCATGCTGCTGGGGATTTGAACCTATGACCTTATCATCATTAGCACAATACTCTGTATCTCTACATGCCGAACTACGGGCAACAAGATTACGGGCGGGGGGGGGAGGGGTGCCGATGGACGCCAGGGAGGCCAGATCTTGCCTGGGTATGAGCGCATTGCAGCCGCTCGGGTCCAGAGGGTTGATGTCACAGTTGGTGTAGTCGAAGGTGCCGTTCCACAGGTGCTTGGCCAGCTGGAAGGCCACCTTCCTCTGCGCGAGCGTCACCTCCTTGCCGTGCCACACGTAGACCTCGCTGCCGAAGTCAAACACCAGAACCTGCGGGAACAGAGAGGTCAGCCGTAAATCACAGACGGCCATTCTAGCTACATTCCTGAATTGATTTCCATTAAAGGTCAAAGGGCATAGGTGACATCATAGGTGCCCTGTAAACAGCAGGTAAATGCAGTTAAAATGCAGATACATAATACAGAAACTACAGAACCAACGACGCCACCCTTGCATGAATGAAAAATAAGGACGTACTGAATGTTTCAGATACGCTGGGAAATGCTCCAGCGACTGACCTCTTTGGAGTCCAGCAGAGAGTATTTCGGAGCCTTTCCCCAGAAGTCATCATCGGGGACCAGCTTGTCGTCCACCAGGCGATACGTGCAGTTGGTCTCCACTATGGCGCTTTCGTATAGCTCGTCCTCCTCGGGGGGGCCAGTTGCTACAGTGGGTACAAATGCAGCAGACAGAGTTGTTACACCCAGAGGCACATTACCATGGTCAGAGGGGCGGCTCGGGGGTTGTGGTGATGGTAAAAGTTGTCCACTGAGGGGGAAAGGTTAAGATTTAGAGACCCCTTTTTAGCAGAGGCTTCTGGCCTTCAGACTGAGTAAACCCATGCATTACAACACCCCTGGTTACACATAATGATGTGCTGCCTCTGTCCTTTCCCGCAAGAAGGTCGTTTTAATCGTTAACAGTCAGGCTCTTCCAAAAAGCCGTTTATAAAAGCAAGAATTACTCGCTTCTCTTGGGACAGAAACCCCCAGAAGAATACAATAAGAAATGACTGCAGCAAATCACCATGACATAGATACAGAGAGACACAGATAGATGCACAAATAGACAGACACCGGCTATCATGCATAGAAAGAGACAGACAAATGCACAGATAGGCACAGGCACAGCAAAGCACACACAGAGAAGGAGAAGGCCACAGCCAAACACTCACAGGAAACGTATACATGGCCAAATGCGCATAGAAAGATACAGACACAGCCAAACGCACACAGGAAGTCACAGGCACGACCAAACGCACACAGAAAGTCACAAGCACGGCCAAATGCACGCAGAAAGTCACAGGCACGGCCAAACGCACGCAGAAAGTCACAGGCATGGCCAAACGCACAGAGAAAGACACAGGCAGACACAGATTGAGACAGACACAATGAAAGACAGACACATAAACACTCCCAGACACATAGAAAAACTTTTATATGTATTCTTTGTAGAGATTTCAACTTTTAATCAATCAACCCCAAAACTAATAAAACTAGTAGAATAGACTGAAAAGTGATGTTTGGTCTTGTGTGAATATTTCTCTAAAAATAAAAATACAATAATCCTGATGAAAATATGTACAGAAACACAAACTCACACATACACACACACACACACACACACACACGCAAACACAACTGTGAATCAGGGTCCCTCTTACGTTGGTAACTGCCCTGTCCCCCGAGAATGTTCCAGAACTCATTGAGCACATGAGCCTGGCTCTCATTGTTCTCCTCAATGTTCTGCACTTGGCCTGCTCGGCAGCCCAGGTCATGCTTGGTCTGGATGAACATGGCCAGTTCAGCAGCCTGATGAGCGATATTTTTAAAAAAAGGGCAAAAAATTAAAAATGCAGAAATACTGCTCCAGCATATAGCACATGCACCAAACGCCATGACAAATGGATAAAACATTCCAAGAAATGACATATATGCTGAAATAACTTTCAGACTGATTCAGGACATTGTGCCTTACTGCTAAAGGCTCATAATAAAGTTAATAGTACCCTATTTTTTACCCTTTATACCCAGGTATGTTGAGGTGCCCTGTGACTTTTTCAGGAAGTCATATGTGTATTTTTATAGATAAAACTATAGAACATTTTACAGGGAAGTATGTCTGGTACTCCTGCTGCAAGAGGAGCACCTGCTGCTGGTGAGAGATGTCACAGTCCTGCCCTGATCAACAAGCAATCGTTAGTCAAAATGCAGAAGAAATAAAGGTCTAGACTCCCATTATTCAAATCACGGTCCTCGAGGTCCGAGTACTGCTGATTTTCCAGTCTTCCTTTACCTGTGAGCTGGGTGTGAAGCCTCCGACCAATCAGAATCAGTAATTATTAAACTAACTACTTGGGAGAACAGAAAACAAGGCCTGGATTTGGAATCGAGGTCCAGATTTGAAGAACCCTGGTCCAGAGCAACATGTAAGGTATTCTGCAACCTCTGTAAATGCAAGACGTCGACACTAATGCTAAGAACAATCTTTTTTTTTTTTTTTTTTTGAAAAAAAAAAGAAATTTAGATCAGAAAAACAGATGGAGGTGATTTTCTGCTTTTTCCAATATCCAACTTAAAACCACTGGATGGAATCAGCATCTGGCCCTCTGGAAAGTTCAGCATTTATATCGACCTGTGCTCCAGCAATGCAGACCAGGGAGCGCAATTAGCACGAGCGTCCATGCGTAAAATCGCATTAGTATCAAAGGGTGAGCCCGGCGACCTCCCGTCGTCTCGTTGCGAGCCGGTCCGGCTCCTGACTGACCTTGGCCTTCTCGATGACGTTGGCGAATTCTCCGATCCACAGGAAGCAGTTCTGGGGTGTCACTAGCAAGAAGCAGTCGCCGCTGTTCAGAGAGGAGGACCTTGGCTCCACCAGCCGTGTCTGCACGTGCCTCCGGCCTGGACACAGAAAACAGAGTCCGGTCAGGTTTCCGTTCATCAAGAGAACGACAGACCTTGGTAGGGCACCCGGGACTTTGAGGACAACCTTTATGGTATCCAGTTCTAAAAGTGGGTGAAATACAAAACTGTAAGCTTGTTAAGTCATTCTGCTTAAAGGTTTTGGCAAACAACAAAGATGGCTACGTTTCTCTGCCTCATGCTCTCTGCCTGACTGACATAAAAGGCAGTTAAATACAATCTTTGTCAAATATCAGGACCTGAACACACCTGAGCCAAATAATCAAGAATGCAAATGATGATGAACACCCGTGGCAGAAAGCAAAAATGTCGGGGCGTCCCGGAGGACTGGGTTGAGAAACTGTATTTAGTGACTCTAGAACAGAGTCTCCAAATCCGGTCCTGAATAGTTACTATCCAAGAGGATTTATTCTACCTGGCTTCTGATGAGCCACACATGTTCCTGGTATTTACCTGATAACAGGTGTGCCTCATCAACAGCCAGATAGGTAGAAAACCTACTGGACCGTAGCCCTCCAGGAGCTGGAGAGCCCTGCTCTACAGACAAGATCTGTTAACACCACTAAAAGACATGGTTCCAAGTGTTGGTCACACCGAGTCTTGTTAGGTTGACGTAGCACTCCGGGACTGGAGTTGGAGACCCATACTCTAGAAACTCTATCTAGTCACCCTATCCAGTTGAGATATTCTATCTAGTGACAAGGATTGCTCAGTAGAGCCGTGAAGTTCTTTCTTCATAAAATACAATATCTTTGTTAAGGAGAACAAACCAAGAAAATGATAGTGGTTACTTTTTTCAGCATCTAGAGTTACTTATATCGTATCCAGTTAATATCCCTTACTAACAAAGAACCACAGATATAACATTACTGCTTATCTATAAGTGGATCGAAAACCAAGAGAAAGGGGAGCAGAAAAATGTCATAACGTGAAAGACCTAGAACAGTCTTCAACAAAACCTCAACTACAGCAGACCCCTTATATGTGGCCAAAGGACCACTAAATATCTGTCTTAAGCTTTCCCTAGCCTGCCCTCAATTCCGCATATCTAGGCCAGTGTTGACGTCGATGTTCGGACACTGTCTGTGCAAGTCACTGCGTCCAAGGAGGCAGGAGTTATGCAATGTTTTTCTTATAAACCCTAGAGTCGTATAACAGCTCCTCGCCATGGAATTTGGCTTGGAATTGACACCTTTCTTACATCAGTGTAATGACGATAGGAAGTCCTGATTAGATAGTCAAGGTCGACCATTGTGTTCTATGGGATTGGAGCAGGTGAGAGCAGCAAATAGTATGGTGGTTAATTTAAGGGCTTTGGGACAAAGAGCTTGTGTCCTACTTTTAGGGTGCACTTGACCTGAATCGTTCTCAGGATCGCAGGCTGCTAAGCATGGACGTGAAACGGACAAAAAGACGAGTCGGGTTACCTTTGACCTGCATGAGCATGAGCGTCTTGTAGGGTACGGCACTGTTGTTGGACATCTGCTCGGAGATGCTGACACTGCGCAGGCTGATATTGCTGAAGCTCTCCTTGCTGGCCAGGCCCGCCAGAGCCACCTCGGAGTAGCTGGAGGATTTTGACACTGTGGTACAGACACGTACATGCAGACATACAGTTGAGTAGGCTAAGATTCTAAAGTAGAGTTTCCCAATCCGGTCGTCAGAGACCCACAGGCAGTCCATGTTTTTGCTCCCTCTGGGACTAAGAACACGGGCCAACGGTGGGTCCCTGAGGATCGGATTGGAAAACACTGTTCTAAACTCTAAGCGTGAGCAGCAATAAATGAAAATCAAAGAGGAAGAGACTGCTCACTTTTCTCGCTCTTCATCCTCCTGGATTCCAGCACGCCCACGTTGAGCCGCTGCTCCGTATACTCTTGCCGGATATCCTCACGCGCCGCTAGCATCTTCAGCGGGTTGCGTGATGCCTGCACCTTCCGCAGTGGCCGGACCTCCCGCTTGTGTTGCACCATGGCAGATGTTAGCCTGATGAAGCAGACAGGCGAGCCAAGGAGACGGAGAGGTAGGCGTGTCAGAATGCAAAATAAGCTCTCCGTGCATCTGAGGAATGAATGAAGAGGATGTATAGAAATCATAGCCTACTTGGGCGTATGAGGGCCAAAGATGGCGTCGAAGTCTTCATCCATCTCTATCCTACCACTCATCCGAGGAAAATCAGTCATGCATTTGTAGAACTTAGAGAAGATCTCATCGTCCAGCTTCATCACCTCCTTGACGGCCTTCTCGGTTACGGTTAGAGTTGTCTCCTGGAGGCCTGCCACTTAACAATGGGGAATGAGAGCCATTAGACGTGTCAGAGAGTGACAAACACTGGGAACAGCCATTGCATCACCACCTAACGGGCTATGACACCTACTTTTACTGTTTATCCGCCCAAGAAAGGATTCCAGTTTGTCAAGCTTTCGGTCAGATTCCAGGTTCATATCTGGTCTCACCTCAATTTCTGCAAGAGAGAGAACATCTTTTGGAAACCGAGAAACTGAACCAGAATCATATAGATGGTCAAGTCAAAGAATAACAAGGATATAAAGCTGCCATGTGACCCACCTTCCTGGGGCTTGCTGATGGCGGCCATGTTGCCCCGCGTATGGATTCCCAAGGGGGAGATTATCGGGGAGAGGAGACTGGCGGGCGCCGCTAAGCCTGCAAGGAGCAGAGATCTTAAGTCATGACACCATGCTCACTGTACACGCTGTCTGGTGACAAGATCACCTGACCTGTGTCAGGTTTGGCAGATGAGGGCAGGGGTGGGCAATCTTATCCGCAAATGGCCAGTGTGTATGTGGGTTTTCGCTGCAACCCCCTCATTAGATTACTAATTAGAGGACTGAATGGCTGAAGAGTCCTCACACCTGGGTTTGAACAGCTGACCTACAGGTTACCCCAAAAACCTGCATACACACCGGCCCTTTAAGGATAAGGCTGCCCACCCCAGGTATACGGTCACATAACTTTCTGTCAACTGAATTATATAACATTGTATTAGACATCTGTGGCCAGTTTATAAGGTGCATTTGCTGGATAACAGGTGTAGGGGGGGGGGGGCTTGATAATTTAAATGCAAAGATCTGTTTATTAGGAAGGGGTGAATTAAACCAAGATGGGATATGTTTAAACTGAAGCATTCCAATATACCCGCACACATATTTGTGCAAATGGCAAATAAAGCATCATTTCATTTAATTTCATTTCATTTCAGACAGCCTGCTCTCTGAATAAAGTGGCCACAACTGAATACATACAGCACACAGATAGGGTCAAGAGGTTCATTTTGGCTAAGCAATGGATGAAATGTGTGATGTAAGTGATTCTGAACAATTACAACAAATTATAAAGCAGCGTTAATTACTTAAATTCTGGGCATTAAACCAGTATGTTTTGGATTAAATTATCTTGGCTTATCTTTTTCTTCTATTACTCTCTTATGTTATGCTTACAATAAACAGGAAACTACACACTCTTCTCTATTTCTTGGATGCCTAGAATATCAAAGTACTCAACCATTTTATCTTTAAATTTATTGTATCGGTTTTTCATTTTATACCACTGAATGTAAAACCCCACAATTCCTAAATCAACACACCAAAAGAAGTGAATTTCTTGACAAGGACATACTAGGAATGCAATGAGGACCAGAGCACCATTATGTTGTACAGATGCCCCCTTAATTGAAGGTTTCCCCTTCAATGCTTTTCAATAGACTCTGGAGGTCAGTGGTACAGGATGAATGGATCATACCATTAGACTAGGGTTGTCATCACAAGGAGTGAGAAAGAAAATGGTTTGAGCCAGTAAACAATCACTGTTTGTTGCCAATGGAAACTGCATAAAGGCATCTAATCTCAGGATACCTAGTTTTCTGTCCCCTAATTCTGTCAGTTTTGATGCCAATCGTGTAGATCAGTGGAAATTACACTTGACTGGGAATTGCACTACCAAGAAAAAGTGATTTAGAAATTTCCTCACAGAGATCAATCCATGATCAGATTAAAAGGATGTGGGGGCAAAATCAGGGGTAGAAGGGGCATGATAGGGGTGGAGTATGAAAGAGAGTAAGTAGGGTAAGGAAAGGGGTAAAGGTAGGGATGGAGTATGAAAGAGAGTAAGTAGGGTAATGAAAGGGGTAAAGGTAGGGGTGGAGTATGAAAGAGAGTAAGTAGGGTATGGAAAGTGGTAAAGGTAGGGGTGGAGTATGAAAGAGAGTAAGTAGGGTAAGGAAAGGGGTAAAGGTAGGGGTGGAGTATGAAAGAGAGTAAGTAGGGTAATGAAAGGGGTAAAGGTAGGGGTAAAATTGAGGGGAGGTAGGCGGGGTTATGCCCTGACCTTTCTTGACCATGCGCGCAGCCACTGTGAACTGAGAAGAGTCGTTGGCTGCCCCCTGGCCAGTGGATTTCCATGTCTCCTCCTTGGAGCTAATGAGCTGTTTCCTCTCCTCGATAGTCATCTCGGCTTCAATCTCCTCGCCGATGCGCTGGGGGAAAAGCGGCGCGAGGAAAACACATATACAGAAATGCCATCGTCCTTTGAGATGAACCGTGCCAACCACTTCTCGAAGTGCTCAATTTATGGACTTAATGTGCCTGCATGAATTGAGAATAAATGTTACAACCGGTGTAATTAGAAAAACCAGAGTCACGGGCATTATCCTGGGTTGTTCAGTGTAAATTGTTTGGCAGCCCAGAGTGATGTCTTAACAGGCATGTTAAGTTCACCAGGCCATTAATGCAGGCTAAAGGGGAGTGGTCACCACATGCTTGAAGTCCCACCAGCCTGTGGGGATTGCAGAACGGAAGAGGTTGCTGATATGACTCTTGATGTTTGGTCTTCCATAACCAAAGCAAAGCATTCACATCAGGCCTGTCATGCTTTGTGGGGTATGGTCGCACCCCGTCTGACCGCAAGGCTAAGCTGCATTTGGTCCCACACCGTCACGGTGGAAGCCTGCCAGAACATTCACCTTCCGTCTCCATGGGTGAAGGTGATCCACCTGTCTGGTGGGGGGCTCTGTGATACTGGGGGGGCTGGCCTTTGGGCAAGGAAGGGGGGGGGGTAGCAGGTGGCAAGAGAAGGAGAGGGGGCGAGAAGTGAGGAAAAGGAGGCAGGGAGAGGAACCGAAGTGGTCCAGCCAAGACTCGCTAATGACTGAAGCGGAAGGCAGGGGTCTATGTGAGTTGGCGCTGAAGATCAGTCACACAAACAGGCAGGCAGGGCTCACACAGACATCTACGTGGGCACTTCCGATTAGAGTACTGTAATTACCCATCACTAATCTCATACCAGCAAAACACAAGGAACCAGAGTACAGGGGAGCTGTCAAAGGAGCTGATTTTCAAAAAATTCAATGTCTCTTTTTCTTATAAGTAAAAAAAAAAAAACTTGAATTCCCATACAAACAATTTGATGGTCCCCCTCAGTCATATGGATGACTGTCCTGGTATATACAGTAAGGACAAGCCTGCTAATATTGTTGAAAGGTTTGCATTCAATAAAGCCTCAGTTGCTGCTAAAGAATATGCTTTCCGTATTGTTGGGACGCATTAGCACTATGATAGATATTCAGCTAGCTGAGGACTGGATCGAATGCTCGGATTATGGGGCTGCTTTTGACTTGGTTGTAAGATGTGCTAACTGCAGGCCCTGTAGCTAATAGAGGAGAATCCTAGGGTTTAAAATCTCAAAGATTAGGTTCCCGGCACGTCACTAGAAAAAAGAAGGCGCGTCAAATGAATGTCTGCCGATGATAACAAAGAGGTTGTCACTTGTGACTCAAAAGTTAAGGAATTTTTAAATTTGTAATTGCAGTAATTAAGCCGTTCCTGTGCAATACCTCTCCCAGTCCAGGTGTTTTGACATGAATATGACTGTTTTGCCAGCAGTACTGTCTGCACTGCAGTTGTCTGCCCTAGTACTAATGGAAAATGACCCCAACAGTCTAAGTTACGATGAGATTGACGTCAGTGTGTTATAGAGCTCAAAGAAAGTGCTGGAAGCTAATGGTCCATTAGCAATGGTGTACAGAATGGGATGTAACTCTGGTAAGATACATTTCCATATGTCTTGCAGAATTCTTGCCTTGGTTAACAGATAAGATCAGTTACAGTAATAGCCCATCTTTATTAGTGAGCCTTTCTCAAAATACTCACTGATACCAAATTTTCTTCAATTATAATCTTCATCCTCCCATAGCAGTTAATCGGGACAAAAGAGGAATACTGGGTTTTTTGTTTTATATACATTTTTAATACAAACTTGGTAACATGTTTCTATCCCACTCTGCTAGTATTCCACCAACATCTGACCCCCCCCAACACATGTATTGTTATACATCAGACCTACTTATCATTGGCAGAACTGATGTTGACGGTGTACAATGTACAGTATTAAAAGCAATTAAATGGACATTGTGGAAATGTAAGTCGGTCCTGTTCTGACTTTGATCTCTGAAATACTCCAAGAATAAAACAAATTCTCGCTGTGAGGATACAGAGATATGTGCATTTTTTTCTGTAGCGGCTTACATCGCTGCTAAGTCCTACATTCAGGCAGCAGGAATCACACACTTCCTGCAGCCAAAACTGCAGCCAGGCGCATGTAAACGTGAACATGTCCTGCCTTTCTGTCTCTTCATTACCCTGTCATTAATTTAAGGACTGACCTCATAATTCTTCCCTGAAAACACTGAAAGGTCATGGCTGTTCATCAGGCTCCTAATTACTGTGTAAAGCCTGGACTGCATTCTCAGATAACAAGATAAAGGTCTTAAGTGATTCCTTGGATAAATAAAAAAGCTTCTGGCGGTACAGTCTTCAGCTTTAGTCCTCCTGGCTCATGGACGAGCTTGCCAGACAGAGTAAAGAATGCCCCTTTGGTTTCAGGATTTAAATCTAGACTGAAGATCTACAATCCTAGGGTATGATTAGTATGGTAAGTGTACGATTCATACGATTTGCGTTTGATTAGCAGCACCCTGCTGCTACTGACCCTCTTATAACTTTTTTTACACACTGCTTCTGCATTTTGGTTTAGTTTTTGTTAAATAAACAATGACACGGTATAATATGTCATGTGTTGCTGTTCATCTAATTTTAAGACCTGCTAAGGACCAGATGATTTTTAAAATTATGTCCTGATACGTAAAACCTTCTTTTTTCATATGACTGTAGTTTATCCTACCCCTGGACTCCCAGAGATTTTTTTCCCTACAAATACTATACAAGTTTTTTCCTTTCCCCTATCATCTTTGCTCTGAGAATATCGGTACTGTGCAACCTGAGCTGCTGTTATTTCCATCCATGATGCTATTTCTGTGGGTTGTGGAAACTGTGCTTGGAATTACGTAAAAATGCACTGAGCAGAAAAACTTTTAGGAGGCTATTTTAGTATCAGCAGATGAATTTGGAAAGGAAAAACGTGTCTCTTGATGTGTTTCAGGTTTTTGCATATTTTTGCAGCTGTCCCGACAAGACAGCATAATTCATTCCCTCTCACCTACCCCGAGCACACACGCACAGACACACACACGCGCGCGCACGTGCAATGGATCAACTGCATAGAAGCATCAGTTCCCAATGCGACTCTAAAAAGCGCTATGGCAATGAAGCAAACAGAAGCTGAAGGATCAAGGGGTAGGAGGCAGGCAGGATGCTGAAGCAACACCCTGGGAAGGTACGTGGAAGAGCTCACCTGGGGCTGGGAATCAATGAGCTGGCTCATTTGCCCAGCAGGGACAGGAGGAGGAGAGTATGTGGAGGAAAAGACAGGATCCTACAGGCAGGACCAGACAGACAGCCCCATGGGATAGACGGACAGACAGGGCACTAATTACAAAAGGATTGGGGCAGTGTTGGAAGATACTACGAAGACTGGGATCAAATAGACCACAATCAAAAGGTCATGCTTTGATTGTTTGTTGCATCGATCGGCTGTTTTATTTGTTAATGCAATAGCCTCGTAAGGACAGCTGCTACTGCCAGGAATCATGTGAGCACACACACCCCTCGCGCAAATGGAGCGAGCGGATAGACCAGCGCACGCTACGCTCAAGCGTCAAGACCAGCGCGAGGGGAAGAGGAGCCTGACCACTTCAATCCCAGCCTGAGGATGAGGGTGAAACGCAGGGGCATGACTGTGAAAGAGTGTCACAGGGTCACGATCTCCCCCCCCGGGTGACCAGTACCATTAGCATACGTGTCGGGCTTACCCAGAACTCATCAGACACTGCCAAGTCATCGATCACCCTCCCTTCCTCCTACAAACAAAAACAAGGCGGCGAGTTGGAGCCATGTCAAATCAATCCTCCAGAAGGTGTACATTCATTGGTTCCTGACTGCTGCCATTCAAAATCAATCCGCTTCTATTTGTTACTTAAGAAGGCGGGCCTGGTGGGTGGGGCTTACCTTTTTCTTGAAAGTCTGCTCCTGCTCCCACAGCTGTGTCTCACTCTCTGACACCTGTATCGCCTCCTGCTTCTTGTTAATCCTGTTCCTCCAGTCCTCCTCCCCACTCTTCTTCAGCAAGGCCACCCTAGGATCAGAGGAAGGAACCACTCTTGCCATCTATACTTCATGGCTGCTTATTCAGTACAGCAGGATTTCCCAATCTGGTCTTCGGGGACCCACAGACAGTCCACATTTTGCTCCCAGCTCCAAAAACGTGGGCTGTCTATTAGGGAGCTGGGAGGGAGCAAAAACATGGACCGACTGTGGGTCCCTGAGGACCGGATTGGTGAACACTGCAGTACAGGGTCACCGTGAGCCCAGAGTCTATACTGAAGCACAGGATACAAGGCAGTGGACAGGAAATGCCTCATTAGGACACAACCATTGCTGACACAGGTGTATAAAAATGCTGCATTCCATTTTATCTTGAATTTATTTCATTCTGAGTTCCTAATTACAGCTGGAACGCCCCCAGAGTTAGAGTGCCTACTCAGAAAGTCGGAGGAATCTTCACAACCCCAAGCTGAGGATTCAAGATGGCTACGCCCTTTATCAGCAGAAGTTAAAACTGTGTTGCTACAGTGTTTTTATGCACAGAATACCTGCGTAATATGTCGTTATCCACTGATATTGCTAACAATGGCTAACTGGGCTAGAACTGGGGCCTCTTTCAGAAAGCAGGATTTCTTGCTTAGCCTGATAACTTGTCAGATTTAAGATAGTTTGGGCTAAATGTACATGAATGAAGATAAAGGCCATTTAAACTGGGGTAAATTAAATCCAACAATTTATCTGGCTAAGCAAGAAATCTTGCTTTTTGAAACAGGTCCCTGGTATTGCAAAATGGTTTTCCGACTTGCTGCACTGGAACGCGGGTGTGACGTCAATCCCAGGTCTGACTTCTGACCTCCGAAGTAAATGGAAACGCAAGATTCAACGCACAGTCACACAGTTTCCTACAACACAAATCGGCAGCGGAATGGGTAGTTGTACAGGAGACGTTAGTGACTGTCCACTGAGCACCATCAAAGTGACATCAGTTCACCAGATTTCTGGTCTGCTTTGCCTTGGTCAGCTGCATGTGACGTGATCATGAAGGGGAAACGTTTCTGAGCCAGTTCAGCTGCGGAGTGGTGGGGGCCACACAAGCTCACAGAATGGGACCTCATAACCCAGCACTGATACTCAAACTGAACGGCAGCAAATCCCACCAGCAACTTCCTACTGTCTAATAGAAAGCCTTCCCAGAAGAGTAGAGCGTATTACAGTGAATTACAGTGAATTCATATTAATATCCTTGATTTTGGAATGTTGGACTGGTGTCCACAGACTTTAGGTCATATAGTGTAGTTACACATAAACAATTTGCGGACACCAATTCAACTAAACTTCATGACATATTTAGCAGACCATTTCATATGAAGAAACATACATTTAAGCAAGCAGGGTCAGTCTCTGGGGCAAGTATAGGTTAAGGGCCCAAAACCACCCTATGGGCCACAGGATTTGAACCAGCAACCTTCTACTCAAAGACACAACGTTCGTACTTGCTAAGCCACACAGCATTCAGGAGTCTAGCCTATGATGGGAAACTGAATAAAGTAAGGGAAAAATATGTACACTAAAGAGGACAAATCTACTGTACATCATTAGGGGTGTGGGGTCAAGGATAGACCCCATCAATAGACCCCAAGGATAGAGCCACCCCTGTTTTAAACTAATTAGCTATCTATAAACCTAAGGGAAAATGAAAGGTTCTGTTACTGTAATGGGGACAGCCCCATGTGGGGATGGATGGATTGGGTCAGCGCCCAATGAATGCGGAACACAGGCTTATATAATGACCCACATTCTATCATAGATCTGCAGTGGCGCAGTTTACCGGCACGTCCAGTAGGGGGCGAACTGCCAAACACTGCCCTGGCAATACAAAGAACACCTGCAAGGGGACGAACCTCAGGATACAGCAACCGGCCCAAGAAAGCCTCGGGTGTTTCAACTGATCCTCGTCTCGCTCAGACACCCATTGCCTGACCAACAGCCACAGGGAGGGGTCACTTCACCTCTAGAGGTCCTGAGAGCTGTCCCACCCTTTCAGTTTAAATGCCCTGATGACAGGCACATGACCCAGTTCCCCTGCCCCCTCCTCAGATACCCCCCCCCACCCACCTGACACGCACCCACAGAGCCTCCTGGAGCCAAATCTCCGCATTCCGTGCTTCCAGAAATAAATCCCATCTTCTGGACGACAGTAACCTACATTCCTCAATGTGATCCAAGGTGAGACCTGTGTACCCGTGTCACCACTATCACCCCCCCCCCCCCAACCAAAAAGGGGGACGCTGGAAACAGGGGACGGTGCAAATAAATGACATAAGAATAAAGAATCGATTGCATCTTCAATGGGGAAGTCATAGTCTGAATCTCATTGCTGTAGACAGCGTTCAGATAGACAATGACAATCTCACACACACGCGCACACACACCCACGCGCGCGCGTGTGCCCACCCCAGTGACACACCCCTCTCTCTGCCACCACCCCACACTGTCTCCCCAGCACAATAGCATGCTGATTGACAGTGACACTTTCCTGGGGGACGGCCACCATTCATCGCAGCTGTGTCGCTAACCGCTCCCCCGCCCCCCCCCTCCACTTCCCCAGGACTGACCTCTCCTTGATGGACATCTGCCGCGTTGACATCCCGTCCGCGTCCTCCCCCGGGCGGGTTGCCGAGGTCGAGTCGCCTGGCCGCTGCTCGGGAGGAGGCTGGGAGTCGGTCCTGGGAGCCGCTGAAGCCGCTGCTCTTGCAGAGACACTGCTCTCCTGCAGCTCTGCTTGCACGCACACACACACACACACACACACACGCGCGCGTGCGCGCACACAGCCACGCAGAAAACAGGACAGGCGTTACAACCCCAGAGCGATCAATGACTGTCAGCTGGTAGCAGTGTCTGACACGCCCACGTGAGCACAGATGCAACACACACACACACACACACACACACACACACACACAAACACACACTCTTGCGGGATGGAAATGGGGCCGCAGGCTGCGGGAAAGCAGTTGTAATGAGTCTCTGAGTTCCTCGCAGGATCGCGTGCTGATTACCCAGGCTTGCTTGTGTCTCCCTGCACGGACGAGTGCAGCCTCTGTGCCGGATAGGCGGTAATAAGCGTGATCTACCCCCCCCCCCCGCCCCACTCCCCCCCTGTCTGTCAGTGTGCTGAATACAGATCAGCACCGGCACACCCGCCCCAGAATTCCCCCCCGAATCCATCTCCGCATGCACATGCTCAGAAAAGATTAGACGAGAAGGCAGACTGGGGACACAGAGATGGTATATGGGGACCGAGGAGCGGGCGCTGAGAGAGACACACGTGCAGCCATCTCACTTGCTCCTAAAATGCACCCAGAGTAGTAACAGCACAAATCGTGCCAGCAAATATGCTATTTCCATGACAAAGTGAGCGTATGAAAAGTATGTAGATGAGACTGAGCCCCCCAAGGGCTGGTCTGCATGACAAAAGCCCTTCTGGGCAGCTTGAGGTCCCTGCTGAGGGCTCGTCTGAAAGCCGTGGGGGTGTCGCTCGCCTCACATCAGCACCTGCGGCCCCACCCCCCC
>JAODJW010000081.1:10595782-10610745 GCA_026777045.1 Hyperopisus bebe | reverse complement strand
TTTATGCTCAACTGGTTGGTTGAAACAAAATCCTGGTTTGGATTTTTACTTTCTGGACCTGAAATGTCCGCCTCTGAAGCAAATGTAGCCACTCGTTAGCCAGTTTAGTGTTGGCAGGCCGGAGGCTTCCAGCAATGAGAGAAACCAGATGCCGTGGACTAAGGCAACAAGATGTTTTGTCCAGAATCTAAAAGCCCAAATGAAAATGTCAATATTCTCTGCCTCATTTAAAGTTACGCTCTTACGGTGGATTTTACTGCCCATTTAACGATGCTTACCACTAGTGAAAGTGTAGCTTCATTTTTAATGGACAAACAAAAGGGACAGTAGCTTATACATGTGAAGGTGGAGATGTGGGTGTGCAAAGGAGATGGTTCTACGATCCCCGACGTGCACCAAACCATACAATTAAATAAAGTGAGCCTCATGGGCAGTGGTTAAGGACTTTAACCAGAAGGTCATTGGTTGAGGTTTCTGGAAGTGTCCTGCTGAAGTACACTTAGCTAAGCACTTAACATGAAGTGCTCCAGATATAGAATCAACTGTAGAGATGGGTACAAAGTTATTGTGGAAGGAGATGCCAGATGTCAAAATAAGAAAATGTGTAAAATGTGTATGTGTAATCATAAATAACATTTCTCACCGCCCCCTCCCTGGGCCATAACCAGGATAAGTGTTTGCAAGCTGGGTGAATGGAAGAATGGCAGGGTACTGCTTAAGAGTAATACCCAGCAGAGTTAAAGAGTTCCATCCTCATGATGCACCACTCTCCCCTTTAACATGAAGCACGAGTTATGAAACTGCATGATTCCTTATGAAACTCATGGTTCTGTCTGAAGAGCAAGGTTCTGTCTGAGACAGCCAATGAGCTATATTCAGGCTTCCTCATTGGGGGGGGGGGGGGGGGGGCAATATTCATGGACTGAGTGTGTTTCGAAAATTTGATCTTCAGTTAACGTTTCATCTTCCTGCAGAGGAATAATGAGAGCACTGAGTGAAGTCTCACTGAGATAGGAACGCTTCTGGGACGTGTTCTATGCAAAGTGTAGGCACATGGGTTCAACAAGCCGAAAAATAACAGTACAGGACAGAGCCGGTGAATTTGACGATGCATTTGTTGCATGGCTTCCAAAGCTAAATCATCCAACACAAGGTTATCTTACTGCAAACTCCAGGGTAGGGTTTCCCAGCCTAGTCCTTGGGGACCTCCAGATGGACGGTCCACGTTTTTGCTCTCTCCCAATTCCCTGCCAATAGGGAGAGAGCAAAAATGCGGACCGCCTGGTGGTCTCCGAGGACTGGGTTGAGAAACCCTGTTCTAGGGAGTAGATTTGGGTGTGGATGCCGTAGCAACACTGTAGGAGTGCTGTGTGTATTTACCGGGCCGTGAGATTTGGGACTGTTTTGGTCCCGATTAAAGTTGAAACCAAACCTATGCCCTCGTGCAAATTCAACCACAGCTTTCATCAAATAGAAGGTAGTGGAAGCTACAGTCTCAAAACTGCATTTGCCAACCCAGGCTGACCCAACCTGGACACGGACCAGGCGCCAAATATAGCACTTTCTCAAGCTTCGCAATGATTGATCTACAGAGTCTCATCGACATCTCGTTTCCCCACAACATCCCACGAAGGACTTTGCGCATGACAGCCCATGAAGAGTTTAAGCGTGAATCGATGTAGATCGTATGTAAGCAGCGGGGCTGCTTCTCACCTATGGATGTTAGGATTACCTCTACTGCTTTGCTTTTGCTTCTGGAACTAAATGTTAAAGCGGAGAAGAGAAGACTTACTTTGCTGTCAGCTTCCTGTGCTCACTGGTATATCCAAACGTCAGGCGGGTATCAGCAAGTCCCCTCACAGCTTCAGGGGATCTGCGTGGATGAGGAGGGTCCGGGGCCTGGGAGTGACGGAGGGGTCCGAATCGACGGAAAGGGGGGGCGCCGCTGCAGACCTCTCAATCCAGCAGGGCCACTGTGGCGCAGACTCTGAGGAAGGCAAAGTTCAGACACTCCATCTGTAATGGAGATGGTTCAGGACCTTACAAATATAGAACGGTGCTTTCCTATTGGGACATCAAGTGCAACATGAAATGTGGGGAGAGGAACAGGAGGGGGAGTGGGGGGGGGGGGAGAGAAGGGGGCCCAGGAGAGAGAGAGAGAGAGAGAGAGAGGAGAGAGAGAGCATGTTTGGGAGAGGAATGTGTAACAGGGGAGAAAAGCTTTACTGGGGTTTAAGAGAAGAAACATTCATGGTGGGTCTCAAAATATACCATAAGATATGCTGTAGGGGACCCAGAAATCCTCTCATCAAATGACTTCAGCCCCAAATTCTGGCAGATTTCCGGGGGTTAGTGTGGCTCTTTTTCCTACTGCAGGAATGGCCAGGGCGGACCGTAAGAGAGTCGCCCCCCCCCCCCGCCCCCACAGAAGGAGCTCCCATGTAAGGCCTGAAGACAGGCGCCCCCCAACCACACAGCCCGCCATAAATAGAGTACGAAACGCTCAGCTGTCAGAGCGACGGGCTGCCCCGCTCCCTGCTCCTCTGCACACGCCTCTCAGATTTTCTTTCATTCTACTTGGACAGGATTGTCGTGCTTTAGCAGTAAAGTGCGCTAACGTTCCGGGGCTGTATCGCTGGATGTAAACCCGC
Organism: Hyperopisus bebe; assembly: GCA_026777045.1. Taxonomy (NCBI): domain Eukaryota; kingdom Metazoa; phylum Chordata; class Actinopteri; order Osteoglossiformes; family Mormyridae; genus Hyperopisus; species Hyperopisus bebe. The sequence goes on along the minus strand of JAODJW010000081.1, from coordinate 10,608,094 downwards.
GATAGCGCGAACCAGACGGACATACGGCGATATATAATTCCTATACTATCCATGGGCTGTTTATTTGGCATCTGCTACACAACTGGAAGTTTTCTAAACATATTCACAGAGTCACAGTTAGGAAGCTGATTTTCCAAGCCTGTCTGGGAGCGCAGGGAAAAAGAAGAACTGTATACAACAGGCTGAGCTACAATGGAACATGCCGGTGTAAATGGACTGAACCAATTATCAACGACAGGGGGCTCTGTAGTGAGGCTGATTATAGGGCTGGTACCTCACCAGTGGGCGGCAGTGGGATGCCCATAAGGCATTCCGGAACATTTTATAGGGCAGGACTGAGCTCATGTATCCTGTTGGCATTTAACACTTGAGGCAAACCATCAAAGAATATGGCCAATAATTTTTAATTCCGCCTGTATTCTGATGTCAGCTACATAATAAACAGTGTGGGGGATCATTTATGGCCGTTAAGGGCGTCTTCAGTCTGCTGGTCTCTCTTCACCGGTTTTTTTCAAGTAAAAAAAGGGCATCGAATGAGCAAACGTTGCACGCTCTCGAAGGACAATGCCAGCCACCAGCCACCAGATCTCAACTGCCACAAAGCCCAGCAAATTATGTTTGTCCTCCAAGCCTCAAGAGGCAGCGGTAATCCAGAAATCTCCTCCTCCACATCGTTATCCCCGGTCCTGGCACATTGCCATGTAGGCTGGCTTTTCTTACAAAAGAGCTCTTAATTATGCATGAATTGACAGCTGATTTGTTGAATCTTACAATTAATGTTACAATAAAGGCTTTTGGTGAAAAAGGTAGATAACAGACTTTCAATCTTTCAGCTCTTGTTGCATCCCCCCCCCACAATTTTTTAACATTTAAAAAATCAGCAACATAATTTAATCTTAGTCTTTCTGGAGCTGAACTGAAGGACAAGGTTTACTAAAATATTTAAAAGACAAGTTAATAAGAAACACATACTTACACATTTCCTCTAAACTGTTTCTTTATACACTATTAACGTACACCTTATAAATCATCTGAGACACATATAATTAATAAAAAATTAATAAATCCTGCACACCGACTGGGTCCAGAACCGCTGGCGTTGGCTTGGAATTCTGGCTCTTTCTACAGACGGGCATGACAATACTGGCAGCAAAAGGCTGGTGACTGAGCATGTGTGAGAGACCTGGGTGAGGAGCAGCAGTTGGCACTGGACTGGCAGGCCTTTTGCAGGCTCTGGCGGGCGGCGTGCAGCTCTTGACAAGCACGACATTGTCCCAGACAGTGTACCACCGTCCCAGGCACAGGGGGACAGCTGACGTGTGGGGGGGGGCTGAGGAGGGGGGGTGGTGTGGGCGTTGGCGATGCAGCCCCCCACAGATGGAAGACATTATTCACTCGCTCAGCCAAAGTGGCTCAGGATGTCACGCAGCTTCAGGTTTACCGCCCAAATGGGCGCCGGGCCTCCCAGTTTACCTGTGAGCAGCCTGTAATTTCTGTTATTTAGACCCTGGTGCCATCTCACGGCCAGAAGAAGTAAGTCTCACGGGTCGTCATGCACCCGAAGCGAACAAAGACAAAATGACGACGGGCTGCGGAGCGGATGGGAAAGGACACTGAATCCGGGCGGCAGGTTTCACCCAATCGTTCACATTTTCTTATCACCCATCTCACTGCATTTCTCACTGCATTCACTGCAGCTACGATAACAATAATTAGGAATGATAGGTCCAATATGCTTATCTAACCCAAGCAAGTGTTTGGCCGTCGGTTTTTCTATAAAAGGACAAATACTAGCAACACTGGGAGCAGTTTCGTCACCCCCCCCTACTAAAAGCCCACATGTGCCACCAAACCTTCCAAAGAGCACCAATACGCTGCAGCCTTATAGCACATGGCTGGTACTGCTGGATGTCAGCCTGATTTTGATTGGCTGAAGCAGTGTTTGGGGGGGGCAAAGAATAGCAGGTGCTAGTTAAGGCAGCATAGCCAGGAGGTCTACAGGAACAAAGAAGCCCATGTGCTAACCTATGTCAGCTCTTTACAAGATAATCTGAACAGTAATTTGCTGAAACACAATTGTCTTTCACAGCAGCATATCATTAACTCAACAATGTTTACAATAAATCCACTAAACAATGGGTTATACAGGCACCTGCCAGTAGTTATTTAATAATATTATGGCCCAGGCAAAGACTGTTTTCCCAGAAGTCCTTTCTGTGTCACCGATTGCTATGAGTATCTTTGTTCTTTACACTCCCATTTTTAATATGCACGTATTCATAAAAATACAGTACCACTTTTATTAAATGTGCAGCGTTACCGCCATTGAATTCTTGCTGTTTTGTCCACATTGTTTACAATGGTAACTATGTAAGACTTCAAAATAAAACAGACCATGGCATTTCCTGAGCTCAGAGGTACCTGGACAATGAAATGAGTGCCAGGCCTCTTTGGGGCAGCATGGCATAGCTGCCCATTCCTGGCCGATTTATCCTTGTTCGCCACCAAAAATGCCGCTCATATCAGAATATGGTTCGCTCCATATCACTTGCTACTTTTTTTCGAGGGTTGCTATAGTAACATGTAAACAGCCTGAGAGGAAAAAAATGCAGAGACCAGAGAATTCTGTTGAGGGACACATGGGGGAGTTATTCTTTCCTGGGATAATGTTGTGAGGGTAGAAGGAAAAATGATTGGTTCAGAGAGATAACCAATCAGATTGTAGAGGAGGTGGGTCCAGGCAACTAGAGGAGAGGGGACCGACCAATCAGATGTTGATCTCCCAGTGCCATGCGTGTCCTCTGGGACATCCTCTTTGGACTGATGAGTCAAATGTGATACTTGGCCATCATGAGTTATTTCTGATGAAATCCAGATTCTGCACTCTGCACTGCCCCTCAAGTACTGCGGCGGCCATATTTTGGGGATTGCTTGCCTGAGCCAGCACTTAGACAAGTGACCACCAATGAAGAACCACCAACTATGGTCAGTTTACTGCAGCCGATGAAGCTGTAGCTCAACTGGGTCACAAAGTACAGCAGTGACCTGAAATGTCACTGAACTGGAGCAGTTTGGCTTGCAGGAGTGAGGCTGGAAGATACTGAACAACTACTACAAGCAGTTAAATGTGGCACAAAGTTCAAATGCGCTTAAAAACTTAATTACGTCATGCATCAGATCTGTATTATTTTAAAATTTCAAATTTAGATTTCAAATTAGGTGGAAGATGTGATAGCATTTAGTGTCAAGTATGCAAACACGCAGAAAATCTGACATCACACCCCTGACAATTCTGAACAAGATGTTTACCCCAACAGAGACATTAACACCAGCTGGGATTTTTAATTAACACAGCAATGATTATTTGCAAGTCATTTATTAACCCGGAAGGCACTTGAACGTCAATATCTTGATCCAAAGTCAGATGCGTTTTTGGCTGGGTCATGCAGTCAAATGTAGACCACGAGCAGACCACTGGCTATGCTGTGCTTTTCAGTAGTAAATCCATTAACCTAAATACATCACGACTAATGTTTGGAAAGCTGCTCTCCAAATAATCTGAATGCCTTGAGGTTAGTGGCTAGAGGCAGGCCTACGTATCCATCCATATTCCCACTGCTTATCCAGCACAAAGTTGAAACATGACAACATGTCCGGTGATAGTGCCATAATGTAAACAACTCACTGATTTTTGGCTTATTCCCAGTGATGAAAGTGCTTTGCCGTCCTGTCTCTCTGCAGACACTACATTCAGCAAATAAGACATCCAGTACTACTGCCAGTTAAAGGCTTTCAGGTCCACAATGGGAATCATTAAGATGCATCAATTATTTATGCATCATACCACCTTAATTAGAGGGACCCCTCCATGCCTGACAGTATTCTTTTTCAGTTAGAGTCATTTCCTGAATACTCATTGATACTTCTTTCCAGTCTGAGGACAGGTTCAGAACTGAAGGACACTCTAGGATAGCGCGGCAGAAAGATGCTGCATTTACAAAACTGCACAACTACAAACGCACTCAGTCCAGCTTGGATTATCACACCTTGTATGCAAACAGAAGGTGATCGTCCCCCAATCCAGGAAACTGTGATCTTGTAGGGAATGTTAAATGCGTTAGATCTGTACAGCGTCACAAACCTCTATTGGATACGTGCTTACAGAAGATGAATAAAGGGGGAAATGTCCCTTACGTGTTTAAGAATCTGTTTTACATACATTATCCAACAGACGTATTGAAAAATGGGCTACAGTTCCAAATATTCTTCAGGATACAAACAATTGTTACGTTACATAGTTCAATAACAGTCCATCATAGAAAAGTTAGTATGGAAACCTCGCCGACAGCTGGGACTTTTCGCGTTAGTTGCAGCGCAAGTTAAGTGCGCGTGACCGGAGGATGCGCGGTCACGAGGGTCTGAAATAGTTCAGCGCCTTTGTCATCGCTACCCTCATGGCCACTGGACAATAAGGATTGAATTGCTGGGGGTAACATTATATCACCTGCAGTGTCCCGTCTTTTCGCTTATCGGCTACATGCAGTTGGTGTTTCACAGCATCGGGACTGCATGGGAATCGCATTGAATTGCATTGGTAACTAATTGTTGAACTGTTACATAATTGTAAGATTAGTTTCTACACTTTACTAGCATTAAACACTTATATGTAATATTAGTTACCCATAGGTTAACTAAAAATTAAGCTACACCTGATGACCACTCTGTCATACCAGTGCCGCCAGTGTTTGGTTAACAATAAGTCTGCCGGCTGTCCTTATTTATAATATTCTCTGTAAATTTATTAACACCACAAAAAAACGCGTTGTGCAATATTACATGTAACTTAAAGAAGCTTAAAAACCTCTAACAAAGGCTCTTTTTAAAATAAGTCGCAATAATTATTTTAAAAAAAATAACTATTTTACAATCACTTACATTTTCCTATGAATGTGATCTCCAAAAACGGATCCCTGCCGTAAATCGTACAGTTCCTCTTCAGCAGCCTTCTTTGTGACAGTTTTGAGTACATGTAAGCCAGGACAATACACTGAGTATATCAATATACGATCAGGGATTCAAAGAAATGCTTTATTCCCTTCTTTATCCTCTGCACGTTTAGTTTGACGTATCTACAATGTCTAGTGGATTAGAGTCTCACAGTTTGTAACACCTCTGCAGTTTGGATTAAGAACTTGCATGCGTTTCAGTGAGATTGCTCTGTTCATTGCTCAGCGTACATCCTAACCCCTGCAGCTTCCGGACGGCGAACACGGGGCGGATCCTCTGGCCACTGGCGAGGGTTCAGGCGCTCGCTGCTGCCCAGAAGCTCGCAGGTAAATGCATCCCGTCAAGCTCCACCGATACTGTCCAGATATTGAATCCTGATGAAAGCTGCTCGCAACTGTTGAATTTCTTTCTGACGCTGGCTGTTTGGTTGTATTCTGTTTGATACAATCGCACTACAATAACACGATTATGCATTAGAGTATGTGTCAGACGTACGATTGCATCCTTTGCTTATTGTCATATAAAAGCGTGGATCCTAAAATCGTTACGCCGATCAGTCTGTTTGTCTTCAGTACTGGCCAGAGCAGACTATTTGATCAGTCTCTTTGTCAGGGTATTGCACAGTTTAAACCCTTGGAAAAACGAAAACAAAATCTAAACCATTCATCGTGGTGCCGTAAATTAAAGACAGCCACATCCCATCATTTAATTTATCACTTATTTTCATCACTAAGAACAAGTGGGTGGAAAAAAAAACTAAACCCAAATTCTACCTAAAATGAAAATGAAATCATGCAATTTAAAAATATTTTACGAGAACCACGGAAAAATGTGAAATGTATCATCAATTAATTTTAAATCATACTGGCTGTCCACATGATATGGCTTCCGCGAAACTTTGATGAGAGTATTTTTCCATTGAATCTCACACCAAACAAATAGAATACATTTTAGCACAGCCTCTGTTTCGCTTTTTTTCGAGTCTGGAGCACATTTAGGTGAAAGTGACATGGGTTCGATGTTCCCATTGGCTGGTTTTTCAAACGATTTCCTTTTTGAGTTGAAGCATCACAGGAGACGCGCTACCAGGACGGTCCTTACAGAGGCGACAGTACTCACTCATCATTCACTTTGTTTAACATGGCCGCATGCAGGCTTTGTTAACTACATTTTCTCCCTCTGGGATTGGCCACAGTCGCCCCGTCTTTACCAAATATGGACATCTGCTGGATGCTGCACGTTTCCAAAGACATCTCACTGAGCAAAGGTGCGTGCGCGTGTGTGTAACAAGGAGCAAGACAATATGGAGGGAGCAAGTGGGAGTTTGCATATTATAACATTCAGCGTGTGTTACGTTTAAGCCCATGCATACTATACAAACAACACAGATGCTGTTTTTGGCTAGGCATTGAAATACTTCAGATATAATATCTTCTGATATCAATCTTAAGTGCACAATTAGAGTACAAAGGCTTGTTCTGAGGTACAGGGACCACTGCAGGCGACCTGGGGGTTTGGCTAGTGGGTTGTGGAGGAAGGTGTGTGTGTTCAGGTCGTACGTGGGGAAGTCGTCCGTGTGCTCTGTCCATCCCCTCAAGGGAATCTGCAAGCACGAATTCCTAGAAGTGAAGGGGACCAAAACAGGGACGAATAATAGACCGTCGACTCATGGCATTCCAAAAATATCACATTATTTCAGTTTTATGATCTGTTATTTCTGTAATTTGATTAATTTCATCCCTGTTTTTGGAGTTTGTGATCTTACCTAGAGAGAAATATGTGCACATTGTGGCAGGACAAAGGTTTGGCAACATTTCCCACCAGGTTTTAGCCAATGAGGATGGATAAAGCAGCCAGTGAGAAATGAGCCGAACCAATAGCTGACCGGGAGTGCCTCAGTGTCCCGCCCACCATGGGTTTGGTGACCTCATACCTTGAAACTTGTGTTTACTGTTAGCCTGTCAGCTCACTGTGATCCGTACTGCATAAGAGGATTTGGAAGGACTTGGAAGAACCACATTGTTTGAGGGTTTTTAAAATTTAGTGGCACCCACAAGGGGAACATGGCTGAACTGGAAGCACAACCTAACTGAAAGTAACTATCTCCTATATTAGCACAACAGTTACATGCAGCCAAATCATTTTTGCCATCAATGCTTTGGAGATGAACTTTCAGCTCAACTGACCTCATGCCTAGTAACTGCGGTAATTCTAGTCTGATCCCTGGTAACTGGCCCGCTTTTCGACAATACACTAGAGCAGCGTTTCCCAACCCAGTCCGTGGAGACCCCCAGACAGTCCGCATTTTTGTTTCCTCCCAGCTCCCAGCCGGTACCAGGTGTTCGGTGTTCCTGATTGGCTGGGAGCTGAGAGGGAGCCAAAACGTGGACTGTCTGGGGGTCCCGGTGGACTGGGTTGGGAAACACTGCATGAGAGGAAACAGCTCAGGAAGAGAATTAGGAAGTAGAGACTATGATAGGAAGTAGAGACTATGAAAGATGCTGTACCAGTTTGTGCCAGAAATAATCCCAGGGAACGCATCTGATGCGTTGAAATACCATTATTGATTCCTTATTATCTGTTACATTTCTGGCTTATTATAATATATCCATTTTACATGAGCATCAGTACTAAGGTCCTAGCAAACCATCAGTGGAAGTCCATCCATCAGAGTGGGAGGAAGGCAGGTGGTTCTCTGTAGGAGGAATGCGGGCAGTTCTGCACAGCTGGCTCAGTTTGCAGCTTCAGAAGATAACAAGTAGTAATAGCACAGGTGAAAGAAGCAGCGACCCAAAGAGAAACATCTGGGCAGCTGTTCAGAAGAAGGTGCTTTAAAATACAGCCAAGAGATCTTAATTTCTGCAAATTGTCACCACATGTCAGATTCCTTGGTTGCCCCTCTAAATATTCCTGTGCTCTACACAAGTTCTGTGGCCTGTGCTTTCTGCCTCTGTGCTCTACACGAGTCCTGTGGCCTGTGCTTCCTGCCTCTGTGCTCTACACGAGTCCTGTAGCCTGTGCTTCCTGCCTCTGTGCTCTACACGAGTCCTGTGGCCTGTGCTTTCTGCCTCTGTGCTCTACACGAGTCCTGTGGCCTGTGCTTCCTGCCTCTGTGCTCTACATGAGTCCTGTGGCCTGTGCTTCCTGCCTCTGTGCTCTACACGAGTCCTGTGGCCTGTGCTTTCTGCCTCGATTTTGATGGTACTCTGGCTTCGTGTCTGACTCTCTTTATGATAGTGCTCTGCTTTGTATCAAGCAGGAAGGGCCGCTGCGATATGTCAGGCGGAGAGGGACATGCTGAATGTTTTGTATAAATAATCTTGACAGATGAGGAACGGAACACTGGTACATTGTATGGAAGAAAAAATACACCGCAGGCCAAAGCATGATTAAATTGTAGTTTAATTAATGCCGGCAATTATAGAAAGCCTGTAGCACGCCGTTCTATAGAGTAAATCTTTCCGGTTTAAATGCACTGATGTCTTCGTAGGATTGATTCCCGCTGGCGTACGAAGAGGTTTCAAAATTCGTCTTGGAAACTTACAATATCTGCATGGCCAATTACCGAACAATAACTTCTCGGAAAATGAAAATGATGTCATAAACTGTGAATGTGACTGTAGAACATGAGATCCTCTGAGGTTTCTCATAGGGGAACGCCCGGCAATCTGCAGGACTACAGACCCTCGCAGTCCGGCCTGTTGCACTGGAATGGACACAAATCCATTGTCATTTCACATTTTCCTACTTGGCATCATTCTACTGTGTCAGTGTGAATGCAGACTGCATATTTCAGCTGCTACCCTAAAAAATAATAGCTACGTAAACATTTACTCGTTTAATTTCTGCTACAGGCACAACCCACGTTTCACTGGATCACAGGGAACCCCTGAGGTTCTATGGATGGTGTTTCCAGAACCACAAGAGGGAGGGGGAGGAGCAGGTCTGCACTCGTCAGTGAGTGGACTCCGTACACCCCCTCAGTGCATCCCGGATAATGAAATATACTCTGCCTTCCTATACATAAAACATCACATCTGTCGCTTAGCAGTTTCTCTGCATCTCTATTGTCCATTGATTTCTCGTCGCTCATGCTTGTCAATGCGTACTGCGGGGAGTCTGTTACCTCAGTATGAACATCTCACACTGGTTCGCATTCTTCTAATGACTTCCCGTGCTGGTATTTGCTTAATCTCCGCGGGCTCACTGATTATAAACGTTTAGGATTACAGTCCCGGTCAAAGAAAGAGCGGCCAAATCCGATTGTGGACAGACTTGAAACCATATCGATCTGGCATTATTTTGTCTTACTAGTTACACTGATATTGGACCAAACAAATGATCTAGACGTGTAACAAACATGATCTATCTCAGGTAGGGACACTGGATAGTTAGGCCACTTCCAAATCGCTACTGCGGCCTGACAACATAATGAGAATTTAAGCTTTGATTAAGGTCAGGGCTGGTTTCTGCAAGGAGGATTCATATCACTGGCTTCATGTCTTTATGGCTTCCAAGAAAGCAGTTCTTAATTTACGGTCCCAACAGACATAATGGTTTCCGGGACCCTCTCAGTGATGTCACAATCGGATGATTCTGCGAAGATGCAGACCGCCCTCTACACTAAGATCTGCTTGATAATGTCCTGCTTATCCCACAGCACTGTTTCCATGGAGGTGCAAGAGATCTGGATAAGCAGAATACCACTAGGTGATTCAGAAATGTATATCCTTTGTAACAATGAGCTCTGGAAGTCAGCCTGTTTTGGCAAGGGGAGGGGGCGAGAGGGTTTGGCGCAGGTAATACTCTCTGAGTTAACCTTCACCAGTGACTGGCAAGCTGCCAGTGAAACTTGGACACCCCCCTGCCAACAGCACTCTCCCAGTGTGAAGGTGCTGCAGACCCCAAACGGATCACTGGCAGGGGCTGTGCGCTCAGTCATAAAACAACGCACAGGCAAAAGAGTCTAACCAGCGACTGCGGGTTTACGGAGGGGAGGCAGACACGAAGCCTACATGCAAAGAGTTTATTTATGAACCTTCATAGTCATTTTACAATGGTGGCACATTATATGACCATTTCAGTTTGCTTTGCATGTTTTATGAATATAAATGGTATAGATGTGCCTCAAAAAAAAAGAAATGACTTCCATTTAATATACTCTAAAAATATATTTCGCTTTAGGTACTTGGCATAGATTTGTAAATAAAAATATGCGATATGAAAAATAATGGTTAGTTATCTGTTAGATCAACAGCATACCAAATGTAAATATATATTTGTCTTCCCCATGTTTCATGCAAGGAAGGGGAAAAATCTGCCAGTGTACAAAAAAAGCACTAAAATCTCATATGAAAATAGACAATATTACTATAAGGTGTGTACAACAGTCCATGCTGCACGTAGCCTTCGATATAAAAGATTAATGATCCATACAATGAAGTGAAAATGAAAGTACACCCTCTTTCAGTTGTCTGGCTTTACTTTTCAAAATAACACTCAAAAGATGTGTAATTTTTCACATCACTGTAACTCCAATGGCTGGCCTACAGGGCCAGAAGATTGCAGCATTTGGTGACATGGGATAACCAGCAGATTCAGCGGCAGAGATGGTTAATGAGCTGAGATGAAGCTCTCACGAGAAGCAGTCACCACAAGAGCCCCGCCCCTACTTCTTCCTCAAAGAAGTGTAGTGGAGACTGTGAACCAATCAGTTAAACCAGGGGTTTTCAACCTGGAGTCTGGGACCCCCTGGGGGTTAGTGTAGGAACTGCAGGGATGTGTCACAAATTGAGGAAACTTAAGTACAGTCATTTGGTTTATGCAGAATGAAAAATATTCTAAGGACACCTTAGAAGAAGAAACAAAGCTTTGCCCCATAATGACATAGTTACCATTAGTGGTAGGAGTCCCAAATTCTGTTTTTTTTTTTCATTTGTGGGTCTCATTTGAGTTTAAGGCTGAAAACCCCTGAGTTAAACCCTTATATCACAGGCTTTTTTGCAAAAATATGGGAATAAAATTTATATGCGTAAGACTCATTTGCTGGATTGTTTTTTAAAAGGATGTTTGCGATGGCTACAGACAAAAATGGCTAACACTGCAAATACAAAGCCTTGCATATCGACTTCATAGTATTCAGCTGCATATGCATATCTATGTATACAGATACTCAGCTGCAAAAAAGTAACCATAATATTTCTACATGGTTAATTTGGCAAACAGTATTGCACAAAAGTCTCAAATCTATTTCCTCGTTAATGGAATTTATGAAATAATTACTCTCACTGCATTTGACATGAAGTGGCTTCTAGTGTAGTATAAAAACCAAAGTTATCTATCACAAACAGAAACCCGTACAGCTTACTCAGTGTTATCCATCTTCATTTCACATTAAATTATTCCTTCAAAATTACTTGTGCCATAAAAATAATTTGGTTTTCAGACAACAAAGGTAAGTTATTAAATCTCTCCTATATTTATGTTCATTGTAATGATTTCTGAGATGCATAAATCTGCATGAATGTACAGGATATTTCTAATATTAATCATTTTCTTATGGCTAATTAAATTATGTCAGCATAGATTAATGGCCATGACCTGTTAGGACAGACAGGAGTGTGACAGAAAGCACACTGTAGTCAGTCATGCATGCGAAGATTAGCATCACCTTTCCCCATTCACTGTTCTATAAAATTATATATTTCATAATATATAACTACTGTAATATACAGGCATAATGTATTTCCAGTTTGATTAAAGTGGGTAAATAAAGTATGGTTAAATACAAAAATAGTTAAAATATCCTTTAATTTTTTACATTGTATAGCTTGATTAGGATTTAAATGCAATTAAAATAAATACTCTGTGAAAAGTAATTTGCTTGTCATGTGGGTGCCCCCCCCCTTCCAACACTGTCATTTATTATGGCCAGAGTCATAAATTCCACATTCCCTACGTGGTAATACCCAAAAGCCCCGCAACCCCACACTCAGAAACGGCTTCAGCTTCAGTGGGATTTGTGATAGAGAGCTGAAGCACATAACAGTGGGGTTATTATAGTCAATTAAATATAAACAAACAAGAATCCGTGAAGCTTTCCAGCTCTGTCACTGGTCACTGTGACAGTGACGGGGTCGGATCGTCTGGAGAACTGGGGGGCTCGCGGTCTTGCTGCAGATGAACTCTCTGTGGTGTTGGCTTCAGGGTGATTAAGGCAGGGGATAAAGGACACATGACTGTGGAGTGTAATTGCATAACGCTGGCCAGTCAACACGGCCATATGTGGGGGGGGGGGGGGGGGGG
>JAODJW010000081.1:10579191-10595682 GCA_026777045.1 Hyperopisus bebe | reverse complement strand
GGGGGGGGGGGGGGGGGGGGGGGGGGGGGTGGAGCTCCCCAGGGGCCTACTCCATGTCGGCTGTGGAACAGTTCTTAAGCCTGGAGAGGAGCGTAAACATCGCTTATCTCGAACAAGAAGGCCATTGCTGAGCCAAGGGGATGAGATGGGGGGTGGTTCTTGTGGGGAAGAAGAAGCGTCACAGTCACAGTGTGGGGACTCCATCTCCGGGTGAGGTGGCGATTTGGGGCTAAACTCTCTCCACGTGGCTGGGGTCATATGGGTCTGGGGGGGTACAGCACACTGTTAGGACGAATCCCGCGAGACAAAGCGCAGCTGAAACGCCTACAAAAGGCAGGCAGAAGTCACAAAGCACACAAAGCATGAGAAAAAGAACATTATGAATCATCTATAAAAACTCTATAGACATAGTCAAATCTGCCAATAATCAGTCTATCTGTCTCTTACTGGTCCAACAGCAACAATAAAATCTACCACTCTAGTCAAAAAAGTACAATCTCTAGCTAGGTTTATTCCGGTTTACATGCACCCGTGAAAATAAAAGCCTAAACGACCACAGGAACATGAATTAACACTGAAAAAAAAAGGAGAACATCCCCATCTAGTGACAGAAGTAGCTCACTACAGGCAAAATTTCAGAACTATGACAATCATTCCTTTTGGTTATGGATACTGTATCTGTCATCTGACCACAAGGCAAAACCAAATGCCATGTAAAGCTTAAGTAATATTCATAACGATACTTCCTTCGTCGTTCTCTTCTCCCAATGCACCAATCAAGATGGACCTACCTGAAAATGTACGTATGTCTGGTTTATGACTGAATGATTAATTTTCCCCAAGGACACCTTGTCATAAAGCAATGAATATCTATAACTTTGTTTGTTACAAAGTTTCCTTTCATAAGACTTCAAAAATATGATCCTATACACAAAATTGACGCGATTCACGCTGCCCGTTCTGACCTGAGAAGGATGGCATTTCCATGTCCTGCGTCAGTGTACTGTCAGGTGGGTAACAGAGGTCCAGCGTGATCTCTCGCTTGGCAACCGTGCCCCCACGGGACGGTCGGCGAGTCGGGGAGAAGTCCTCTGACACCAGCTGCTCTTCCATCTTGGTCCCGTCTTCCGCGCCCCCTTCGGAGCTCCCAAAAATGAGGTGTCTTGAGTGGGGTTGCTGAGGTTCCCTGTCCCTCTCTGGGGTCTCTGTATCTGTTTGGCAGGATAATGCGCTGTTCAAATCTTGTGACATCTCAGGTGTCATGAGGAGGCCACCGTGGTTCTGGTAGACGTCTCCATCCCTCGGAGACTCGCTGTCATCACTGATAGCCGCGCACATTTTAATTTCATCACCCAGGAGCTCATCTGGAAGCCCTGGATCGAGATCCAGGCAGTTCCCCGAGCTATCTCCATCTGTCAGTGTAACTAGGCCATCTTCACCAGTGGGGATGGTCAGCTCCACATCCAGCTCCTCTTCATTAGCCAGTGTATCTTTGACCTCTTTACTTTGTGTGATTAAGTTCTGATTTTCATTACCACTTGTCTTCGGAACTTCTCGGCTGCGGAAAGCCACACCCTTCCCTGAACTTTCAATCACCTCTCTCCCTCCTTTCTGGTCCACCACAAATAAAGACTCTGCGGGCACTTCTATTCCCAATATCCGGGCCGCTCTCTGCTCTATCGGCTCATTCTCTGGAATGCCCTCAGCACATTTTACTTCATACAGAGTGCTCAGATCCTCTGGCATGCTATTTGTTTTCGCTTTGATATGGAGACTCTCCAGGTGCTCCTCTGATAATGACAGTTGACTCCTCCAGTCACTAGTTGTAACACTTACTCCTTTCGAATCCTTCTCTTCGGTTAGCCTGTTACTCACAATCCAGATGGGACCCCCATGGCCACGAAGCCTGTGACTTTTTGGCACATTCACACTCCTCACCCCACTGAAACGTGGAATACGTCTCTTTCCTGTCCCTTCTGTCTCTGTTGTAGAAAACCAGCTCTCCTGTTTGGAATCAGAACTAAAGGCCTTGCACGAATCCTGAGATATTACACCCATGTCTAGAGGTCTTGATTTCACTGGAACTGTGGGGGTCCAGGCTTCAGATTCATGTGTCAACTGTAAGGAATGACAAAAATCCTCAAACTCAGGAGGGTATGACAATGTAGAGACATCGTGCACAGGCTCCTTTGCGGCCCACTGCACATTACTGGAAGGCAGTTTGGTAAAACCGACATCTTTGTTTAGAGACACGGGGACACTTGGTTTAGAAACCCATTTGGGTTCAGTTTTTTTGATCATCTGACCAGGAGTTCTATAGTTTGCAAAGCTACCTTCTGACTGGACAAGAACATCATTCTGCAAATGGTCGCTAAAGCTCACTGCCTTAGCCACGGGTCTGGAAAAGGCACTCTTCCCCTCCCTGTATTGTGGATCGCCAACAGCAGTCCTGCTGCGGAATGCGGATGTAGCTTTCTTGTGAGATTCCGCAGATAACCCGCTTTCCTTTGCTAGCTTGCGGACCGGCATTTTGTCGTTTGCAGTGTTATTGCTGATGGTCCTGCACTCCAAAAGGTCTCTGCATGCCGCGTCGATGTCCTCCATGCACTTGTCAACGCTGACTTCTTGGCTGAACTGGTCCTGAAGCTCCTTGTTGAATGATTCAAGTTCCTCAATCGCATCCCATGGGCGTCGACCAACTGGCTTCAGCATGAACTGACCGAATGCTTCTTCACCATTGCATATAGCAGGCACAGTCTCCATATTCCGCACCAAGAGGCTGTCTCTCTCTTTCTGCTTCCTAGTTGGACGTCCCATTGGATCTGTGCTCCTGTTAAGCCAATCTGAGTATGTTGAGGTCTTGGAGAAAGCACTGTTACTAGAGGGCTGCAGGGTCTTCTGGCCCTTCATGGCATGAAAACTGTACATGCTGCTATAGTCTGTCCTAAGGCTGCCTTCCACATTGGTGTCAGAGACAGGCTGGCCCTGGTCTTGTGCTTGCAAACTCAAGCAGCTGTGAGAAGAACCCTCAGGGGCCTCTGAGGAGGAAGTCTGCGTCTCCTGGTCTCTGTACTGATCTCCAGGCCAGGAGCTGGAGTATCGCAGGCCAATGTGTTTGCTGGGCTGGAGGGACTTTGTTAGTACTGACTCCTTCAGACTGGACTTCCCTATAGATATCCTATTTGTCGCACCATTTAAAGGTGGTGGCAGCTCCAGACTTGTGGAGGATGTAATTTGGAGACTTTGGTTTTGCAAATGGTCCATGATTTCAGTGCTGGGAGCACTTTGTTCTGCTGGGTCTGGCAGAGTTTCATTGTTATTCTGATCAGAATGTTTCCTATTAGACTGCAAATGAACAGGAACTGAAACCAGGCAGAATATGGTCTCGGATTTCCGTTTTACTGGTTTTGTGGTCTCCATTGCATCTGGTGAAATGTTCTTCAGCTGTGTTGTCGAATCAGAGAATTCTTGGTCTGCACTTCCATTCTGCCTGAGTTTTGCTGTCTGTATTTCTGCGTGATACTTGTTACAGTTTTGGTCAAATGCGATGGGATTATCATTCCCACTGTGCAAACCACCATACCACCCACTGCTGCTGTCATTCTCATTAACTGATATTTTGCTAACATCTGTGCTGGGGATTAGCCCCTCGTTGGGGAGAAAGGCACTATCATGAGAAGACTGTTCTAACGCTTTAGCATTGGGAATCTCCCGGTGGATATTTCTGATCTTGTCTGCGTCGGTCAGAGAGTTCCCGCACTGTCCACCTGAGATGTGTCGCAAACGTGGGTCATTGAACGCCAAGTACTGCACACATCCTAGATGCTGATCCAAGTACCCTGGGTTAGTCATTTTTTGGCAAGGAGCACTTCTGTTTCCCTGGTAGTCTATCCAAGAACCTCCCCTTGGCCTAGAGTACCACTTCAATGCCTCCCAAGTGCCTGGCTGCAAATCCCCCTTCAAGCGGAAGTGGGAAACTTCATCGTAGTTTTTTTGATCCCTCTTCTGATTCAATGGCCTCTTGTAGGAAGGTGGAGGTATATACCCTGGAGGCCCTAATCCAGAGCCTGCAGGCTGGTGTGTTAAGCTGTCCTGCCTCATCTCCCCAGTCTTTGACCAACCGCTCAACTTGTCCCTGGATCTACACCAGGGCCCTTGGTCTCCGGCGAGCATTCCGGAGCTGTTCCGCGTCTGCTGGTGGGCGTCGTAGGAAGGTGGCTTGACCGGTCGGCCGAACCGCGGCAAGAGGGAAGCCTGGACAGCTGGCCGGTACCTTTCTGCCAGCAAGCCTTCGCTGCTCATACATTTGTTGTGTTCACCGTAAGGTCCGAGGAAGGTGGTAGCATCGACGTGCTGGCTGCCTACGATGGGCATGGCCTGAAGGCTCTCTGATAAGAGCTCCCTGGGGAGAGACTGTGATTTCCCTTTGCTTCTGGAGTGGACGGAACTCTCTGCAGCCTGGGTGTAGTGCTGCTCTCGAGCCCACCTCTCGCTCCCTCCATCAAACAGCTGCTGCCCCAGGCCTACCGCTGGCCTCCATTCTTCTGTCCCCAAGCTCTGCCACTTCCTGTCTGCCACTGTCCTCCGTGGCTCCTGTCCCTCCGCCACCTTCGTCCTGGGCCACCCCGCCTCATCCCAGCCCTGTGGCTGAACCCCGTACTCTGTCCCACGCGGGCCCCGCACATCGGCATAGTTCAGCAGGACGCTGAAATCCTGGCCCCTTCTTCTCCAGTAGTTCAAGTCTCTTTTGGGTTTTGGCTGGCAGGTCATTCCAAGCTTTCCATCATAAGACCTGCAACGTAGGACCAAAAGTAAGATTGCTTACATATTTATACTAATGATAAATTTCAGTAAGAGGTGAGGTTCTCATAAATACAGATAAATGGGGACCATACAGCTAGTGCATAAATCTCAAACTAGGCTAGTTGAAGATGGGAAGTAGGGATGGGAAGTAGGGAAGCTGACTGTAGGTTAAACGTCACCCTAATCTGTCTCCTGCTTCCAGTGAACACCAGGAACTATCCTGTTGAACTGATTGTCATGAAACTTCAGAATGTGTGTTTTACTTGTTTTTTCAATTTTTAAACACTTAAAACACATCTTCCTAGATCATTCGTCGCCAAAAGAATGTTCAAAAAGAAACGTAAACCAAATTTTGATATTTGACCAAAATAGTCATCCCAAACTCAAAGTTTTAAGCATCAGTCTTACCTAATGTATATCAACGTGTATCCAGAACAGGGCCTAGAGTTGAATCAATGCCAAAATTTTGACTTTGATACTGATACCAGCACTGATATCCACTGACTTTGATAATCATAGCAAATCGATACTAAATCAATACTGTAGAACATTTAAATATTATATTGCCTTGATATGTATGTATTAAACAGCAAAAGCCTATAATATAGTTTTAACATGGCCAATGAAATATGCATAGAATAATTAAACTCCATTCATTGCAAAGATTCTGGTCACCAAGTGTGTTATAACACTTCATCGATAATGAAGTAACGTTTGGGCTATATTTCTGTGTCCTGTCCGTCATTGCGCCTCGCCTACTTTTCCTCATTGGGAAAGGGGATGCGAATGAACTCGCATACAGGTTCAGTAACAACCACTAAATTACATCACTAACATGTATTAAACTTATCAAGCAGACGATCTTTAAACTCCTTATATAAACCAGGGTGAGCGAGAGACGGACCCTTCGCCAGGCTTGGCATCCCGCCCCCTCGTACCCACAATTGCATACCGTCGGGTCCGCAAACTTCACCCATGTCATAATGTTAAACACCAAAATAACATCATGTGTTACTTCTGCCGCATTGCTTATTGGCTAACGGTGGGCAGTGGGCATCTCCCCACAAGAGACAAGTGTGACTCTCTCTCTCCCCAAAGCACAGGTATGGCACGATCACTACATAACATAACTTCTTAAATATCGACATTTGTAAAATGATAGTATCATACCACTTTTTGGTGTTGTGATACGATACTGATATCGGTATTTCGAACGATCACAGGGTCCCAATATGCCTGGAGAAATTCTGGACACATTACACATCACGTCACAGTATGCAAACAAAAAAAACACTGTTTTTTGTCTGCATTAGGAAACCAGAGGACTGATCAGATAAATGTGGGGAAAACACGCATACACGTGAAAAGTCCACACATGCTTTGCTTGGGGAAAGAATCAAAGCCAGAATGAAGGAGGTGTGAGGCTGCAGTGTTGCCCATCAAGCCAGCGTGTTGTGTTACTTATGCTTAAATTTAGGAGAAACCTTGAAAACACAGGATTGGCTACCAAACCAACTGGGAATCTCTGGTTCTGTGTTTCACAGTGGGCTTCATGTAGGACGTTGAGGATGGAATCTCTCACGGAAGCGGAAATGACTATTGGTTTTCCTCTGAGGAAGAGTTGCCAGCTTCTCTTGGGCCAGTATGCTCCAAGCTCTGATGGGAGGTGGGGTTTCTCTGGTCACCCACCTCCATAGCAGTAATAACACAGAATATGCTTTCTGGCTATTATTTGTTTCTGCTTTGCTTCAGTAGTTTGAGGAAGCTACAAGAGAAATTGATCACAAAAAAGCCTACGATGTGATCTACTTAGATTTCCAGACGGCCTTTGATGTTGTCCCCCACAAACGGCTCTTGCTTAAGCTCAAAGCTGCAGGGATTTTAGGAACTGTGGCAGCTTAGATCAAAAACTGGTTAACTGACAGGAAGCAGCGAGTAGTTATTAGAGGCATAATGTCACAGTGGGCCTGTGTTCATAGTGGGGTACCGCAGGGTTCAATTTTAGGACCATTATTGTTCCTAATGTAAATTAATATAATAATTTTAACAAATTACTAAAATGACACCAATACATACAGTAAACTAGTTAAATTTGCAGACGACACCAAGGTAGGCGGTGTAGCAGATACTAAATTAGCAGCACAGAGGCTACAATGGGATCTTGATTTAATTAGCGACTGGGCTGATACTTGGCAGATGAAATTTAACATAGATAAATGTAAGGTAGTCCATGCAGGGAGCAGAAATATAAAGTACAGATATTTTATGGGTTCCAATGAAATAAAGGTAGCTGATTATGAGAAAGATCTCGGTGTGTATGTTGATGCTTCCATGCCCCACTCTTGCCAGTGTGGGGAAGCAATAAAAAAGGCCAATAGGATGTTGGGTTACATCTTTAGGTGTGTGGAGTTTAAGTCGAGGGAGGTGATGCTATGATTATACAATTCCTTGGTAAGACCCCACCTAGAATATTGTGTGCAGGTTTGGTTACCATACCTTAAAAAAGACATTGCTGCCTTGGAAAAGGTTCAATGTAGGGCTACAAGAATGATTCCAGGTCTTAGAGGAATGTCTTACGATGAGAGGATAGCTAAGCTGAATCTGTTCAGCCTCACGCAAAGGAGATTAAGGGGGGACATGATCCAGGTATATAAGATCTCGATGCTGTTCAGCCAAATGGCTACTTTAATATTAGTTTAAATACTAGAACTCGTGGCCATACCTGTAGGTGGAAATTAGTGGGAGAACATTTTAAACTGAATTTGAGAAAGCACTTCTTTACACAGCGTGTAGTTAGAGTATGGAATAGTCTACCTGCTAGTGTAGTGCAAGCTAAAACCCTGGGTTCCTTTAAATCAGAGCTAGATAAGATTTATACAACTCAGAGCTATTAGTTAAGTTCTCCCCAAACGAGCTTGATGGGCCGAATGGCCTCCTCTCGTTTGTAAATTTCTTATGTTCTTATGTAACATCGTACAAGAGTCTACAAACACTTTGACATCAGCCCTCTGTTCTTTCTCTGCTTGAGTGGAAATGTACTTCACTGGTGCTCAGTTTCAGGTGTCTCCTGTAATTAACTGCTTCCCGAGTAAGTGCACAGTGTCATATAAGATCAGCCTCCATGTAAACCCCAGAATTGAAGGAGGAAGTCCTTTCAGTGGTCTGGTGCTCAGTAGGAACAGCAGAGGCTTGTGACTTGTCTCTAGTGTAAACTTCAGACTGGGCAGATAAGAGGATAGGTATTCAGATGCTGGAGTGGCTGTTGAGGCCTCCTTCGGAATCACTGATGGAAGATCTTGCAGTGACCTCATAAATGATGCAAAGGGGGGTAGAAACTACTTCTGGTAGTTGCCGTGGCCATCACTCTCCAACATCAGATTCCATACTCTCCAAAATGGCTCTGGGAGTTACTGTTGCAGAGGTGATTATGTAGCCCACAAACATTATTTTGTCTTTGGCAAACCTTCACTTGCCCTTCAGGGTTAGTCGTGCCCTTGGAGAATACAGTAAGGCCTGGAGTTGTCCTCTTCCAGATTCTTGATGTACACAAAGTGCATGCATTGGATGAAACCACTTCCTGTAAGGAGCCTCACAAATCAACTCGTACCTACAGCGCCCTCCACAATTATTGGCACCGCTTGTAAAGATTAGTAAAAAGAGTTAGAAAAAATGCACTTTTTGGTGAAGCAGCTTCATGTCAAACTGAAAAATTGAGAAAAATCCAACTTTTCATTAACATAAATTTATTCCAAGAAAAAAATATCCTGCATCAAGAAATAATTATCTTTAACAAAAACACATGTGCGATAGTTATCTGTCTTTAATGCTTAACCTTGCCCTCTTAGTTCCCTAGCTTGTCATCCATGAGCTGCTAAACTTCGCAAAAACTTGTTTCCAATCAGACATTTCCAGACAAATCAAACCTCCGACTTCTAGAAGCATGCTTCCATCTCCCCTGTTTATCCTGACACCTTGTCATCAATGAAGAGACAGCTTTATGTGAGAAAATGGGGAAGTTTGGAACAACTAAAGATTAGAGTATAATCACACTCACTTATAAGTGATCCATTACATAACATTTTCCAGTAACTGAGCATCATTCCTAAATAATAATGAATTGACTCTATTGTATGTTATAAGAGGCAGCTGGTCAGATCGGCCTGACAGAATAAAGAAATAAAAGATCCTGTCCTATGCAGAACACACAGAGATACGAGTACTGTTTGAGTTTGAGGTGTTCATGATGTTCAATTACTGTAGATACCCCTTTCGGCTTATGTGTCGTCTGCAAGCTTCTTTCCACAAGCTCCAAAAATACCCCAATTTAATTGTCCACGGCCAACTCACGGACAACCCAAACCATGAATGTGAAATTTGAGAATCTGGAGGGGAGACTATTCTTAAAGGCGATATCCCAGTTTTTGTCTGAAAAACTATCATTGTTAGTGGTCTTGTCACCCCCAAGGCCTTCAGAGCAATGAACTCGCCTGTCATTGACGGAATGAAATGGACTCACCTGTCACTGGCGGTATGGAAGTCTTCCTGGAGTTCCACCTCACTGCTACTGGATTCCTTGCTTTTCCAGTTCCTCTCCCCATATTCGCTGGTATCCTCCCTATGGCTGTCCACTTTCCCATGGTGGTCTGAGGTAGACCCGCTCCCTGCGACCTCAAGACGGCGCCCCTCGCTGGACGAGGGGGCGTTGTTCCTCGGTGGCTTGTATCCATGGGAGATCAGGAGGTCCTCCACACTGTACATGGTGAACTTCCACCCTTGGCAGAGTGGGGTAAAAGGTCCACACCGCCGCTCTTAGAGCTTAGGGATTGAGCGGCACTGTGCACTGTCGGCCATCACTGAGGAGACACAAGAAGGTGCATGAGGACAGAGACCCAAGGCACTGCCAGACATGGTAGGTCTTCATACCAGAACTTCTGTTGACCTTTCAACCATACAAACAAATCTTGTGTTGAAGCACAACATCTGCTACCCATCTTTCCCTACACATCTAGGAAAACCATCCGTAGATCTCCTAATTGCTTATCCAGTAACCAGGAATCCAGCATAGAGTTGAGTACTAAAATTTTGACTTTAACCCCAGCTTTCACACATAGGAATCAATACCACATCGATACACTAAAACATTCTCATTTAAATATTTATTGCTTTGAAATAAACAGGCCAATTTGTGGATTAATCTAACAGCAATAGCCTATATTTCACTTTTAACATTATCATTGAAATATGCACAGATCATTCAAGGTCTAGTCATTGCATAAATTCAGATATTAATTTGGCCTCAGCTCTTATAAAACCTAATCGATAATACAGAAACATTACGACACTCTAATTTTGTGACTATTTTTGTGACTCGTGAACATCTCTGTCCTGTGTGCTAGTACTGGGTGGTATAAACAGTATATGATATAAATTTGGTGAACGGGAGAGATTTTGATTATACCGCCCTACCTCAGAAATTTCCGCTCCTCGCCCGCAAAAATGACGTAATGAAGTCGCGTCAAATAATAAATAATTATTTATATTAATTATATGAAAATTGTTTATATGATTATTGCTGTACCTGGCAGCAGAGTCCTGCAGGGGTCTGGTTTTGACAAACCGCACCCGCCCGTACCCGTCATACTTAAACCCGTATCCGAACCGTTATCCAAAAGAAATAAAATAAAATTCCGCACCCGATCCGCTATAAATAAATACCGACACCCGACCCGCGCCCGAATGAAAATCAGTGATAGCCAAAATTAAAGACAAAAGTTTATTGCCACAACAAACAACCAGTGACATGTGCAACATCAGTTGAAAAGGCATAGCCAAATGTAAATGTTGCTTAATAACAGCCTAATAATAAGCAAAACAAATATTCTAAATATTCTACGTTCATGACTACTTTGAAATGTGTTAACAGTTTATTATACAACTTCCTGCTGCAATGCCTTTGCTATGGACATATGTTACCCTTCCAAGAACAGTTTACAGATCAAATCATATACCGCAATATATACCGTCTACCGTCTATGGTTCAAATTATACCGCAATATGAATTTTCTGCCATATCGCACAGCCCTACTGTGTGCTGTGATACATTACTCCCGTGATCATCATCAAAATTATCTGCCGTTTGTGCCACAGTAGCTCTTCTGTTGGTTTCTGCCAGATGGGATAGCCTTCGTTCACATCCCAATTTGACAAATTCTGATCGCTCAACCTCCCATTAGCAGTTCACGATTTTTCCTTGGACTGGTTTTGGTAGGTGTTCACCATGGATGACCATAGCAGCCCACAAGCCTTGCAGTGTTGGAGATGCTGTGACCTAGTCGTCTGATCATAGCAATTTGACCACTGTCAAAGTCGCTCAGACCTTTATCCCTGCTCATTTGTCCTGCATTAAGCACGTTGACTACAAGTAGCAAATGTTAGCTTACTACCTGGTGTATCCCAGACCTTGACACACTGCTTTTACTATAGCCAGCACTATTGGCTTCAGGCTTCACACAATGTTTTCATCAGGATCGGTACCTATCCGGCCTTGTCCCATGTAACATCTCCCCATTTTGGCCAGCAGTTCTTCCTGCCATCACCACCATTGTGAGTTTGAGGCCAGAGGCCAGCCTCAATTTTGTTAGAGATTCTGAGTTTGGTTTTGTCCCTTTCGTGTTGTTCTGTATTAGGTGTCTGCATTTGTGTCCTTGTGTATGATTTACTCCTCCTGTGTCTAGTTTAGCTATACTCTGTTTTACTTGTGTTCCATGCGATTTTTTGAATTTGCAGCGCTTGATGGTGACTACCCTTACCTGTCCCTTGTTACGTAAATCCCTAGTGCTTGGCTAATTGTCTATGGTGCACACCTGTTCCTCCTCCTACCTCATTAGTACTTAAAATCCTGTGTCGTGTTCTTTAGTCGGTCATTGTGATGGTGGTTACTGTGTGTGTTACTGGGTGTGGTACTTTCCCGTGTTTGTTACGGTTGTTCCTGTGTTGTTCCTGGCCATAGTTATTGTACTTTACCTGTTTTGTTTTTCGACCCCTCGTGGTCCCTTTGTTTTCGGGTCGTCCCTTTGTGTTCTGTTTTGCATAATAAAACCTTGTATTGAGAGCCGCTACAGTTTTGGCATATTGGGGTTTTATAGCTGAGTTTCACTCCAGCACCAAAGCTTACAGAACTAGTCGACTGACTCTTGGATTATAAAACAGCATCTTTGCATTACACATTTGCTAATGCGATTAGCATCTGCATTTGCGGCTTGTTAAAATACTTAATTTCTGGGGCCGGACCCATTGCTTAGACTGAGTCATGCTACTGAGCAGACATTTCTTTTCCTTGTTCTTTATTTCATTAATGGAGGCAAAAAAACCCATTGGTTTGGACTTTATAACTTAAAAAGTCAGAGCTGATTGGGTAGTCCACCCGGCCACTTTCACAGATACTAAGATTATGAGATCTGCACTCATGACAAAACTAGCTAAACCATAAACCTTGCCCCCACCTAATTTTGAAGTCCTAGTCAAAGAAGCATTTGTTATCACCATACTTCAAACCCATTCTGGTGGGTGACTGTGTAATTTTTCTGTAATTAGTTAACTTCACATATCTCTATGATGTCGTAATGACATGTGAGATCTGTATCTCAAAGTCAACTATATGTGGTCTGTTAAAATCCATTTTGGCCATCTTATCTTCAAGACTTATCTTCAGCATCAGCCACAAAGTCCAAACCCTTCTGGAACTGCTCCACACACCCACAACCAGCATCATGAAATCAGAGAGAAAAGTTTATCGCTACTTAGAAGACAAAAAAGAAGTGCCTTTTGATATTTCACACATATACACAAATATACATATCATACATCCATTCACATGTACATTACGCTATAATAGTCAAGATTATGACTATGCTATGCAATCTCATAAAAGGGAAGGCACAATTCCTTGCTTAGCAGTTATCTGGTGTTCTGCTGAACTTCGCACAGTTAACATCTCGCACCAGTCAGCCACAATTTTCTGAACACTAATTGTGTTTGTCCCGATATTAAGATTGTCCGTAATGGAAGGCCATACACGAGTTACATTCTACAAATCGGCACTTATTTTTGACTCAGCAAAGTCCTGTATAGTTCCCAGTCACTGCTCGGTAACCTCTGTTATGTCCTCCATTACAGATACACATGGAGAAATTGCAGCAGAGCCCTGTGGTTCACTTAAGACAACAGTTTGTGTTGTCTGCATGTAAATAACAGTTCTTCAGAAGCCTGTGCTGGCATCTCCTTTGAGCTCGGCCACAGTAATGGGGGAGGGTATGATGCTGGCATCTCCTTTGAGCTCGGCCACAGTAATGGGGGAGGGTATGATTCTCAGGCCTTCCAGTGTGACGGTGGGAAAAACCACGGCTCCAATACAAACGTCATTTATGGAAATGTTTAAATACTAGCGCCCTCTATCTGTGATGCATGGAAGTGCAGAATACAATAGTGATACTTTATTAGTCCCTGTGAGGGAATTCCCTTCATGCCTGCCCCATCTTGCTCTATGTGAGACACACAGACAGATGAGAGCAAGCTAACGGAGGGTGAAAGAGCTGGATCAGCCAGCGGGCAGCACGCTTGGAGCTGGCAGTTATGGGCCTTGCTCAAGGGCCCACAGACATGTTACTGTTCTGCTGAGGCCGGGCCTCAAACCAGCGACCTTCTGATCACAGGCACAGAGGCTTAGCCCGCTGGGTCACACACCACAAACAGGTCCCTGCAAATGACTCCTTGAACTGAATACAGTGAAATCCCGTTATAGTGGACTTGCTTATAACGGAATATCATCTATAACAGACGAGGTCCGCTGGTCCCGGCCGTGCGCCTTTACGAACATGCAGAAAAAGCATCGGATATAGCGTAATGGCATATAACGAAATTTCGCTTATAACGGTCAAAAAATTTGGTCCCCAGCACCGCTTTTAGCTGTAGTTCTGTTCGGCTATAATGGACATGCAGTTCCGCCTATAAGGCGTGTGGCGTGCCGGTGATATCCAGCGCAGATACGGAGTCGGGATTATTAATAGTCACGCATCTGGTCAGGGAAAGTTGAATTAATACATGTACAATATAATAATCTATATCACAAGTGTGTCTGCTGGGGTGTGGCATGAGTAAATGGTGTCCTGTAGTTGTGTTCTGGGCAAACAGCAACTCTGGATACACACTGCAGACTGTTTTGCCAGGTCCCTTGAAGTCCGTTATAACGGGATTTTACCGTATTACTTATAATAAACACTCATTTGTTCACCTTGCAGATGAAGTTCATCCAAGCTCCTCCCTCTTCTGCAGTGCCTAAGCATTCCACAACAAAACCGTTGACGCTTCATAGGATAAACTGTAAGGGCAATTATACAGAGCCTGTAAAAGCGGTAAAAGCCCAGGCTGGGAGCTTTTGGGAACGTCAGCGTTTTACAGTCCAATCTGGTCGAGTCAGGACATCCCACATACTGAAGAGGGAGGCCTGCAATTCAGCTTTTGGGGAACTGTGACATATCATTAGCATGGTGAGGCATTTTGATTTGTGTCAAGATTTCCAAAAATACAAGGAGTCACTTTTAAAATAGTTACAACTCCCGAATATCTTTTAAAAAAACATTGCTTGAACTAAAAACCAGATATACTTTTTCCGTAAAGGCTGTCACACTGATACCGGTCAACCGAACTGCAGTGAAAACAGGGAGTTCGGTGATGGATAACTTGTGCATTTTGGTGAAAACCATGAGCCATGCTCTAAGCTTACAAAATAAATCTTGCAGCTAAATGGGCACTGAAAAAACAACAATCCGACCAGAAATGTCTCAAACTACAGAATATAACTGTTTATAACCGGGAAATGAATGCAGGAAGGCAGCATATATATTTATATGAATTCAGATACACCTTCACAGCCAGTGATTTCTGATACTGAGGTAAACTTAAACTTCCTTTAGTTTAAGTACATCACGATCTGTGAGATTTACGTCTCACAGCCACAGCTAAGTCAAAAAATAAAGTAAAACGTGAGAAAAAAATTTAAATGTTAGACTTGATAAGAAATAAATTTGGTTACAATGCATACGGTTCACATCGTATACATGAGCAACGCGTGTAACTGTAAAGTTTCCGAACTTCCATATGTAGCTGAATGTTCTGTATGTGACTCACTGACGTTTACGTGGCTTCAGTCAATAAGACTCACCAACTGCCAGCCAAACTCTTTAATCGCAAAGTGTACATAAGTGACTCAGTAATTAGTAAATGAAATTCAGACTGAAAGGAATGACTTCAAATAAGATTTCCTTGAGCAAAATCTGAGATGTCCCTCAGAAATGTTGTGGCAAAATCTATGATTCATCATACCATGAGGTGTTCCACTCAGTAGATGCTGTAGAAGTGTACCTGAACATTGTCTTTTTGGATTTCAATATCACTTAACTTGAAACTGAAATAGGTTAAAAAAAAACACCATAAACTGTTTAAACTACCATTCATACAGTGCTTGAATCAGACTGACATCCTAAGTGTTAGTGGGTTGTGTGGAAGGTCAATTTACTGCAGAATACCTATGTCACCAACACATATTGGTCACTGGTTGCAGTTACAAATGCTCCGAGTATCTTATTGGCTGCCTGTAGTTGATAACTTACCCCCCAACTCCTGAACCATGCCTGTCGGTCAGGATTTTATTGCCCCAAAACAGTGGATAATCAGTCACAAAAGTTTCCAAAAAGTTACAGAAGTGCTCAGAAAAATTAATAATGGAATGCTGGGCTTCTGACTGGTCCCCAGCAGGGTCAGCCTGTAAACTGTCTCTCGGCCCACACTGCCCCCCCAGGCCTTGTCTGTATTATGTTCATTAACACCCATCACAGGCCTGCGGTTGCCAGACACGGCAGCATCGTGGAGTTTAAGGCAGGAAGGCTCAGATCAAAAGGGTTACTGCATGTCACCAATTTCCAAACCGAACATGGACTTGACAAATCAGTCAGGAATGCATGAAACCACGGCTAAAATTACTAAAAAGACAGTAAAATACCCTTACCCCTCAGTGTTGACAAAATCGCCAATAAAATACCCTAACCCCTCAGTGTCGACAGAATGCCCCGTAAAATACCCTAACCCCTCAGTGTCGACAGAATGCCCCGTGAAATACCATAACCCTAACCCCTCAGTGTCGACAGAATCCCCAATAAAATACCCTAAACCTAACCCTTCAGTGTCGACAGAATCCCCAATAAAATACCATAACCTTAACCCCTCAGTGTGAACAGAATCCCCAATAAAATACCCTAACCCTAACCCCTCAGTGTTGACAGAATCCCCAATAAAATACCCTAAACCTAACCCTTCAGTGTCGACAGAATGCCCGGTAAAATACCCTAACCCTAACCCCTCAGTGTCGACAAAATTGCCAATAAAATACCCTAACCCCTCAGTGTCGACAGAATGCCCCGTAAAATACCCAAACCCTAACCCCTCAGTGTCGGCAGAATGCCCCGTAAAATAGCCTAACCTTAACCCCTCAGTGTCGACAAAATCGCCAATGAAATACCCTAACCCCTCAGTGTCGACAGAATCCCCAATAAAATACCCTAACCCCTCAGTGTCGACAGAATGCCCTGTAAAATACCCTAACCCTAACCCCTCAGTGTCGACAGAATGCCCTGT
>JAODJW010000081.1:10560946-10576915 GCA_026777045.1 Hyperopisus bebe | reverse complement strand
CTAACCCCTCAGTGTCGACAGAATGCCCCGTAAAATACCCTAGCCCTAACCCCTCAGTGTCGACAGAATGCCCCGTAAAATACCCTAGCCCTAACCCCTCGGTGTCGACAGAATTCTCCAGTATAGTACCTGCTTAAAAGAGCAGATTTTTAACCGGGGGTCCTCTGAGGCCGTAAATATGACTAATTGCACTGTCGATATTATCCCTAGTGTAAAATTAATTTTAAATTAATTTAATGCAAGCTCCCCACCCCCAAGAGAGAGAATTAATGACCTCCTGCCTCCTTCCCCCAAGTCCTTAGGTATTTTTATGATCATGCATTACTGAGAGGGAGTCCCACGCTCTGCTTCATTTTCATCTTATTTTTAGTCCTATTTGTTTAAGAGAGGCTGAAAACAGGTGTGTTAGAGTTTGCGGGGGGGGGGGGGTATGGGGGGTTACTCTGCATTACACAGGTCACAAGTCCCCCACCACACCTGCTTCTGCTCATTCATAAAACTACCCCCTAACAGGACAGTGCCCGACAGCAATGCACCGTGTGCATCTCCCACAGAAGGCTTTTTGCTGACGACGGTGTTTACGGCCTCCTGCTTACACGTGTCACGCATGGCCCTACATGACGGCCTGCCCTGGTCTGAGTAACCGCCAGCCTCCCTACACTGGCCACCAGCCACGGCTCCTCAGAACTCTGGAACTGCTTACATAGCATCCACCTGATCCACCCTGGCCAGCATACAGCCCCCCCTGGTGGCCAAACGAGGCCATTTACTGCCCACTTCAGAGCCCTCCAGCAATAATCTGTGGCACTAATTTAAACCCACAGCCTGTAAGATTCAGTGCCTGAGAGGATCACTGGCTGACCTGCTTGGAAAGGATCCACTCAGACATCCCGTTAATGGTGAATTAAAATAAACTGGTCAAATATGAGGACTCAATCCAAGGCTTGTTTAGCCATTAGTAATTTTGTGTAGGAAAATATGACTGTCACAGGGAATTGAAATGGTTGGTGTTTATCATTTCTAACCCTTAATATCTAAGATGTTACAGTTAACTATGCCGTATAAGTCATAAATAAAATTGAATGTTTTTTTTTTTTATCTGGCCAGTTGAGTGTCTTTTAGTGTAGCTATTTGGTTGATATGCTGTGAAATTAGTTTTCCTCAGCAACTAATAATTTACCACCAGAATAGTCATGTGATTGTCACTTGTCACAAGGCTTTTTAAAAAATATATATATGACCCATTCTGGCATCCTGACCGTAATGGAAGAATAAATCGCACACTTAAGCCTGAGCGTGACTGAAAAA
Source organism: Hyperopisus bebe (assembly GCA_026777045.1). Taxonomy (NCBI): domain Eukaryota; kingdom Metazoa; phylum Chordata; class Actinopteri; order Osteoglossiformes; family Mormyridae; genus Hyperopisus; species Hyperopisus bebe. Next base: position 10,575,607 of record JAODJW010000081.1, on the reverse strand, counting down.
TCTGAAAAAGTCATTAAAAGTTACATGTAGAAGGTTGAACTTGTCTTCTCAATAAACTAAAATGTTCAGACTTTACCTGTGTGGTGGCATTGCATGAAAGAGCAAAGAGCAAATGATACGATGATATATCAAAACTACTGCAATTTCATAATTTTGTTCATGATGTAATTTAATCCAGACATACTTTTTAGGTTTGTTTTTAAGCTCCTCTCAGCGGTACCCAGAAATTCTGCCGTAAATTTATGCTGAACTCTGTGCAAAAATCGGAGCTGTAAAGCAGGATCCCACAACTGGGGGAACCTTTCGGCACCAGAATCCGACACAAAGCGTCTGACGTCACCCTTGGCCTGTTCCCCATTTAAAAGACACATGTGTTAAAAGGCAGGCTACGCAGTGCTGAATCCCAGCCGGGCTCCAGGGAGCGATGCGACTCGCCTAATTCGCCGCAACGCTTTGCTCCAATCGGCACTGGAATTGCTCAATCAAAATAATTTAATGAGCTCCGAGTCGCCATCTAACAGTGCAGTTTAAGTACAGTTTAAGGCTCCATCAAACTCATTTGCTTCTATTACCAAACAATCCTCCCCATCTATAAAAAAAACCAACATCTTGTACAACATATTTAACTCTACCTAAGCAGTTGCTATTTATTGAAAAATATTTTACATACAGAGCATCATGTACCATGCTGGCTTAGTAAAGTATACAGCTTTAATGTATACAGAGTTACGACCCCCCCCACAAGAAGCCACGGATCCAAAACATCTTGTTTCAACTTAGGCTGTCTGGCCCGCTGTGGACCAGCGACGCCTGCGGTAATTATGCCTACAGAAGAGAGATGATCTCAACACTTAGTATCCCAAACTGATGACACAAGTCAGGAAACGACTGGAGCGCTATCCGCACTCGGAGCCGACCGCCTGCCAAACTAAACGACCCGGCACGAACGGCAACTGAAGTCAGCGGACAGCGCTCCGAAGGAAAACCGTCAGCCGGGAGAAAGCCAGGCTCCCCGTTTACCGGAAACGGTTGTCGTGGTGCCATCTTCCCGTCTGGCGCTTTGTTTACTGAGGAACGGGTGCCAAGACCAGTACGGCAGACTGGGGTATCGGCCACACTAGTCTGTGAAAGCTGACAGAGGGAGACAGAAAGATAATCAGACACGCTGAGGTACGTGGGCACAGAGGTGACAGAGGTGCATTAGTGCATCCCCATCCGAACAAGGTCAACCACAGCAAGTGGAACCGCATTTTGGCCACAGGGACTTCCTAGTACAGCCGTAGCACCACACACACACACACACACACACATACATACATACAGAGAGAAAGAAGGAGGAATGGAGAGAGAGAGAGAGAGAGAGAGAGAGAGAGAAAACTTTGTTGATTTTGGGCCAAGTAACTGGCTTGAATGCAGTTACTGTTAGATTGCAACCCGAAGTTGTTGATCACGCACCTGCGCTGCTCGCCCGGTCCCTGCTGTTGAACGGCTATGCCAGTTTGACAAAACCTTCACAAAATACCGCAATTCTGTTGTTACAAACGATAATCATCGCCTTTTTCGAAAATGCCAGGCTTACCTAGTGTCACATCCCAGTTGTAAGCCCCCGCCCTACGACTCCCCTCCGAACTTAGTTGTGGAGAGTTAAGGCGAAAACTCCCGTATTGGGATTCGGAAGACGCCGTATTGAAAATACTGATTCACCATAGTTAAAAACAGCCATCATCTGTCAAATGCAGACGTTTAAGCGACAAATCCAACATCAGTATACTACTTAAAGAGCTGCAGTTAGTATACAGGCTGCAGATAATGTAAAAAAATAGGCTTGATAAATAAAAATATATGCAGTGTACCTGTCCTGTTGAGTTTTTAACATAAATGCACCCAATCAACCCAAGTAATCAAATTACTTACGGAACATACGCACCACTGCAGGCAAAGAGACAGCAGGAGAAGATACTCGATTCCTGGACGCCGTAACTTGAAAATCTGTTTGTAAAAACGGTGCCTGACAGCGTACGATCACATCCCGCTCGGCGGCGCGCTCACGTCCCGACCCCAGCGCAGGGGATCGCAGATATGCGCGCACGTCGGGGGCTGGTGGTGGGGGGGGGGGGTCCATACGCCGTAACTAAAAGGCGTGAGACAGCCGCAACTTTAAGCGCTGCGATTTTTACGTGCACGTTTCCCAACGCGAATCATCCACTTGCATTTTACCTCGATCTTAGACATTACAAAAAAAAACACCCCCGCAAGCATAGAAGCCGGGATGCGAGAAACGCCGCCTGACGACCCCCCAGCTCATTTAAACGAGCCCCGAAGCACAGAGCGACCCACGTACCTGAAAGGCGTCCGGCGCCGCTGTCGCAGATTCCCCCACCCCCCCAGTGCTGGGAGCGGAGCGGCAGCCCAAGCTGAGCATGTCTATTACTGGGGCCGGCAGAAAAAAAACGGGAAGGGGGGGGTGAAACGGCATTTTCCTCACCACTGTGCACTCCTCGCTGTTGGTTCGTCCCAAAGTGGAGAAGGTTGGGGGGCACTGATCATTTCGTCTATCTCAGCTGTGTTAAAAAAAGGGGGGGGGGACCCCAATGGTGACAGTTTTATCACGTAGAACTAAATGTACAGTAAAAACTGTACGATGTGTGACCCCGTAAATAAACTTTTAAAATATTATCTATAGTAGAAAAAGCATCGATGGATGGATGGAAATGTTCTGGGATAGAAAAGTAGTTCCCGTTCCCCCAGGCTACAACACAGGACGGAGAAAGTGTGTGTGTGTGTGTGTGTGTGCGGGGGGGGTCCGCAATATTCACACGTCTAGCCAGACACGAGAGAGACGAAATCAAATCATCATCTGCTGTTTTCCTGTTTACACCAAGTGTAACTTCTCAAGCTGAAAGTTACTGCCAAATACAGCAGTCCTTCATTTAGCGCTTGCTTTATGTGAAATGGTCTCTTTTAATCCCGTTAATTTCATTTTGGGAATTTATGGAGGTCATTGCTTACGTCTAAAATAACATCTTATTTGTTAGTATATTTATTGAGATGTTTTTTAAAAGTGCGGTTGCGTCTGCATTTGACGGCCTCACTTATAACGGATGTGACTGGGCCCCCGGAGAGTAATTACTCTGCAGAAATGACACGACACGGTGGCTAATGATTCAGACAGCTCGGCCTTAGAAATAAATCTTGGATAAGAAAGTCTGCACCAGCAAGTTTGCATTTATACGCTAGAAATGTAAGTTTTAAGGCAATGTAGGACAGCACGCAATGTCTGCATAAAAGAAACGCATTTATCTTCCGGTGCGTTATTTATTAATGATGACATACACGTACCATACAAGAAAGTGTTCTGAAACGGCAGCTTCAATAAGCAAATCAGTAAAACGTCTTACTATTATCTTTATATTGCCACATCATTATCCAAAAATATTGTGAACCCTTAACGAACTGCCAGGAACATGAAATTAGTGAGGAATGCTGGACAGGACTTCATGAAATGGTGTGCTGAAGCTGGATTCGCTATAACGACAGAGTTCTTTGCTGCGCCTCCTTCACAAACTGTAAAACTAAATTCGAAATATGCAGTTGACGACAAAGCCTGTAATTTGAAAAAACTATTTACGGATTTGAAGGCGATCCTGTGGGTTCGCGTGATACACACTTTTCCCCCAGCAGCTAACCGCAGGATGTCCAAAACAAAACGATTTCGGTGACATAAAATCTAAGTGTTCGTGTTCTGGGCCTTGGACGCTGAAAGTGACCCTTTGGTCCCACAAACCTGCGTATGCGGTCCAGACTGAGGATTTCGGCAGAACCCAGTGTTACTGACACAGAATTATTAATGGAAAATAACCACATAATAAAATAACATCAATTAATAAAATTAATTTGGCTGGAGCATTTAATATAATTTATCCTTAAAGAAAACCATCCTGCAGTGGTAGACATTCCGCCCCTTGACAAAATGACATCTTGCCCCCCTGGGTTTACATTATATTATTTTATGTATTATTTTACAGGGCCCCTGTACCGTGCTGGGGCCCCCGCATATATCAGGGTGTCTCAAAACCTGCCCATTCCCCTCTTACAGATATTACATACAACCACACTTTCATTATTTAAAAAAATATTTAGAGGTCTGATTCACCCTGTGGGTGCCAGTTGACTGTCTTTTTAACATGTACTGTACTGTTGTCGTGCATAAAATTTCTAAAGATTTTTTTTTTAATCTATAATTGTTTTTCTGCTTCACGGGTGGCTTGCAGATGCATTTCTACTTTCAGCATATAATCTTTGGAATTGAGAATTTATCACAGTTTTCTCCTACGCTAAAAGATTTCCACTCATGACATGGTTAAGTTAAATTTGATCCTGTGCCCACTGTCTGTAGAAAAGTCCACAGATTGGGGCGTGTGATTCAGATAGCGGCCGGACTTAACTGGCAGATGCTGTTTTTTCCTGTTCCCTGTCGAGGATGTTATGGGGCTCTTTGGAAGCTGAGTTGCAAGCACAAAAATAGGAGAAGTGTGTATATAAACACAAAAGCACTTTGTTTTGCAAGACAGTAATATATGGTAATAGAGGGCAAATTAGTGAGATATATATATATATATATATAGTGAGAAAAATACTAATACTAATACTAAAAATACTAATAAGTACTATACAATATATAGATATGATGCAATTTTGGCTAGATTCAAATCTATATGTGGAAAGTTGATCTTGAGCAAAACACAAACAGACGGTTCAGCTACTGATGCAAAATATTTTTGTTCGGTTTATTAAGTTTAAAATGGGTGACACAGTCTGCTTCAGTCCCCAGAATATTGCTGGTTTAATTCCCGGAATTAGGACTGCTGTTGAACCCAGTATAACTCTTCTGAAATGCTTCTGTGGCCTACCCCAGTACTCCAATTGGTTAAGTCACTTTTAATAAATCTGGTTAGCAAATGGAATTTTTTCTTTGTCGCGTCTGTCTTGCGTTGGTTTATAGGTAAAGAACACAAACAGCAGCTCCACACATACAGTACATCCATACATCTGCTAGCAAGGACTTCCAGGCCAGGTTCTCCAGTTACCTCTGGAGCAGACGGCCAGTGCCAACTAGATCGCTGTGGCTCGCAGACCACCGCACTCGCTGCAAGCCCCAAAACACACTTCCTGTCATTTCCGAAATAAATCCCGGGGTTACAGCAAGTGCTGCCGGTAACTGACTACAGATGTGTAACCTAAATGTTGGAAAGTCCCAGCATCTAACCAAAAGCGACGTGGATCACGAGGCTGGTGAACCTCACGTTCGGCAGCTTCGGAATGACATTACAATTAGACGGCATCGGCCCATGTGACAGCATGGGTACTGGCTGTGATTTAAAGTGCTTTCAGTGTTCGCCGAGATCTCAAAAGGTGGAAGGCGGTCTAAACGGTGTCCTGGTTAAAGGGGCGCATGCCAGAGTAAATCAAAACACATGATCTCCACCAGAACTAGGGAGAGAAGGTTCTCCTGGGGTTCAGGTCATGTGACGGCGTCTCTCGTTACATTCCCCGAGGTTTAATAAATGTCACTTGATTAATTATAATCACTTCTGTTGGCAACTGTGAATTCTTTTATCATTTCAATTGAGTTTTAAATCTAAAATGAAATATTGCGGCCAGGAATAGGTATCTCTAGGATTTCTATACAGAACGTACAGTATGGCTTATTTCACACGGGAATAGGTGGGGGCTCCGGGTGGAAAAGTTCGACAAGTTGATATCATATGGATGCTCTTAAGATCAAGCAATTATATATTACAATTTTATGTTTCAACTTCAGTTTGCAAAATCAAAGAGACTGACAGAGTGGGGCAGAGATTTAAACAGGCCGCGTCGTTTGAATAATTACCGTCAGTCTCATTCCCAAATGGCCACGCGGTGATTCTGAGCTGCCGTCTCCCCCCTTTCTTGTCACGGAGGCTCTTATTGCTCTGGATGGAAGATTAGGGACTAATGTGAAGATTGAAAATCCCTCTATGCAAATACTACGGCCCTGGAGACCCTCCAGCCTAAGGCTCACGCTGATGTACTGCATGACTTAACATTATGTAATAAGGAACCCAACACCTAATGCTCACACGGTGGTATTGTGAATACGGGGTTGGATTCCATGTTTTAATTTTTAATCCAGTATTAGTCAAAAGGGACACACTAGAGCAGCGCTATTCAAATCACGGTTGTCATGAGCCAGGCACTGCTGATGTCCCAGCTTTCCTTTAGCTGTGAGCCGGGTGAGAAGCCTCTGGCCAATCAGAATCAGTGATTAGTGAATGAACCGAAAACAAGGCCTGGATTTGGAATGAACTAGAACGAGAGCAACTTCCCTATCAGGCTGTTTTTTTTTTCTTCTCTGCGGTGTAGTTTTGGGGAAGGGACAGCATTCTAGGTGATGTTTTCCTAGTGATGGACAGAATGAGGACTCCTCATGTGGAAAAGTCTTGTCATCTCCGTGCGATATGTAGCAGGAACTTCTTTATGAGGCCGTCCTCTCCAGTATGAAGTGGTGACATCAGCCGTTTCCTTACTTGGGATTGGCGGCTACGATGTTGCATCGGGCGTCCAATCGGATGGCGGCCGGCGCTGAATGGAACCATTGTCTGCTGTATCTTTTCTCCCTCTCCACTCATTGCGCTGACACAATGCAACCGGACAGCAAAATTATTGGCTTCCAGCGGTTCTTCTTTCTCTCAATGGGAGCATGAAAAGAACTCAGCAGTCAAAAGTCCAAAGTTGCCCTCATACTTCACTGACAGTGTATAACAACAAAAAGCATAATAATATTCCCCTTTAAAATTCAGCTATCTTGCATAATGGCTTATGGAGTGCAGGGTCGTGGTGTCAGACTGGAGTCCGTTCCTGGAAGCAGAGCCCAGACGGCAGGGATGCTGGTCCCTCACATAGCCCACACTCTCTGGGAAATTTAGAGACATCAGGTCAACTATGAACATGGGGACTGTGGGAAAGACATCTCCCTGGGGGAGACACCAGGAGGACACTCCACGCACACAAAGTGGGGGTGGCATTCGAACCAGCGACCTATTGGCGTGAGCTATAACAGCTCTTCACTTCCCTTTACATGAAAAACAATTTTGGGTGATTAAACAATGCAAACCTGTGTAGTTGCCCCTTTCTGTGTCAGGGCTATAGGGACCGCCGTTCTACTCTGTTTGTTTATCAGTCTCTTAGTCACAGTTTCACGTAATGAAGGTTATCCCTGTATTACCTGGCGGGCCAATGACAGCTGACAGACATGGATATAAGCATCTGTGGTTCATAAGGACACATAACGCACCTGGTGACAGATGTTTCCTCCACTACCCATGATGCCCCACCTTTTGCAGTGTGACCCACTGCGGAATCAGCTGCCCACACGAGGCACCAGGGAGCCAGTTACACCAAAGGATACCTGGAACTTTACCTGCCATGACGCTCTTCCACCTGTGATGGTGCCGTGAGATCCGTCCACTGCAGGCAGCAGATTTAGTGACTCCTTGAACGCTTTCTCATGACAGGAGATGTCTGTGTCCCCTCTAAATATGTCCCTAAAAACGAGGACCAGCTTTAAGAAAGTTCCTACAAGTCAAAATACTGAACAGACCCAAATGTATGAGATCCCATGTAGACTGGATGGTTGTTTTCCTGTTACTGTGAAGCGTGACATCATTTTTGTAGTTTGATGGGCATGTTTGAAGGTGCGGTCCTGCTTTGTCGTTTGGGGAGGGGCTCTTTTTCACTCAGTGAAAAGGGCTTAAGGTTCTGTCCTTTTGTCATCATTGCTGCTCTTTTGTTGGTTTGTTTTCACTGCCATTTAAAGACAGTCAGCCCCCCTGACCTAAGATACAAAAGCAGGTACATATACAGTTTCAGTTTCTCACCAGAGGGAACAGAAACGGTCATCAGTTCTTCCCTGATCTATGACTATATGGTGAAGCTGTGGGCTGTCTTACTTCCACGTGTCGGCCGACCAAGAGCAGGGGGGCTTTAATGTACAGGCTCTCTGGCCTGAAGCCCAGGGGCCCCGTGCTAAAAAGAGGCCCCCCAGTCAACATCTACAACTTTTACTGTCGCTAACCCCCCCGACCCCCGGTCAAACACTTTTATCTTCGCCACCCCCCTGGCCCCTAACTACACCATCGTAGGAAATAGTGGTGGGGGCTCTGACAACTGAAATAGCCCAGGGGCGTTTGCTAAAAACAGGCCCCCCAGTCTATTTATACAAATTTTTTTGTCATCAACCCCCCCTACCCCCCGGCCCAGGCCCCTAACTACACCATCACAGAAAGTACTTATAGAGTACTTACTTACGTCAATAAATAATATAATAAAACAGTCCAGAAATTTTTTTTTCCACTATGTTGTGGCAATTGGGTTTATCGGGTCTTCAGAGCTGAATCTCAATTTCTTGCGATCTTTGATATTTTTTTTGTTTCAGGCTTCAGAAGGACTTTTTCCTGGTCATTTCTAACTTGTAAATTCTTCTTTTCAGCTACCGACATGCAGTGCCAGTGAAAGGTCTGAATAGACCTATTTGAAACCATAATTATCTATGCTTTAAATTTAAAACAGTGGTTCTCAACCATTTTCATTGGGTCATGGATTATGCGGTTAATATACAGTATATATATATATATAAATTCTTTTGTAATTTCGCAGATGTTGCTCAGTGTCGTGCTGGCAGTCATTTTTATTGACCAATGAATAATGTGGGTCCTTCCAAATCCATTTACCACTACTCTTTAGTACTATTGCTTTAAAATGCTTATTAACAGGAGTGGATGCTGGTTTTGTGGACCATGGAGTCTGTCCGCTGGTGACAGAGGTGCTGATCTCCATCACAAGCAGCATGTCTGTGGCAGCATACAGTACTTCAGAGGTCATCCCATCAGGAGCTAGGCCCACAACAAGATAACGACCAAAACCCCTCCTCAAAATCGTACAAGGAGGAACTGACAAAGACAGAGAGTGAAGGGTAACACAAGTACTCCGCATCCCCAGTCTCCCCAGTCTCCCCATTTCAGGCCTGTGGGACAGTATTTTCCAACCCGGTCCTCGGGGCTGCCCAGATGGTCTATGTTTTTGCTCCCTCCCTGCTCCCTACCAAGTAGTCCACATTTTCATGTTTGCGGTCTATAGTAAATGGTACACACTGATGGAGAGGTTCCTAAAACTGGACATTGTTGGTTGTGTATCGCTTATTGTAACAGTTGCAGAACAATGTAACACAATATACATACTGTAGTGCATGTAGGATGGACAGCTACAACATGGAGATACGCCCAAACTGAGCTGAGTCCAGTGGTCCTGCTTCCAAACGCAAATGCAAGCTGATGCAAGGCTGAATTTCGTAAAATATCAGGAAGTACCCTTGTTTCCAGAAAGTGTATTTTTTGGCAGATATTGTCTATACCTCCCAATCTGGATATAACTGAGAGACGACTACCCAATCAGTACATCACAAAAAGGAAACGATCCAATCAGGATATCACTGAGAGGAAACAAGCCAATGAGGATATCACTAAGTGGAGACTAACCAATCAGCATATCATTAATACCATGAATTGAGCAAAAATCCCCTCCCTGTTCCACTGTAATTACACTCATTCATAATTTTTTCACTGTGATCTGTATTAAACTTGCTCTGTAATGCTCTACCAGTTTGTCTCTTGTTTGCCAAACATTTGGTATCTTTGTCTCTGAGATCTTGCACATGCAGAGCTAGATTAAAGGCTGAGGTCTGAGGGTCACATGGCTTCTGCCAGAAAGTCGTGGGAATGGCATCCACAGCATCCCTGCTAGGAACATCTAACCATTATCTCGAGTCACATTCCAGGTGATAAGTCAGGTTTCACTCACATGACAACAAACACTGAGGGAATATTCGCCCCCGGTGACAGACAGACTCCTGTTTCCGGTCCCTGGTTGACAGGCTTACGGGTATAGCGTCAAATATCGCCAACAAATACAGAATGTGAAATAAAAGTTTCTTAAAAAAAGAAAGTTAAAATACCGTTGCATTTTTTAACAGGGGCAGTAAGAGCCAAGCTAAATTAGCACTCTGCTCCAGCATGTGATATGGTAGAAGCTTCTGATGAGTGATGGTTCCACTGGCTTGCAGTTTGTGGGCACTGGTAAGCCAAAGTGTTTTTCATGATTAGTCTCTGGAATACTTCAGTCCTCTTTGACAGTGGGCATGTGCGACATGCTAAGGAGAGGCAGCACCCATGTCTTTATGGCCTGTTAGTGACCTGACCTGGGCCTGGTGGAAGTGCTCACTTCCCCAGCGTGATCCCATGACCTCTGTGACTCCCAGGCTTAGATCCATGCTCTAAGCTATATGGCGATAGGCTGGTTCATATCACCTCATGGTGCGAAACCCTAAAAAACAGACAACCTAGCATCACCGCTAACAGGCTAAAAGCTATTACAATGCATCTGCTGTGCAGATGCTTTTGCCGCGAGAGAGCAGAGCCAGTCAGTCTCCGGAGCAATTTGGGGTTGCGGGCCTTGCTCGAAGCCTTGCGGGCCCGACGGTGACATCGCTCCATCGACCGTGGTATTTGGGCTGGCAACCGTCCGATCACAGAGTGTTAATCGGCTGAGCCAAACACAACCTGTGAGTTATATGTAAGATGCATGGGGAAAGGTGTGGGGGGGGGGTGAGGTTTCCACCCCCAGGGGGTTTTATTGGCTGGTTTTGATTATTGGGGGGGGGGGAGGGGTTTAGAACCCCCCATCCGCTCCGTAATTTACACCCATCTGCGTGGGGGAATCACGGGTCATTACTCTGGAAGAGAAACATATCCAAGAATTACTATAAATTTAAATTTTAGAATCTCACCATACAAATACTGTTGTGTTAACTCGCTGGTCAGCATTAATCTGCCCTTATCGATCACGTTTTGTGCTGACGGCCGATGTTGTGTACAGATGTAGGCTTGTACAGCTCTATTACTACAACCACAGGAATGCCTGGCTGTTGGCTATTGACCCTGAGGCCACAGACTTTTGTTTTGCTGACTCCACCTGAAACCTCATTTGGTATCATTTTTCACTCAACCAATCAGATTGTAGAGGAGGTGGGTCTAAGCAACTAAAGGAGACGGGACCGACAAATCAGATGTAGCTACTTGAACCCACCTCGTCTACAATCTGATTGGTTTTCTCACCGAACCAATCATGTTTTCTTCTGCCCTCAGAAGTAAAACTCCCTTGAGCGATTATCCGCAGCCCCGAAATCGAATACTTAATTAAAAGGTATGGCAGGTTAGACTATTGCAATGTTCTTCATACGACGTGCAGCAAGACGCCAGCACAGCATGGGTAAATCATCCAAAGGCACCACAATCGCCACGAAGGTGGGATTTGAACCCACAACCCTGGATGCTTGAGTAACTGTGCCACGCTTAGGATCACATCTTTTGCACTAAACTGGGTTCGTAAACACGGAAGAGCAGCCGCCGCTGTCCTCTGTCTGCAATCTCCCTCCCGAATGGAAATGGGACAGTCTAACTGAGCTCTTCAGAAGGCGCCGTGCCGGTTCTGTGGAAATTGTGGGAGGCAGAAATGGAAATATTACTGCCCCCCCCCCAGCCAGAATTAAGATTTTGGGTTAGGGATTCACGCTTTACTTCCCTTCAAAGGCTTTGACACCGTTTCCTATCCTCACATTAACAAACAGCGCTGCATGTGTGGGCCACCGATGGGCCGTCCTCCGGTCTCCCACGGAAGTGTCTGACACATACACAGATGGGGGGCCGTGAGTTTTAAGAGGAGGGGGGGCACGTCTGTTATTATAGCACAAGGCGAGAGGATGAAGAAGTATTATAAATAATCCCCAGCTTCAATAATTAATAGTGCTGCTCTTTTTTGAGTGTTTCCCAAGGATCTAGGATAGTACTCCTCTAGTACTGTAAATACAGCAGCTTCATTAATAGGAGGAGACGGGGTCCGGGGGTGGTGTGGGGGGGGGCATCTTCTGCCCCCATCCTCCACATGAAGATGCTCCTTTAAAATGGGCCTCCAGCACACAACAGGAAGACAGTGAGGGCTGTCATCACTGACTTGATTATCAAGGACCCAGAGAACTATAGCAAATAACAAGGCCTTCGAGAATCCCAGAAAGTGTGTTACCTAAGGTTCTTAGCGTTTCATCTCTAGATCTTCAGTTTCAAAGCTTTTTAAAATCAATCGCCTAAAAAATTTAATTTTTTCTTTAGCATAGACGATGCAATTATTTATGATTATGTTGTTTTGAATCAGAAGTGTTTTAATCTGGATGTAATACAGTATTTATCTTTTCAAAAAGTTTATTAATAAAGTAGCATATTATTTGTGCAATAGAAATCCTTCAAATCTGGTTCCCTGAGGCCCTGGCATCCTTAAATAATCACCCAGAGTCACCTGGGAATGGTAAGGAACCAGAAGGTCATGTCTTTGAATTGCAAGAGGAAACCCACACAAGCCAGTGAGGAGATGCAAACCCCACACATACCCCCAGCCCTGGAGGAATGAAGCAACAGTGCTGTCCATCCAGGCTCCTTGCCGCCCCTATATGCTAATAAATATACTAACTCCCAGCTAAATGTCCCCTTAGGACCTGCTGAGGTGATCCACCCGCCAAATGTCCCCTTAGGACCTGCTGAGGTGATCCACCCACCAAATGTCCCCTTAGGACCTGCTGAGGTGATCCACCTGCTAAATGTCCCCTTAGGACCTGCTGAGGTGATCCACCTGCTAAATGTCCCCTTAGGACCTGCTGAGGTGATCCACCCGCTAAATGTCCCCTTAGGACCTGCTGAGGTGATCCACCCACTAAATGTCCCCTTAGGACCTGCTGAGGTGATCCACCCACCAATTGGTTACTGAGGACCAGCTGAGGTGATCCACCTGCTATATGTCCACTTAGGATCAGAAAAGGTGATCCACTTGCAAAATGTCCACCAACTAAATGTCTACTTAGGACCAGCTGAGGTGATCCACTCATTAAATGTCCACTTAGGACATGCTGTAGCTGCCAACCCCGCAACCTCCACGCCCCCCCTACAGTGCCCGCAAAGACTTCTGTGAGCATTCTCCGGTTTCTCGTGTCGCCAAACCCTCACTGGCGGTGAGTGCGTCTGAGCAAACACTTTTGTGTGGAGGCGGAACATTCCGGAGCGGTAAGCTAACCTTCCGGCGGGCTCCCCTCCCCTCAAATCAAAGGCATGTGTGGAAACCTTGTGCCAGATGCAGATGGGGAGTGGGAAGGGAGGCTGCCTAAGCACATGTCCTTCCCCAGCCCACACACACACACACACACACACACATCCAGTATTATAGTCCTGCTGATTCTGGAGAAGTCTGCTGATTGTAAATGTGGAATGAGAAGCCCAGGTCCCAGTGGGTTAGGGATAGGAGGCCATATTGGTATCACCAGCGGGTAATATGTAGGACAATTTGCTGTCTAATTGGTTGCATCAGGCAGGATTTAAAAGACAATTAAGGTGCAGAACTTTTTACCAGGAGCAGCAACAGGATTGGTCTATGAATTTATGTCAAGCTTTAAAACCAACATAAAACTCCTTTTGTAGGTTTAGGTGGCTGCAATTGTTTCCTGCTTTAAAAAAATGGAAAAAATGAGGAATAATAATTATGGGAACGACAAAAAAGGCTGGATGGGTGGGCAGGCAGGCAGAAATGAAGCCCACTAAGTGTTTTATAGGCTGAAGAGCTGTACCAAACAGACCTGTGGGTGCGGGGATTTTGGTTTTACACTTTCTCTGGGTTTATTTGAGCCTGTGCTGACTGAAGGCAAAGCAGTAATGCCACCTGTTTTGGGGTGAGGCATAAAACTTTGGGGCAGCTGACAGCTCAGTGGGGGGGTGGGGAGGCGTTTTCCTCTGGGAATGTTAAGCAACTGGCCCAACCCCACCTCCCCGCAACCAACCTGAATGGATCATCCCAATGTCAGCTTGTAACTGTATTGTTGTAGGAACATTGAACTGGATTATGGTAGAAGGATTCTAAAACAGATGTTGCCCCTATATGATAAAGTATCTTATCCAAATTCCATTAACCTGGTTATGTGGCAATAAAAGGAATATCAAGTGCCTCAGGACCTATGGCTTGGCTACCTCCTCGCTCCACGTGTCTCTTTGCTGGCCTTTGCTACAGAAGACTGACTCAAACATGATGTGATCTAACTTTAATGAGCATTACGCACTCAGCTGGCTCTGAGTTTGCATATTTACTTGCACATGTTCCATTTGGTGGCACAAAAACATGGAAGTAGGTGAATTAGGTCTTTAAATTGTCCATAGTGGGGAATTATGTATGTGTCCAGCGCTGGTCAACGCATTAGGTGACAAGGGCAGCCACCAAGGGTGCCATCTTCTGAGAGGCAGCCACCAAGGGTGCCATCTTCTGAGGGGGAGCCACCAAGGATGCCATCTTCTGAGGGGGAGCCACCAAGGATGCCATCTTCTCAGGGGGAGCCACCAAGGATGCCATCTTCTGAGGGGGAGCCACCAAGGGTGCCATCTTCTGAGACGCAGCCACCAAGGGTGCCATCTTCTGAGGCGCAGCCACCAAGGGTGCCATCTTCTGAGGGGGAGCCACCAAGGGTGCCATCTTCTGAGAGGC
>JAODJW010000081.1:10540366-10552952 GCA_026777045.1 Hyperopisus bebe | reverse complement strand
CCAGGCCCCCCTGTGCTGAATGGGATAGGCTCCAGGCCCCCCTGTGCTGAATGGGATAGGCTCCAGGCCCCCCTGTGTTGAATGGGATAGGCTCCAGGCCCCCCTGTGCCCTGTGCTGAATGGGATAGGCTCCAGGCCCCCCTGTACTGAATGGGATAGGCTCCAGGCCCCCCTGTGCGGAATGGGATAGGCTCCAGGCCCCCCTGTACTGAATGGGTTAGGCTCCAGGCCCCCCTGTGCTCTGTACATACATGCAGTTGGAAATAAGGTGGATGGAATGGGCTGAATTTTTAGAGACCGAATAAATAACGAAAGCTGTCATTTCATATTCATTCATTCATTCCTTCATTCATCCATTTCAGTTCAAACTCAGTAGATAGCATATAAAATTGATCTATAATAGATAAAAAAAAATACTAAAGTGTAGAAAAAAATAGTTACTAATATAGAATACATATACAAACATGCAAAAAATACATCAATATGTAAAATATACATATAGATAATGCCATGCAGCATATAGTGGCCAGTGCAATAAATATAAACGATACATGAAAATATACATACACATAAATACCGTCTAGAAAAACAAATGTTCCGCGTGAGCAGGCGGGTGTTTAGCAGCGCAAAATAAAACGGATGTGCAACTGCATGGTAAGTGCAGGGGCGCTGGGTGACCATGGTGATGGCGCCTTAGGTGGGGGCTCAGGTGAGAGTGGTCGGGGGAGGCAGCTGCATATAAACACATTTGGTAACGCTAAGTGCGGTGGCTTATCTGACAATAAAAAATTCTGATTCTGATTAGTTGTAGAGGAAAATAGCCCATGATGCCTTGCTAGTCACACTAACCAGCCCCACCGCAAGCTGCTGGCGCCGCCTAGACCAACCCGAAATAGGTCAGTCATGCTGTGGAAGTCGGGTAAAGGGCAGAGAAGCGTGGGTAGCCCTTGTTAGGGAATTTTCACTATTTTCCCTTGACCAAAAGCTTTGGCACCGAAAGCGGCAAACCAGTCGTGGTACTTTTTCGGACGTCGGTACTTTTGGGTGGGATCTGAAAAGTTTTTTTTTTATCGGTTAACCAAAGAGCCTGTCTGTAAAAACAATGCGGCTAAAACAAGCTACGAAAACAACGATGAACAACGATAGATAGATAGATAGATAGATAGATAGATAGATTGATTGATTGATTGATTGATTCATGGGCAAATTAAGAGATCCAAGCTTTAATTGAGATCTGGTAGGAAGATCAGGATGGCGCATGACAAGATATAAATTATTTTGTATAATATACGAGGGTCATGGGCGTAAATTATGGGGGGATGTAGCCCCCCAATAACTCAAAACCAGCTAATACATCCCCCCAATAATCATGTTTCTCCCATAATGGGTGGGGACCTCAACCCCCCCCCAATGTTCCGGCCAAAGTTACGCCCTTGACGATGGTATTCGAAATTTTTCGAAAATCACAATGTGGTTTTGTTTTAAGAAATACTGGAATATTTATAAAGCAAAAAAGATCCCTTAAGCTCATAGCCAAAGCAGGAGTCAGCGGTAACGATTCTGACACCTGCACGTGCTCCCTTGCGGTCTGGGTTTCCCGTTTGCAGACTGCCTACGGGCACACCTGCCAAAAAGGGCTTTCTGGCATAACCTAAGCACTTTATAAGTAAGCTAACCTAGAGTACAGCGATCAGTTCCTCTTCGACGAAACCGTTTAAATACATACAGAACGCGACATTATGTTTGCAATTGCAATTTCAGAATATGCGTGAACGGTGGCGATTCATGTATTTAAACAGTAACATACTGGAGCTTGGAAAGTTTGCCTGTCCGTGCCCTCGTAAGCAACCGGAAAAATAAGGTCATCAAAGCATTTTATACGCCCTATATCTTAACCTGCATGGATCGGCTCCGGGAGTCTATAGTGTGTGTATATGTCTGTATGTGTGTATATGTCTAGTGTGTATATGTGGAGTCTTAGATTACATGTGTTTCCCTGCATGCTGTCCCAACACTTAATGTACAACGAAGTAACAGCTAGATGCGTATTTAGATAGAAGATTTAGGAAATGGAGTGTCAAGGATTTAATCCGGTTAATACGGGGATTCCCCTGTCTGACGCCTCAAATGACGTAGTTTAGTAATCAACCATTTGTTTGTTTCCTGTACCATGTATATGGAAATAAGATGCTGGGGGTGGGGGAAGCATTTCTTGTAAGTGTTTGTGTGTGTCTGGACACTCCGTGCAATGTTTCCATCTGCACCACCCAGGATAACGTTGTGTCACAATTAAGCCTTCCGTGAGAGGTGAACTAGTTCTTTTCTCACGACACGAACTTTGCATTAACTGATAAGGAGATTAACACGATGGCCTCCATTCTTCCTGGCGGCGTGACGGTTCATCACTGGATTGCAAAGCACGGATATGGTAGAGACGACCACGTCTCCACCGGAACACATGCACCCATTTCGAGACTGTAATCAACTCACGCTCCCGCAGAGAGGAATCACTAAAATCTGCCATCACTCTGAAATGTTTATTACTCTCCCCCCTTTAACCTCATAATTCGGCTACAATTTATAAATTATAGCAGGTGCATGTATAAATCTGCCGTGAGGTTGGCTCTGTATGACTATCCCCAGTGTGTTTGTGCCTTGCAGTATGATTTAGTGGCAGTTTTACTGTTCTGGAGTAAGAACACAGGTAAGCATTTAAATGCAATGTAATGTGAATATAGCAGACTTCAACATTTTAGTAAAACAAAAAAAAAAGACATGAACTTTTGTTGACTTAAGCTATGCATTTTGTATCAGTTAGCTGAAAACATGCTCTCTTTAAATTCCTAATATGAAGAAGTGAAAAAAAAAATTATTACGAAAGCCTGAGAGTGCTTGTGAAGTTTGGTAAAGGGGGAGGAGTCTGAGACAGGAAGGCTTTATGTAGGCCACTCCCCTTCTGTGAATATCGTGAATGGTGTTGGTGGTAACACCATACTGGTGTGTGCTAAGGGTAGATGTAGGTGCAGGGTTACAGCTGGTGCTCACACTTCTAGATAAGAAACATTTCACTCCTGGATCAGACAATCATAGGGATACTATGAGACTTACCAACCAGACTGCTGTCGACCTTCTTCTGGCACATAGAGATATTGGCAGCTTCATGAAACTGGAGGACCTTTTCCATCCTCGTGGAGATCAAGGCTCTCTCTTTGAAGACTGTGTCTTCCAAGATGATATGGGAGTAAAAGACGAGACGAATGACTGTCCTGAGTCTGGCCGTTTGGTCACGAAACCGCAATGGAGTGACAGAGTCAGATATGGGACCATGTTTGATCTCCTGGATTTTGTTAACCTGATATCAAATGCACAAAGTGGCCTCCACATGCCAGACCTGACAGAAGAGATGGGGGTAGTGATCAACAAGGCAAGTTCAGGTTCTCCTGCTCTGCCAAGGTGGTGTGCACGCCACAAAATGTGCATCAATTCTCGAGCTGATATTTCCCATGTATGCCAGTCACCAATACAGTGTGAAGGCTAGATTGCTATAGCATCATTTATGAATTCAAGCAGATGCCAAAATTACATTTGTCACCGGTCTGTTAAATTTTCGTGCCAATTCGGAACCTCCACTTTCACGTCTTTGCTTTTAATTAATTTGCGCATGTGTGTGGGTGCATTTCAGAGTAATTTGCATGTGTGTGTGTGTGCATTTCAGAGTAATTAGCACATGTGCGTGTGTGCATTTCAGAGTAATTTGTGCATGTGTGTGTGTGCATTTCAGAGTAATTTACACGTGTTTTCTCAGATGTGATTTATCAGTCCTTCAGTGTGCTTGCTGACTTTGTCTTGTGTTTCGGATCCAGTGCTTTGGGGAAGTCTGTTTGTGGTTTTGCACTGTGTGGGCATGGCTTTCTAGGTCACGTTCTGTCGGAAATGTTCTTCCTCTCTTAACGTCTCCGAGGTCTCACAAGACACACTGGAACAAAAAAAAAAAACTTCTCGGTGTCAAGTATTTTGCATAAATAATTGACCAAATTAAGACCCTTCTTGCTGTGTTGTCTATTGTGTGACTTATATGACACAAAAATGCAATGCAATGGAGCTATATTTTTAAGCAAATGCATTACAACTGCATCTGTCTGAATTCTCCCATCGAAATATTGATACATCATATCACATACTGATGTGTTGGACTGCCTCTCTCTCTGCAGGCCTACTTGGCTGTGAAGGAAGGACGCTATCGCATCAATGCAGACGTCTTCCTGTTTCCATGGATGCCGACCTTCCAGAATCTTCAGCTTGGCCAGGTCCGCAAGGGGGCCTTTGGGAGGGTCCACCTTGCCCAAGACACACAAACAGGGAAGCGAATGGCCTGCAAGCTGGTTAGTAATGTCTTGCAAAGCGTTTAATGTCTGTGGGATGGAATGAACTTCAGGATCAACGTGAGACACTGAAAGTGTCTTATTGAATGGCTTGGAGAATCACATTTAAAGATGTTTACAGTAATTTTTAGTACAAGCTAATAACAAATTAAGCATTTCGCCTAATTCTCAGAATTCCAGCTGCCAGTTTTAGGTAATAAAAAGAAACATCTCCATTTAATTTGTGGAGTAAGAAAATGGTGGATGGAGGTTTTTCATTCGATTTTCTCCACCTCTGCTAGATTCCTCTGGAGGATTTTGGAGCATCTGAGGTGGAGATCCAAGCTGGGCTCCAGCACCGGAACATAGCAGAGCTGTTTGGTGTTGTGCTCTGGGACCGGACCATGCATCTGTTCATGGAGGCCGGGGAAGGCGGCTCAGTTCTGGAGAAACTGGATAGCGCTGGGCCCATGTGGGAGAGCGAGATCATCTGGGTGACCAGGCAGATCCTCAGGGGTCTGGATTACTTGCATTCCCGCAGGGTCATCCACCACGACATCAAACGTAGGTCCTCCCGGGATATTTGGGATTAAACTGTTCCGTTCCTTTTTAACTTGAGATCGATCATAATGTTGATCATCTGAGATAATGGAACAGTCTCAGACAAGGTTTTTGCCTCTTTACACAAACCTACCATGAACTGGTTCATTGATTGGTGCTCACTCGTAGTGGGATTTCAAATCACTTCCAGTTGCCTTTGCAATAAGTAAGAAATGTCTTTATCCCCTGAAAGCCAGCAACATCGTCCTGATGTCTTCCAAAGCGGTCTTGGTGGATTTTGGACTCTCTGTGAAGATGACTGGGGATTTGTACTACCCTAAGGACTTCCGTGGGACGGAGGTGAGCGACTGTCTTATCTCAGGGTGGTTGTGGAGGGAAGACTTGGTGATTTAGCATCATGATTGCTAGCTGTGAGTTTTTGTTTTATCAGTTTATCTTTTATCAGTTTTTTGCAGTCTAATACAGCAACAAAATGATTGCACCGTATCGTGTCCAGGAAT
The DNA here is from genome assembly GCA_026777045.1 of Hyperopisus bebe. Classification (NCBI taxonomy): domain Eukaryota; kingdom Metazoa; phylum Chordata; class Actinopteri; order Osteoglossiformes; family Mormyridae; genus Hyperopisus; species Hyperopisus bebe. Next base: position 10,547,530 of record JAODJW010000081.1, on the reverse strand, counting down.
ATGATTCTTTTTACTCTTCATATGAGGAGCTTCTATGCTTTTCAGTAGAAAGGATGATCTTTGGTTTGTTTACAGACAAAAGTCGACACCAGGCATTATATTGATTAAAAGGAACGTCACATTAATCAGAGGCACTTATATCGGCTTGAAACCTGCAAGCAAATCTGCCATTGAGCCTCACTGCATACAAGGCACATTGCAGTGATGCAGTGCCAAGGACAAGAACTAAATCAAATCTAATTCAAGGTTAAATGCATGCAGTGTAGAAGCAGCAGCATAATAGCCTGATCTGCTGCTGAGTGGCCTCACTGCCTGAGGGTGACATCTGCTATGGAATCTGTTTGCCTGGTGTCAGGAGTAGGAGCAGGTTGTGGCTGGCATGGCTGTGGTCCTTAAAGATGGCGCCGGCTTCGTGTAGATCCTGTGCTGGATGTCTGGCAGACTCTTCAGTACGATTATTGTCTTTTCTGCAGCTCTACATGAGTCCGGAGGTTGTGCTGTGCCAGGGTCACAATACCAAGGCTGACATCTACAGTCTGGGGGCCTCTATCATCCACATGCAGACGGGACACCCTCCCTGGGTGCGCAGATACCCCCCATCGGCCTACCCCTCCTACCTCTATATAGTAGGTGTCCTCACAACATTCCCGCTCTTCCCGGGGGGGGGGGGGGGGGGTCTGTGTATCCCTGACTGGGTTGCGTTGGGCCATCAGTACTGACCAAGAAGGAGTCAGATGAAACAGGCAGCGGCTGTCCATGTGGTCAAGGCCAAGCGATGGTAACCGGACATTTAATGTTGGTGGTTTTATTAAACTAGCTACACTGCCTGGCCAAAAAAACAAAAGTCACCGTTTGAAGTTAAGCGAGCAAGTTCTTAAGAGCCAATGACTGGATCATTATTACAGCTCAGCAACATCCTGCAGCAATAAAGTCAGCTGAGTACCTGAATCTCCTGAATGACCAGGGTATCCCACCAATGGATTTTTCCTTCCCTAATGGCATGGGCATATTCCAGGACGATAATGTGAAGGTTCATAGGGCTCCAACTGTCAAAGAGTGGTTCAGGGAGCATGAGGAATCATTTTCACACGTGAATTAGCAGAGTCTTGACCTTAACCCCACTGAAAGTCTTTGAGATGTGCTAAAGAAGAGTTTAAAGTGGTTCAACTCGCCTATCATCGATACAGGATCTCAACAAGAAATGAATGCAAATATGGATGAGAAAAATGTTGAGATGTTACGTAAGTACCTGCAAACAATACAGTGACAAATGTGCACCATAATCAAAGCTAAAGGTGGCCCAATGAAATATTGAAGTGCATGACTTTTTTTTGACCAGGCATTGTACATATAAGCCAGTTTGGAAAAAATCAACAACAAAGCAACTAATTTACAGTTTAGGACTGAATTCCTAGGACAATGATGTACTGAGTATTAATTTGTACAATATTATATTTTATAACAGAATTTACACAGTGAGGTAATGTGTTTATTGCCAGTATTAAATAGTACTTTGCATTTTTTGTACTCTGTCAGTTATCTTTACCTCCGGTCAGTGATATTGTGCCTTTTCATTTAATAATATTTTAGTACGTTACTATAAAGAGAGTGATGTTAAGAGTATTTTACTTTCAGTTGGTCTGCTGATGGTCTATACTGTGCACTTCCTTTTGACTGTGGAGATGTCAGAGAGTAGTTTGGGGAAAAAAAAGCAATAGTTAGAAGCAAGATGGGGTGAGTTTCTTTGAAATCTCACCTCTGACTACAAGTGAAAGACAGACAGAAGCCCCCACACGTTCAGTGCTTCGTGTACATTTTCTAACATGAAAAAGGCGCCGCTTTCTTTTGAAAACTCAGCGATCCGGATCTCGCGGGTTGCCCCGTTTTCTTAGATCGAAGCTTTAATTCTGCAGGCTCTGTGCGGTGCGTGCGGTCGTCCAACCGCAGTGCTGCGAACAGAATGTCTCTGTTTCACAGAAACGGGGACAATGCAGCAATGCGGTTTTCGTTCCGCGACACATCTAAGAAGAACCTGAGAAATCACTGTCGAGTTGGTATGGGGGTGCCTGCCATCGCCCGTATCGATCCCGCAACTCTAGCCTCTAATGTCTGCTGTTGCCCCGCCCCAGATTCACAAACAGGCCCCGCCCCTGGAGGACATCGCGGATGCCTGTGGCACCGCCCTGCGCGGCTTCCTGGGCCGGGCCCTGGACAGGAACCCTCAGCTACGGGCTTCGGCGGCTGAGCTGCTCCTGGACAACGCTCTCCGTCCCCACAGGAAGGTCCAGTCACGCTGCCAGAGCCTGGACTCTGCTCTGGAAGAGGCCTCCAGTGCCCCGCCTCCTCGGCACGCCCAGCTGCATGATGGTACGCGGAATTCGCCGGGCATGCTGGGATTGCGTTTCACAATCGGGGACTGCCCGGCACCCCCTGATAAGACGCCGCGGTCTTACTCCACGGTGGTGTGATTGGTCAATTAGACTGGTTAGACTCCCGAAGATCTCGCTTGCCTCTGAGACTGAATTTCTTTTATGCAGACTGGTCCTTGTCCATTCGTACGAGGAGAACAGACTCGCTGTGTGCCAACCTCGGGCATCTGGCTAACGACTAGGAAACTATGTGAGTGGCGCGAACCTTGGGGACTGGGTGACAGAGGAAAGCCCCCCCCCCCAATCCACCACCACAAAGTGTGTCTGCATGTCAGGTCGATGGAGTAGGCCACATTAAAACCTATGGACTGCATTCTGGACTCAGGCTTTGGCCTGTTCCGCAGCCCCCATCAGCGTTGCTGCTATCTGGCAGGATGTCAGACGGTTCAGCTGCACAGATCGGCCCAGAAGACGTCGGCTGATAAGATGAATGAAGGTTTATCAGTAACTGAGCCACAGCTTCCTGCCATGCTACCTGTGAAATCTGCAGACGCATGCCTGCATTTCCTGCGCGTGTCTCTTGTAGTGATCATTTAAGGGCAGAGTTTCTGAAACCAGCCCTCAGGGACTCCCCAGAAAGCCGGTGTTTTTGAGAGTCGGGAGGGAGCAAAAACGTGGACCGTCTGGGGGTCCCTGAGGACTGGGGTTTGAGAAGCTCTGGTTTAGGGAAAGCATGTCAGGTGACGTGACTGATCTTCACACATCGCTTCTCAAGTTCTCCATTTTCCATGTGGAAAGTGACTGTAGCGAGTAGTTGCCATGCAAATTACCCTGTTAACTGTAAGTTGCGACTTGCTGATTGTCCCTGTGATAATACTGTCTTCCCCTTTGTATTTATTATCAAAGTACTGTGCATATATTGTAAAAAGTCCACATTAATCTTACTGAAAATGAAGTTTTACAGATGTAAAGTGAGAAAGTCCTTTTTATGTAATTCAGCAGGTTTAGATTATCATAAAGGATTTTAAATAAAAACAGAAGAATAAAGTAAAAGTGACACTTAGTTATTGATATCCATTCTCCCAGTTGCACGTAACGATACTGGGCGTATAATGATACTGAGCGTATAATGATAACGATACTGAGCGTATAATGATAACAATACTGAGCATATAATGATAACGATACTGAGTGTATCGGTAATGGTGCCGTTGGGGTCACATGCTCAACTTGTCCGGCCTCATCTTCGATGTCTTCTGGAGTCTTCCTGTAGGCCCCTGCATCTTCCTGTGCTGCTGATTTCTCTTCACATTAACCGGTTAAGGCTAGTTTTAAGGTACGTGCGCATAATGCCTAAAAAAGATATAGGGTACCGTGAACGCAGCATGAAAGAGGAAGCGGGATTCTGAGGTAGTCCTTTGTTTTGATTTCCCCACTTGGGGCCCCCCACCTGTGCCCAGGATGGAAGCAGGACGCTCAGAGCGCACGCTCGCAGGTGCACGGTTCACCGTGAACGCTTGTGCGGCATGATGCGGATGAAGAGGCGACGCGTGCGGAGGTGCATGTCGAGCTGCAGCCTTCGCAGCCGGACGCTTTCTTTTCAGACGGGCTGCTTGTCCCGTGGATTTCCTGCAGACGCACTGTCCTGTCTGTCCGCCCACAACGGGTCTGGCAGCTGCGCATATGCATGCGGCAGCCGCTGAATGTCTGCAGGCGAAATATCAAGAAATCAAAAATACATCTGAAACCAGAGCGCTGACCTTTAATTGCAGCAATGATCCCATCATGTGATGTATCTTCTATGAAAAAGCAGAAACACAAAAATGGCAATATCACTACAACATAACAGATACTGGTAATAAAACGCTGGCGATATACCCTCATTCTCCTCCGACGTCTCATTAACAGCGTTTTTTAGTTCATCACATCGTTCTCTGTAAACCGTTCTCTTCAAATTTGACCCTCGATTTCAAATCCAGGCCGTGTTTTCAGTTCTCCCAGGTAGTTAGTTTAATAATTACTGATTCTGATGGGCTAGAGGCCTCAGACCAGGCTCACGGATAATGAAGGCTGGAAAATCAGCAGAGCTTGGACCTTGAGGACCGTGATTTGAATAGCGGTGCACTAGACACTGTAGTGCATAAGAACCCCAAGGAGATTGTTTCTGAGATGCTAGAACCACTATATATGGCACTAATAATTACACCATGTTTGCATTTGCTTAGATCACACAACTCACCTATTAAGTTACTTAGCCATAATGACCTTCCTGACCCTGTCTAAATGCTGCATATATTCAGATAATCTGTATTTGCATTAACAAAAATTTAAATTTCGAAACAAACTCTCCAGGGTGTCACGAGTCATGATAAATAACTTTCCACGATTTTAGAGTAATTCAGCATTTATTCCAGCAGAGGGCAGTAGATGTCATAGGTATTCAGTCTGAAGGCAGCACTGTACCGGAGTTTCAACATCTGAAATGTGGGGGTCAGCTGAAGAGATCTATATAGAATATTCCACAGGGCAAATTATTACCAACAACCTTCAGAGTGAAAAAATATGTATCTTAAATAAGGAAAAAATAAGTCTTGGTTTGTCTGCCATTTTTTAAAAAAAAATTCATGTTCTGAAAATCAGTAAGCTGTGGTGAGCCTTCGCTGTCTGAGTCTGAACAGCTTTTCCAGATCCAGCATATCTGACATCTGTTAACGAGCATCTGCCTGTTCTGTTAGCGGGTTGCCCTAAACTGAGTCTGGCCCTTTGTGCTGAACATCCATATCCTCTAGTTTAGTGCCCATTACACCATATATACGAAAAAAGCTGTAGCTCTCTGATTTGTAGCTGCTGTCAGCTCTACTTTTCTCCTTTAGCTGAGATGGTTCCCAAATTCCCAGGACTTGTATAAGGGGAGAAAGGGGCATTCTGGGTAATTATCCATTGTTAACAAGATGCATACTTTGGAATGTAAGACAGAGGCTGAGATCGAAAGATTCCAATATACCATTCCTGACCTTTCTGTGCTATACCAAAAGGACTATTCTGGTTCTGGAAAATGAAAACAATAGTCCATTTTTCCAGAGGAATTGGCCGTTTTTTTTCCCTAAAAATGATGGAGTAAACTGTGTATATGGGAGTCTATATTATGCTCTAAAATGACTGGTCTTGGAAATGAATACCAGTATTTAGCCATATTATGAAAGGTAATATTTTTTTGTCAGTTAATTCCATGACCATGACTTAAAAGGCATAAATAAGGCCAGCCTTTTCTAAAGTCGGTATATCAAACGTCACCACACCCATTCCCCTTGCAGAATATGAAAACAAAGCTGGTTGAAATCGCCGGGAGACTGAGTATGAAACGAGTACATTTCCTAATGAAGTCCCCTGCTCCGACAGCACCGAAGCTTTCTGGGTATTTTTTTTCCTTCTCCTTTTGAACCTGCGGATGTGAGTCTGGTTATTTTGAAAAGACACAGTCTAAGATCTCCTTCCTTCCTGCTGCTTATCGGCTACTGGGATCCAGAGGAATAACCATTCCCGTCCTGTCGTCTGACTTCAGCTAGACAGAGGCCAGATCGCCTTCCTGACCGTCCAATCAGCAGGGGCTGAAGTCTCTCTGCTCCTCAAACAAACGTTACTGCACCCCCCACCTACGGAACCTCTAACTTCTTTGTATGACGAGCTGTTTACGGCTGTGGTACGACAGGGATCTGTGTTACTGCTCTGCCCCTCGGGACATAAAACGCCACCAGTCTTTTCCACTGAGTGTGACGAAGTAGCAGTGCGTTCCTTCGCAGAAACGGAAGCTTATAGTCATGGCGTGACGAAAAAGGCAACAAAGAAATTCAGATACATGATTGTAACAAATGGTTTGCAAGTTTAAACCAGAGAAAACAAGTCTAAACTTAATAAGAAAACTACAAAGGTGATATTCAAAGTATAAATTTGGCAATCAAAGCCATATCTATAACGAATATTCCATCAGTACTGCATACAGTACTACATATAATACATGTACATCAAAGCCATATCTATAACAGATATTCTATCAGTACTGCATACAGTACTACATATAATACAGTACATGTACATCAAAGCCATATCTATAAGAGGATATTCCATCAATACTGCATACAGTACTACATGTAATACATGTACTACATATTGACATATTATTAAAAACCTGTGCACGTTCAGAATATGGATGTATTGCAGATCATTGCAGTTAAAATACTTCCACTTGAACTTCTGCGTGAAAACCTGTTATACCGTAATATAAACTTAGAAATCTATGCATCCATCCAGGGGGTAGAGGGTACAAAGCCTGCATGTGATGCCAGTCAATCACAAGGCAAATACATTATGGGCAGTTTAGAGATGCAAATGAGCTTAACTGCACTCAGATTTGTAAATGATATACTGCAATTGTCTGGTGTGGGATACATAACGATCTTGGCATTGCTCTTCTTGCTTGTGCTTATTTCCTGCTGTTACATCAGCCAGAGGGATTGCATTAGAGATCAGTATGGTTTGGCAATACGCTGCTTCTCAACAACATCATACACAGACACAGGCCCTGCAACCCTGCAATGAGCCCATTACTCTGACCCACGATCCAGTGACCCTGTTACCCTGGCCCAGTATCCATGCAGTGAGCCTGTTACCCTGCGCCAGTATCCATGCAGTGAGCCTGTTACCCTGCGCCAGTATCCATGCAGTGACCCTGTTACCCTGGCCCAGTATCCATGCAGTGAGCCTGTTACCCTGCGCCAGTATCCATGCAGTGAGCCTG
>JAODJW010000081.1:10523465-10535242 GCA_026777045.1 Hyperopisus bebe | reverse complement strand
CAATATGGGCGGAGGGCGGGGGGGGGGGGATAGGGGTCTGGGGGCAACATGTACTCATACAGTGAAAACATTAACGTCATATACTCAAAATCACAGTCAAAGCAGCGCGTTACACACTTCCAAAATAGACTGATGAACCTCGATCGTACTGGAACCTTCCGGAAAACCCCAGCCTTCACCTTGAGCCGCCTCCCACACAACATCCTGCCGTTGTCTCTTGGGGTCAGACATGGTGGCAAACAGGGACGACGGCATGGAAAGAGCTGATGAAAATCCCCCCAATGCACCAACCCATTGCCAGCGGTGGGTCACACAGAGCTCTGCTGTAACCTCATTCCTATAAGACCCTCTCCTCGTTCATGCTCATATATGTAATCACAACGGTGCAAAATCATACTGAAGAAAAATACCCCACCCCCTGACCAGCGCCCCCCTTGTGGTGTCCAAATGAACTGCGGTAGTGCTATACCACATCTAAACCTGACCTACTTTCCAAAGCGCACATTGATCAGAAATTCTACTAACCAAACATCTAACATGCACATATAACATAAAATAAGTGCAATGCTCCACAAAAAACAAAGAACGATAGAAATCACCTATAATGTTTTTTGCTTTTCATACTGATGCAGTAATTGAGCTGATTAATAGGCACGGTGGTCTTCCTAGCAATGCCCTTTTACCTGAAACTAGATAGGTGCTCATCATAACTAAGCTTATTCACATGCTGAAGGTATTAAGCATTAGACATTTTCATTTTCAGTAACTAGTGCACATATTTAGAAGGGTGTTACCGATTTAAAAACCAGTCTTTTGCTAAAGACATTCAAAGTGAAGCGTTTATCTTTCCCATGCATGATCGTTCTATAAACCAGGATTAAAAATGATTGGGGGACCTACAGACAATTGCTGCACAAAGGGATGTTCTGGATCAGAAGGCGGTCTGAAACAATTCCACCATATTGCCTGAAGATGGCAGTCACGAGCAGACATTCCAGCAGCACCCAGGGCCGACTGAATAGGGAAGCAGTTTGGGTTTGCTTGGAAAAAAAGAAAAAGAAAACAGCTTGTGTTACACATATGAGAGACATATAATTTGACTCCTATTCGATCACTGTCTTGCACTTCAAATACTGCGACAAAATATACTGCGAATCGTGGCAATGATCCAGCGTAAACTTTTAAGAAGTCAATCAACTTTTCCCCTGAATCTTATACGTGGTTCTGTCATTCCTCCGCTCTCCTACCCAGGGGTGGATTAACCTCGCCGGGGGCCCGAAAGAGATGCTGAAGCATAAAAAGAAAAGAAAACAAATTTAAAATGATACATCAGTAAGGTAGTCCACACAGTGTTGGTGGTAGAACTCACCAACTTTGGGGGGGGGAGGGGGGGTTGTTGGCTGTCAGTAAAGTTTGTCGATCGGGGGGCGGGATTGGCAAATCAATCAGCCAGATTTAATAAGTCTCACTGTTACATTACCGAGGAGGGCTGGACCCCCCTGATTTTGCAAAGGCTTTGTGCTGTAGCCCAGAGTAGCCTATGCATCAATCGGGGGGGTGGATGGGTGGGAGAATGGAGGTTGGGGTGGGGGCACGCCTTGGCACAAGGGTGCAGGAGCGTGGTACCCTGGGCACGGTTGACCAGCCCCCACCCGGGCCAGTCAGGCCAGTAGCACCAGTAGCAGCCCCGCTGGATTCCTCGGTGTCCTGCAGTCGCTAAGATCCCACATCGCGATTGCAGCACGTCTCCCCTCTCCGTGCAGAAACCCTGCCGCAGGACGGCATCATTTCTTTTCCGTTGATACCCGCGGAATATGGTGATTAATGGAAATTCTTGCAGGATTAAAATTCCTCTGGTTTGTCCTTTGTATTTGCTAGATTGGATTTGTGTGGCAGGATTTCCAGCATGCCCCATCGATGGTGTTTCTGGGGGGGGAGGCGGGTACCCAGAGGTCGCTATGGCCACCTTAAAAATAATCCTGCCCCCCCCCCATCTTTGCCCTTCTTATATCATAATGCTTTAACAGTGAGTGAGCCAGACAGAAGCTGGTCTTTTTAAACTGTTGCTAAATTGGGGGTGGTAATGCAAATAATGCATGACAACCATTCCAGCGAACACAGATAAAAAACAGATAAAGATTCAAGATTCTTTAATTGTCACACGCATAGTATAACATAAAGTGAAATGTATCCTGAACCACTATTTTGTGCAACTGTTACAAAGGATATGAAAGGAAATAGAAAGGAGAAATAAATAAAATATTAAAATAGGACTTTGAATATAATACGGATATATATGAAATATAATACGGATTTGAAACAGATTTACAGATGTGTGATATGCCATTATAAGTTATAAGGTTAAAGTGCATTGTATGGAAAGATGACAATGAGTATGAGACCCTGACATGGTTGCTGTCCAGTATAGTATAAAGTACTATACTAATACTATAACTATAATGCCGTATAGAGAGAGAGGGGCGTGTCCTGATTGAGGAGTCAAATGGCCTGGGGATAGAAACTCCTTCTGAGTCTTTCTGTCTCTAAACGGTGAACGTATAGAGACCTACAACAGAACCTTCTCATCCCCACGGAGTAAGCAGACATATAGAGAACAAGTAATTCAAGAGGTCTGAGGATTGCGAGACAGTAATATGAATGTTCTTCAAACCTAAAATACTCGCTGAGGTTCTTTTTGGAGGATCAACTTATAACGGACACATTTCTTATCGTCTTTTGTATGTTCTGGAAACTTCTTCATCCTTACATCTTATTGGATGGTTTACCTACAACGCACGAGGCCGCGAGTGAAGCGTGTTAGAAGCAGGACTAGATGAGGCTTCAAAGACTCTGTAATGGAGTCTCGATGCCCAGCTGTGTGGTTTGTCTAGGGTCACCATATGTCTGGGTTTCCCTGGTCACATCCTCTTTTTTGGACCCCTGTCCAGGCAGTTTTTCCAAAAAATCGGCAGTTTGTCCAGGCTTGGCACTGCAACCCATATGACCCAGTGTGGCAAGTTACAGTTAAGTACCAAATGAAGGAAAATACCCCAATTTTCAATATACCAATATACCAATTTTCAATAGTCACAGACACATCCTCTTTTTCGCCTGACCAAATATGATGACCCTAGGTTTAAGCTAACTGCATGGCCTGTGCATTGTTCGGCCAATACGATGCAGGCAGCCAGCTCTGTCAACTCAGAGCAATACACTGACTGTTGCAGTGTGTTGAGTTAGCCTTACTCTCGCCGTAATAACAAAACTGGATACCCTAGTGTTGTGAGAAATGTACCCTCTCCACCCCAGCTCCTCTCTTCCTCACCAAAGAATCTCTGCACTGTTTCAGTTAGTGATCAGAAGCTTTATTTGTTTCTGATGAAAACACATCCTCCCCCCCCTCATGTACCCCTGTCAGACCTCAATCATCAGTTCAAAAATTGCCACCATCGCCAACTGCTGCAGGCGACTGAATAAGGAATAGGGCTTCAGTCACCTGCAAAGTTTACTTCTTTAGTCCCAGTTATAAAATGTTAGACCAAAAAATGTCACCATGCCATGATCAAGATCAGAGATCCAAGGGAAGGGTTGTGGCTTAATGAATCCAGATGAGTCCTGAACACCAGGTACAATTGATTGGTCATTTTTTTTAACTGTAAGTCTTTTAAAAATTAGGTGCTCTTTGTTTATGTTAATCAGCTCCTGTTCAAAGGCCTTAGTCAAAGAATAATTGATACATTTTGTAGTATATTTGAAATTCTGAGTATTTGAGTTTTGCCATTGTTACGTCACACTACGAGCAAGGCATTCTGGGATTCCTGCCTCATGCTTTAATGAGATACAAACGATAGAAGTTTGACTAATTGAAACGATATGGGAATCCCGGGCCACCTACACAATACAGCACGAAAAAACACTTTTGCGGTCGTGAACGTTTAGGGCATAAGGGCGTCTTTTCCTTTGAGTTTTGCTGGGGCGGCTGGGTTGTTGCTGGGAACTGAGGTGGTGCTTCCTCTCCTGCTGGTAATGGGCCGGACTCGATGCCAAGCTGAGCTGAAGGGCGTCAGGACGACATGAAGCCGAATGGAAAACGCACAGGAAACTAGCAAGAAGGGGGAGACGGTACATGAAGAAAGGCCTCCAAAGACACTCCCACAAACGGCTGGGAAATGAGAAACGAAGGAAGGGAGACACCATCTAAGCAGTGTCCTTCACTGATGGCAGCAGCCCTGTTACCAGATCTTCAGGAATCAGTGCCAGGCAACAATGTCAGAAAGAGTCTCTACATTTCCTGTACTTTGCATATTCCTCCCATCTTTCCTCTGAAGTCCAGCTGCAATCCAAAGACATGTAGTTGGGGGGGGGGGTGTTATGTATTTCATCGTGGGGACCAAATGTCACCACAACATGGTAAAACCTTATTATCTTCAAGTTGTGGGGACCATTTCTCTTTCTGGTTTCCACAAGGGGAAACTCAATTTTATAAAGATATGTGAACGCAAAAGAAAATGAAAAATAAGTCTTGTATTTTGTTCAGTTATTTATAGTTAAGGTTAGGGCTGGATAAGGGTTAGGAGTAACATTGCTGGGATTAGGGTTTTTGCCCATGGAATTGAATGGAGAGTCCCCACAAATATATATATATATATATATATATGTGTGTGTGTGTGTGTGTGTGTGTGTGTGTGTGTGTGTGTGTGGGTGTCCCCCTGCCTTGTGCCCCCCAGGATACATCGTAGGCTCTCTGTGACCCTAATTCACTAAACAGCCATGACAGACGGCTGGATCACTCTCTCTCTCTTTCTCTCTCTCTCTCTCTCTCTCTCTCTCTCTATCAGCGCTATATGTCAGGGAACATACTTCAGCACAACAACGACGTCTCAGTTCCTGTTCCAATTAAAACTCAGACAGTCGCATTTGCATCGCTAGGCACCGCTTGGGAATCTCACTGCAGCATCACTGTGATCTCCATAATGTTACAGGAAAGCAGGGGCCTCATGTTCACTCACAGAAGCCGCTTTGTTGCCCACGGCGACACCGGTCGGCATAGTAACGTCATGGACGCAAATCCAACTTTGTTTCACTCTGGGATAACATGGAAAAAAACACTACACCATACCTCGATTATATAACGTGTCGATCGTTTTGCGCAAAATTTCACGCAAAAGCTACTATTTTTCTGCAGCTTTACAGCTATAAATGAAACTCAGACGCACGCCTGACTGATGCTACTGCATTTGAAAAGAGTGTCGCTCTGCGATGTGTCTGGCGTCGGCTGGACGTGCCCATTCGGCCTCGGCGTCTGTGGACTGTATGCGGACGCACAGTAGCAGCCTGTATAAAATTCTGTGCTGTAGCTATGGCTAAATGCCACTTCCGAAGGGCGCCAAGCTGGGCCAGCTTCTGGCCTTCGCTTTCAATGAACACATGGGATGAATTAGCATCTAAACACAGACTCCAGTTTCAGGATAAAGAGCTGACACAGAACTATCAACAGCCAAGGTAAAATGAAGGCTAATTAATGAGTTGCAACTATTATATGCTATCCTGTTAAAGCTTTGAATGCTACACCCCCCACATGGCTGAGAAATGGGTGTAAACATGATATAAAGTAATATTTTGATTTAGAGAGAATTTGTCGTTGTTCCTGGGGCCCCACTGAAAAAGTTTATTTGCGGCCCGTCCCCTAATGTAGTGACTGTTTGTGACCAACAGGGGGCCCCAAGTTAAGGGGCCCCTCAAAAATGTGTGGTTAGAACGGTGCCAAACACTACCGCTGCGGAAAATAACTTTTGTTGCATTGCAGTGTCCAAGAACAGCTGTAGTGTCAGTAGGGTAAGTATATAGGTCAGTGAGATACATGGCATTTAGAATTAGATCAATTCAATCATAATAAAGGCTTTTCAGTAATGGGGTTTTTAATAAAGCATTAGTTTAATAAGATGTGTTTGGATCAGTGATGAGCAATTAATTTGAATTCAATCTATTTTTATGTAGCGCCATTCACAACAGAGTCGTCCCATGGATGTGTTGTGATGCATTAATCATCATTAGAGAGAGTAATACAGAAAAAGCACAACACAACATTAGAAGCATATACACCATACATTGCAACATTAAGGCCGAAGATAGACCAGCTTGGTATCCCATATAATATAACCTTTGGCAGGAGAGTGGCTCGCACCCTGGTTGGCAATGTAATCATCAGTTTGCTGGATTTCTGATTTTCCAGGAAAGCGAGATATTATATGCTTTCCCACCACATGAATCAGAACCAGGAACTTTTGTCGTGTTCCCACCACATGAATCAGAACCAGGAACTTTTGTCGTGTTCCCACCGCAAGAATCAGAACCAGGAACCTCTGTTGCATTCCCACTGCAGGAACTCGGCTAGACTGTAATTCCACTGAGGTAGTACCTGAACCATTTTTTAGTCCCTACTCCAGAGTAGGTTCCTTTTGCGTGACTAAGAATTGGTGGGTGGGGCATAGCAGGAAAATTTGTTGATTGGTTAACCAGAATCACCGGGGCTAACTTGGAAATGACACGGAAGTGCGGGGAGAAAAATTTAGCATATGGAATTACTTTTGTATCTAATTACATTAAATCCATTACATAATACCTTTTGTTGCTTGTGTCTCCATACTTCTGCATCAGAAAATTCGACTGATATCTGACATACCTCTGTCTAATATCGCCGGTGCCGACGGTGAATCTTTCCAGCACTTATTATCAGAATAATATTACATAATTTTTTTAATCTTTGGAAAAGGAAGTATCGATCTGCTGGCCATTTTTAATGATGAATGATAAACGTCGCAGGTTGTATAAATAAAATATGAATAACATTTGAATTGTCCCATATTTTTGGACCGATTCCCCAAATAACTAACAAAACGACCTGTTCATTCTCCATTGTTTTGGGGTGGCAATGTAGTTTCATATGAAATTATGTGTGTTAAAAGTTTAACCTATCACAGTTCCTGTTGTGTGGTGGGAAAGCAACATACAAAAGTGGCCAGGAGATACAAAAGTTTCGGGTCGAGACGGCCCAGGAACTCAGAAAAAGGAACTAGGTTCCGGAACTTCAGTGGGAAAGTGCCTATTACTATACCGTATCTACTGTTCCCAAGCTTGGTCCAGGTTGATATGCATGATATAAACAGATCCTTCTATTTTGAGATCTGAAGCTGTCTGCTTAGTTCTGGTCTATCACCATTATCCAACTGCTCTGAATTTCAAAACAAGCTTGGCCAAGGTGTGATGTCCGAGACAGGGGAAGGCCAGCCATATGGACATCTCTTAACATCTGCATTTATATTTGTCATCAAAGTCAAAAGGCGTCAGTACCTTCAAGATTTCAGATGGGCAGAGAGGAAGGCCTTCCAGGGTTTCTGTTTAGATAAAAAAAAGCTCAGTCAGAATTCCCTGGGCACTGAGCTTCAGTTTGAAGAAATTTATGAAGAACTGACCAAATATTTATGACAATTAGACTCATAGGGTGAGTGGGATCATCTTTCTAAATTCAAATTGTTTAATGATATTGTAAGCAGTGTAGATTTGGTGGGAATCCTGATCTAGTTATTGTGGGAATAATGAAAATGGTTTCATTTATAGTGACAAGTGATTGTATATGTTTCTTACTTTAAAATAATGTCTCTCGAGGTAACAGCTACTGGGCTCAAGTAAACATCCTGTGTTTCGTTAAAACACACAGAACACACTTCAGCTTGTACCCCAGAGATCCGATTTCGACGGGAACTGCTTATGAACTTGTCTGTTTGATGTAGTCCTCACTGGCTTGTTTAATTCATTTCACAAAGGTCAGAAGGCATCAGTGAGACCAAAATCTTGTTCCTTTAACAGGCTCTGTGTGAGATTTTGTACTTCCTACAGCTGCATTTAAACACTCACTGACTGCATATTCTATAGTTTTGTATGGTTTTTCATCATCTGTATTGTTTTACACTGTTCTGTGTTGTTTTGCACTATTTGTATTGTTTTGTACTTTCTTGTATTGTTTTGCACTGCTGTTTTGTTTTGCACTGTTTGTATTGTTTTACATTGTTGTTTTGTTTTGCACTGTTTGTATTGTTTTACACTGTTGTTTTCTGTTGCACTCCCTGTATTGTTTCATATTGTTATGTATTGGTTTGTATTGTCTTGTATTTTTTACACTGTTTTGTCTTAAGACTAACTGAGTGTTCCTGAACGACTAACCATTGCAATGCAAGTGTTGCTTATGACAAATAATGATCTTGAATGTTATATGTGCCATCTCGTGGTTTTTCTGTACTCAGTCTTTTTCGCCTGGACTCAGGCAGCCTTTTGAAAAGCCGCCTAAATAGTCTGTTCCTGAAAAGTCCAGGACATTCTGTTGCAGCAATAATGTCACAGTTCATTCGTCAGGCGCGCATTCATTATGGCGTATCAGTCGTCAGTGGTTCTGAAGCGCAGCTCAGAGGAAGCTGATATCCCCAGTGCCTGGCATGGTCCTTCATCAGCACCAGACATGCCTTCCCATATTATACAAGCTTCTCATATTAAAACAGCACAACAATGACATAAGAAAGTCGGGCATGCAAATCCAGGATCGCTTTCTGTTTGAGTTACAGTTTGGGATACGTTTCTTCATGCTTGCGTGAAAATAGAAGTGAATTTTTGCTACGGAGGACAAAAGAAGTCATTAGCACGACAGCAAAAACATCTACAGTCTATTAAGTGTGGGAGTGTCAGGAGGTGAACATATTCCTCGTGCTTCCTGTCAGGGGCTCCATATTTATCTTTAGATAATGCTGCCCCAAGGAAATGAGCAGATAAACTTTCCAGAGCACCCACCTGGGGAGTGTTTTGTGGACTCAGCATCCATCTCAGCCCCAGATTCGCCCCCCCCTCCCGCAAGCATAACGTTGAGGCCTTGGATTCTGAACAGGGTCAAGCTGGTGAGCTTCGTAGCTGGTTTCTCCATGGCCTCCATGATCATGACAGGGACTGTCCAGCTAAGGGAGAACGTTCCCAGAACTTTAGCTAATGTTATTTAAAGGCCTTCTCAGACGTGACAGAGAACATTCTAATTGTAACCTTAATGTAACAATGTCAATGTTAGTACAATAACATTACCTGA
Organism: Hyperopisus bebe; assembly: GCA_026777045.1. Lineage (NCBI taxonomy): Eukaryota > Metazoa > Chordata > Actinopteri > Osteoglossiformes > Mormyridae > Hyperopisus > Hyperopisus bebe. Next base: position 10,526,118 of record JAODJW010000081.1, on the reverse strand, counting down.
ATGTCCCTTTAACACAATTAATGTAAAAAATATCGCTTTATCATAAAAAAATTTCATGAAAGTGCTATACATATATATACTCAGAACTCGAACTTAATTTGTTCAGAATTTGGGTTTGAATCCTAAAAAGAGATGTGCCGCGTGACTCATTTCCCTGCATATACAAGTTATCTTAGGTCGGCGTTCACGGTTCGACTTCTGAGATTCAGATGGAGTTCTAGGTCTTTTTTTTTCGAACTGGTTGGTTCGACTTTTAAGAAATTCGAGTTCTAATGAGTTTGAGAACTGAGGTACCACTGTATTATGTGAACAAACCATCCAACCTTGAACCCATGACCTCAGGGGTGCAAAGTAACCATGTCACCGGCTGACCTCATCAGGTCACCTCATCACACATCAGGACAAGTCACGTGTTTTTCTTTTATTAGTCTTACTTGTAGTAGCAGTTGTAGCAGTGGGATGACATTCTAGGAACATCAGGAAAACTGGACCCTTTCAACGTTTCCATACCTTAATAGTAACGTTCAGTAAACGTTCCGAGAATGAAAAATTGTTAGCTTATTAGCTAATTGTCTTTTCTGACCGTCCAGTGGAAGGTGAGAACAAGATTGAAGAAATTATGTCACGGAAGCTGTTGCAATGGCTAAATGCTTTCTGCTCTGCTAAAGATGACGACTCAGCCCCAGTGATACTTAGGCCTCTCTGGATGGAAACTATTCTCCAAGACCCTCCTGTTAGCTAAAACGCTTCCTCGATCTGTCCTAAATAACATGCTGTATAAAAATAACGATAGTCACAGACAGTACATCACTATTTGAAACAGGATGAACGGAATGGAATTAGGTGCACTTTACATGCTTAAGCACGATTTTGAAAACCACTGACCTCATGTAAGCTACAGCGTGACGAGGGAAACCTCCAGGACTCTCCCTTTATTTATTTTACGTCGGGTGACGTTCATTTTTGTGAGGCACGTTTTTTTTTTAATCTGTAACAAAAAATGAAAAATGAGAAGTTCTGAACCCATTCAGAGAGAATCACAGGCTGCAGTAAAACCAGTCAGCGTCTTTCAATTTCTGACCCTTAAGTATTTCACATTCCACCCCTCCCCCCAACCCCCAGAGAAAAGAATTTTATATCCAACATCAAATATGAAACCTAGCCCCAGATGAAATATGTGGTGACACAAGATGAATGCTCAAAACATGACTCGGTTTGTTCCATTTGCTGAAGGGCAGGTCGGAAAGACGTGGTCATAGAATGACGTCCTAGAGGTTTGCCTCTCTCTTAAAGAGTTAGAGCAATGAAGCCCACTTGGTCAGTATGTTACTTCTGTCATAGTCAAAATCTGAAGAAACAAGCAACATTAGCCGAAAATTATTTAGTTAAATACCACTGAGCAGATTTGTTTTAGACTTCACGTGCATGATTCCGTTTCCAGAGTGTGGTACTTTTCCAGTAATTAATTATTAGCATTCATTATTTATTCATTATTGTCTTGTGAGTTTATTGTCATGTTCCTTGCCAAGCTGGTTTAAAACTGTTTCGCTGTATGTCTGCAAATTTTGAAATGACAGTAGTTCGATTTGGCGGCTTGACTTGAACCATCGGGCAGCAAGAGGCTAACGCCAACCGACTGTTTCTGACATTGAAAGTCGACGTTGAAACCCAAGGAACCGAACGACTCTGTACAATGTTCTCTGCTGATGTCATATTCATGTACAATAGTCCAGAGCCCTGCAATGTTTATCCAAGATAGCTAATCAGGCACGTTTTGTGGGTGTTTGTCAGTGTCACTGGCAACCACAGACTTCCAAGAGTGTGGTCAAACATGCTCTCGATATTTCCCACTTGCTTATAGACGATATTAAGCAATACAATCATTCTGCCAATGCATAGTTCCTGATATTTAATGTGAAAAACCCAAAGGAGTAAATGAATGTGAAGTATTCAGCCAAAGGGATGTGGACACATCTATTATGCCCTAAAGTGATTAATGACAAAGTTTCCATTTTACTTTTCAATACTGTATGAAGAATGGTTCATGAGGGAAAAACAAGGATTACCATCTGGCTTTGGTATATAAAATAGATAGACTCGTAATTAGGGGTATTGAATCACTTTTGGAATATAACATTTTTTGGTAATCACTTCCACTGAAGTCTTTGGGAGAAATTTGTTGCAGGTGACATTCATGCATCTTCCAAACCGGTCACCTTTTCAGGGTCACCTGAAGCCTGGGACAGGACACAAGACTAAATCACATCCTAGATGGGATGGTAAGCCACTGCAGGGTATATATTGAGGGTGACTTAAAATTCAGCAAATTGCATGTCTTTGGGCTAAGGGAGCAAGATTGAAACCCCCAAACCAGAAGATACGAGACAGCAGTACTACATACTGACCCACCACGCTGTCCTCATGTACGCTTCTGCTCAAGAAAATATGTAAGTACAATACCAGTCAAAAGTTTAGACACATCTACCCATATAAAGATTTATTTGTACTATTCTCAACATTTTAGAGTATTTATATAGACATCAAAACTATAAAAGATCATATATGGAATCATGCATTGATAAAAAAAGGATTAAACAAATTAAATAATTTGTTGGGGGGGGGGGGCAGCTCTGTGGGTCGGGACTGAGAAGAT
>JAODJW010000081.1:10491416-10501497 GCA_026777045.1 Hyperopisus bebe | reverse complement strand
GGGGGGGGGGGGGGGGGGGGGGGGCTGGTTTGGCATTGATATTTTGCAGAGTTCTTGAACGTCACAACGCTCACATCCATAACGTTTATAGCCAGGTCCAAAGGCTGGATCATTTGGCGGTAAAACAGTTATGACACGCATTGGGTTTGCCTTCTGCTTTCAAGAGGTGGATGTTTTCCATTAGGGTCGAGCGTACAGCAGGTATTTTGGTTTCCTGACAGATAATAACTACTGAAGGAGAATTCTGCTTATCTTATTTAGGGTTATGTCCTTCTGCTGACAGTGGAGACAAGGGCATCTTGATACGCTTGTACTATCGATATATTTAGAAGTACAGTTGACCCTCATGCATTGCAACTTTCCCCATTGTGGTTTCGATATATCCCAGGGTCAGGATAAGAAATTAAATGGGAATTTTTTGGGAGTTTTTTGCAAAAGTTGCGGACAACATGCGAAGACGACACACAAACACTTTAGTAACTCATATATGTGTACAATATATGAACAGTGCAGGCTTGGACGACGCCAAGCGTGTTTACAGCGGCTTCTTACGTGATATCTTGCAGTGATCTCGCAGTGATCTTCGAATCTCATGTGTCCCATATCTTCTCGATTCGCGTGCCAAGGGGACCAAAAAAATGTATGTGGTTTTTCCAGATCGCAGGGGGCCTGCAACTCCTAACCCCTGCGGTGTGGAAGGGTTGACTGTAAATGTTCTTTGCAGTCACTGTATATGTTCTTTGCAGTCACTGTATATGTTCTTTGCAGTCACTGTATATGTTCTTTGCAGTGTACTTCTAAACATCGCTCTTAGCCTCTTTCTTTTTGCATCTGACAAGGATGACAGACCTGCGAAACCACTCCAGTCATCAGCATTCCGTTATCTTTTTGGGTGGGAAATTTATCAGCCGACATTTCATTACCGCCTTTGCTAGCCTCTATCTGGCAATGCGGCAATCAAATAATGGAAGTCCTGACCAGGGGTGGCACGAAAAAGTAGTTCTGTGCAAAGGTGACTTCATTCAAGTATGAAACAGTGAATTGTTCTTTGAGCTGACTGAGGTCCACTTTGGCGTTTATGGAATTCATTCGACACAAAACTGTTGACCAGAAAGCATCTGCATCCTTAATCCTGCAGCAAATTAATATTTTAAGATGCACATCACAAAAGAAAGTCAGGGGCTAGAAATTTGTGATTCATGACTTTTAGTCAGCATTTGTTTGTATTTACATTCCAGCAAGTCAACAGACGAAAGGTTCATTTTGATATATCCTCAAGGCGTCAATCCGTGGCCAAGTTCCCCTATTGCCTGTAATGCCGAGACATCTTGTTTGCTATACTTAGACCGAAATACATCCAGGGATATGGCTGTACGGTCTTCCAGTTGCGCTGGATGCGATGTAAGCCACTAGCTTTATTTTTCTGCAGAAGTTCACACCCACTAGTGAGTGGGAGTCGGGGAGGGGGGGGGGTTGTATGGAGGAGTAACACGAGCCAGTATTCTGTTTCACCAACAACCGGTGTGACCCTTAGGGCAGGGTTACCCCTTACTGGATGCACTCTCCTGACAACCAGATAGTGACTCGCTATTATTCTGGGAGATTAAAGTTGTCTGCCCGGAATCCTGTGTCTTGGAAAATTGTCTCTTGGAGAAACAAGAGACGCTGAGAGGTTTAATAACCCATTATGCTGACAAAAGTTATGCGACGGCCTTGACTGTTTGGACGCACCGGCTCAGACGCATGTGTCCCACCTCTTCCCCTTCTCTGCTCACTAGCTTTAGCTCATGTCGATAATGCTAGCTGGGCATCTCCATACTTCTGCAAGGTCAGACTTTTAACGTTAATGTCTTAATATATTTTTGTTATGCAAGAAACATTCGCAATTGTATTTAGAATAAAATATAATGTTCTTGGGCATTTGTTTATAATGAATCCGTTTCTGGAAAGTACGTCGTTTTGGGAGGAAACATGCGAGAGAAGGAGAGATAGATTCATTCAGATGCTTGCCGTTGGTAACTTGAAATGTTTGTAAGTCATTATTCAACATCGTTTTAAGGGTTTACGCAAGTACAAAGAACTAAGATGCTGGGAGTACGCACGCTACGCTGCTGCGCGGAAAAAAAAAATTGATGTTGCGGACAGGAAACGGGAGCCCAAGGGACACAATTTGGACTTACAGTCCTCTCCGTTTGTATGTCTGACAGTTCGTAAATTGAAAGTTCGTAAGTAGAGGAGCGTCTGTATAGAGTTCTGTTAGGTATGAGTACATCCAGAGCAGAGCTAAGTGTCTCAGGCCAGTTTTTGGTTGGAAACTAAATAAAGGAAAACTGCTTACTACAACTGTAACCTGACTTCTCTATCCCTGCCTCTGGAGACTCAGGGAAGCATTATTAATAGTAATTTAAAAAAACACAGGATTACATATTGTTTCACAGCATTTTGTGTAGTTATTGGCTTCCCCGAATTTGTTGATGTGACAATAGTTAAGCCACAACTACTTAATGAACATGACAATAAAACGCGGTTGGTTCAGCAAAAACAATGAACCCAGAAAATGTTATATCCAGAGGTGGACAGTTCAGGTCTAGAAAGAAAAAAAATCCAGACCAAGATTTTGTTTCAGCCGACCAATTGAGTACTCTGTGAGTGTGACTCTTTAGCCCCAGCTGGTTGGTTGAAACAAAATCCTGGTCTGGATTTTTAATTTCTGGACATGAAATGTTGACCTCTGTTTATATCTAAGCAGTACTCTTCTTGCGATTCATATTCCAAACGGGGCTGTCCGTTGCAGAGTCAGGATGAACCCAGAGCCGGTCCCAGAAGGCTCTGGGCACAAAGCAGACACACCCTGGATGGGGTTTCAGTATATCATGGTTCACACACAAGCATGCGATAAAGGAAATGCAGATATACCAGTTCAGTTAACTGCACATCTACTGTGAGTTAGGACTCTTTCTGCGATTGGAAGGTTACTGGTTTTAATCCCTCGTAATTCACCAAAGGGTCCGCGAGGAAGCCCCCTAGCTCTAATTGCTCCAGGGAGTGTCCGAACTGGTTTCCTCTGAACATTTCATAGGATGAAAGCATCTGCCAGATAAACGTAAATGTCTAACGGTCAGCACTGGGGCTGCATTCAAACCCACAGCTCTGTGCATAAATATAGCCCTCACCATCTTAGCCACAATACTGGGTATAGCTGTTAAATACATGATATTATTTAAAGACGACACAGTGGCTTAGTGAGTAGATCTGTTGTCTCACACCTCCAGTGTTGGGGTTCAAACTCAGGCTCCAGCCTGTGTGCGTGGAGCTTCCTGTGTCATGCTGGTCCCATCTGGGTACTCCAGTTTCTTCCCACCTTCCAAAGACAAGCACTTTGGCTAAAAGGAATCACTGAAGTGCCTGTAGCATGTGCCATGGGATGGACCCCAGCTTTGTTTCTTGCTGCCTTGGATAACCTCCAGGACCCCTGCACAACCCTGACCAAGATAAGCAGACAGGAGACGGACGGATGGAAAAATACCAAAGGTGGAGTTTTCAGGTTTAGAGAGTACAAATCCAGACCAAGATTTTGTGTTAACCAACCAGTTGAGCATAAAGAGTCACAGTGGCAGAGTACTCAACTGGTTGGTTGACACAAAATCTTGATCTAGATTGTACTATCTGGACATGAAATCTCCACCTCTGAAAAATACCTAGATCCAAAAGTCTAGGGTTTTACATGTGACCAATAAATACTGCCCCCTCGATGAGGTCACTTTGGCAATGATCCAATCTGTCTTGGAATAGCAGTAAAGGAAGGTGTGGACCTATAGAACCTTCATCATCACACCATGTCCCACATCCATCTTCACTCCTCCCAAATCCCCAACCGTGCACTTTGTATCCTCACATGAGCAGCCCATTGCATACTGGGGGTAACTGGAAACGACCAGAAGTAACTGGATTTGACAAGAAATTAATACATCTGTAAGAATGTGTGGGGGCAGGGCAGACACTCATCTGATGAGACTCTCAGACACATCAGACCAGATCATTCCGTCATGTGGGGGGGGCATGGAAGTGAAATGTTAAAATAATATATGGACGCTAATGAAAATATGGATGCTAACTCATCCAGTCAAATGTGTGACAAGGCTAAGGAAAACATTTAGGAACTTAAAATCAATCTAATAAAAGCCCTTAAAACAAACGTTGACCCTTACATATCATACTTAATCTCCTTCGTTGGAGCACTAGACACGAATAACATTAGTCACTGTAATTATCACTAAATACACAAAGAAATCCGCTCTACTCACGATTCGGCATGATTTATAAGACAAGCCGCTTCGACATCAGGACCAAATGGTGGAGCTCTGGCCCAGAGAGAAAGCAGGCGCTGAGCTTTGTAGACGGCACAGAAGCAGGGCACCTGAGCTTTAGCCAACAGAATACAAACCTAGCAAACTGTTGTCTAGGTTTTGAACCATTTTAAGTAATACGGCAGTGTCCAGGTTAATCTGACCTGCAGATCTCCTGCTCCATTGTGAGACATTAGTTAGTTATTTCTATGGGGGGGCAGCTGTGCTCTATTATCAAACAAAAGAGAGCCACACACACATTGGCACATTAAATGGATAGGCACCTGAGAAGGATGAGGCACGGCTTGTCTAAATTATAGTAGGCGTGAGTCAAACAAGTACACTGTAGCCAGACAGGGCCATTATGTCATATGAGTCTACCATCAGGGAAAACAACAGGGGAGCTGTCTTTTCCCAGGACAAACAGGCGTCCTATGGGGAGGGCGCCGAGAACTCTGGTTCCCATCCCTTGGTACCTTTCCATGCCGCTCTCCCTGCAGGCCTGAAAGGACTAAACTTACCGGCCCTATTTCAAGAAGCAGGCCGTCAAAATTCTAGAACTAGAACAGAGTGAACACAGTGTAGTTCTAGAATGCTTCCTGCTCAATGGGTTTTGGATGAAGGGTTTCTCATTTGACAGTATCAGTTCAGGAGGACATTATGACAGCGAGCATACTGTGTATAAGTCAACTTTAAGTGTAGACCCGCATATATTTAGTTACACATATGATACACGTGGAGCTAGTTCTATAGAGCTGGACAAAAAAATCTTAAATGCAGAAAATTAAATGGTAAATGAGGGATAAAATTTCAGATTTCATTTGGTAGCACGTTACTGACACCACCCTGTCTTCCCTGCCCCCTTCCCTCCGCACACACGTAGAGTTATAAGCTGGCCCTGTTTGGATCGCTTCAAACTCTGCAATCTTCCATAATTAGACTCACCATAGAGTCTAGGGTACATTGAGGCTGGAGGGGGTTGACTGTTTTAATAAAGTCTGGGGGGTGGGGGGGTAGTTGGGGCCAGAGGAGCTGGTTAGAAGACTAAATTATAGTCCTCTGACTCACAGCACACTGGCATCTCATTTTCATTTTTTGTTGTGGGGGGTGTAGGGGTAATTCTTTTCAGGATCTGCCATTTTTTTCATTTGCTACTGCTTCCAGACCGGTACCGTGTCTACGGATTTCATGGCACTAGCAGAGACCCAACCAGCTGTGTCCAGTGAAAGTCTACTGGAAACCACCAGACCAGAGACAAACCACCATGCCTAACATTCTAACTTTTAATATGTGAAGTTAAAACGAAATCACAGAAAAACAGAGGGAGTGATGTTGATCCTCTTAAACAACAGAAACTTGTTTCTGGGAACTGTAGTATAGCATAACAAAAAATAATATGCATCTGATGGATTTTTTGCGGTAAAAGTGGAATAAATAAACAGTAATTTTATAACAGTTTAAATATAGTCTCTCTGTTGAAGCAACACTTCATTGCCCTATACAATTTCCATAGATAGTCCTCTGTTACCTCAAATCATAGTTTATCAGACCGTCCTTCACAGTATATACACTTCAATGATTGAAACACACTTAATTTTCTGCCAAGTAACAGGATAACAATCTAGAATGAAAACTGCTAGCTTGTTTGAATCGGTTCATTTTTGATATGGTCTTTACATCGCAATGGGGAGGTTTTTGCCACTTCATCTGTCAACAGGAGCACATGAGTTGTTGATGTTGTAGCAACATCCTTGTCATGTTTGGGAGCAAGACTGCAGGTTCAGAGGAACCTCTGGTTCTGGGCCAGTCAGGGCAGAAAGGAGATACCAGCAGCATATCGGGACGATCCTCCCAGTGTCCCTAGCCTCAGGCTCCCTTCCTTTCTGGGAATCTTGTGTGACCTTTTTTAAGAGGACATTAGTCATGACATGTTCCAAACAAACCGAAAAACTCAACTAATGAAGAGAGCAGTATTATGAGCTTTCAGAGGCTCCCAGACATCCCTAATTCATGCCAGACGTGGCCAAACAAAGATGGGAACATTTCAACGACAGGTTTAATGGTCTGGGGAGGCTGTCGCAGTCGTTGTCTCATGGGAGGAAGAAGTGTGACATTAGCTTTCTTTCCTTACAAGACAATTATAATCTATTGCCTATCATGCATTACCAAAATATTTATGTTGCCGAGGTACATATGTACTCAGAATTCAGAACACTTTATGGCTAGCAAGGACAAACATACCAGAATTGGTTGTTGTTCGGTGCCAATAAACAGAATAGAAAGCACTACTTTACAGGAAACAGTGCAAAGGCGTCTTATAAATTTGCATAAGAGTACCATGTGCAAATGACTGCAAAGTGAAAGAAAAACAGTACACTACATCCAAAAACAGTACACTACATCCAGAAAGCGTACGCTACATCCTGAAACAGCATGCTACATCCAGAAAGTGTACTCTATATCCTGAAACAGTACGCTACATCCAGAAAGTGTACACTAAATCCTGAAACAGTATGCTGCATCCAGAATGCATGCAGAAAGCCTTCGGTTGGTAGCACTGGTTCCTCACACTTCCAGGGTTGGGGGTTTAAAGGTCACCCCCAGTCTGTGCACGTGGAGTTCAATAAACTGGTGCCTCTAAATTCTCCATTGCACGTCTCCTACAATGGACTGCCATCCCATCCTGCAGGTACCTACATGTTTCCTTGTGCCCAGCGCTGCCTCGGATATATTTTCTATATAGTGATTGCTCTGAAATGAATATACTGCTGTCTATACAGTCAGCCTTGGATTACGTCTGAGCTTCCCCATTAAACCTTGTGCTTCGTATTAAGATGCTGTATGAATACAAAGATGGAGGAAGAGGAAAGATAGATAGCCTATGAACACAGAACATTAACTGAGTTGCACTGTAGTTTTGGGAACTGTATGCATACTTGTATTCTGAATTTGAGGTTTTAAATGTGCATCTCCTCCAGGGGTTAGCTGCTATGTCCACAGCATCATCATTGTCCATCTTGTGTGTGTGTGTGTGTGTGCGTGTGTGCGTGTGTGTGTGTGTGTGTGTGAGAGAGAGAGAGAGAGAGAGAGAGAGAGCGGGTATACCTTACCTTATGGGGATGTCCCCACAATGTGATGAATACCCATTTTTTATCTCTTATGGGGACTAGTTTAATAAAAATCTGTGACTGCAATGAAAAAACTAAATATGCAGAAATACTTGTATTTTGCTTGGTTACTTATAGTCATGGTTAGCGCTGGGTAGGGGTTAAGGTTGTCATAGCTAGAGTTAGCATTTTTCCCATACAAATGAATGAGCGGTCCCCATAAAGATGTGTTTACCCAACGTGTGTGTGTGTGTGTGTGTCACAGCTGAACCTGTTTAACTCACATTCACTCACACAGAAGCAGCCTATCAGGGGAGTTCAAGGGAAACGCTTAGCCTGTGTGTCTCAGTCACAGATTTGGCGCCTGCATTCAGAATCCCTGCCAGATCTGTCACAGGACACATGTGGGTAGAAGTGAGGGGCATCAGGACAACCGAAAAACAAAGCCCTCTTAACAAGGATCCTAAAGGTGACTGGCATAAGAAATGGATCTGCACAGGAGAGCTGATCGGTATCCATACATAGGTCTCCGTTCCATCTGGAGAACGTGCTCAAAATGAGTTCTTAGAGGGTTTGGAACACAGATCCTCCCTCATCCTGCAGGAACCTGTATGTTCTGACTTCAGGTGCCATCAGGAACAAAGGACAACTTTGTCAAAAAAAACATATGTCAAAAATGTGGATGAACTTTTTACCTTTTCCTGGAGATGACCTACAGTAAGCAGGTCCCCAGGGACCAGGGAGAGCTCCGGCATCTTCACTGGTAATTTGACCTCAGATGCTTTCACGGTGTATAAATTGGTGTTCCTGCTTAACTGAAAGGCACTAACATATATGAACATATGTTCCTTCTGTGGTATATAAAAGATGAGTAAACAGCTGCTGTATCAGTACTAAAAGATAATGGCGTGCTGATGACATAACAGCTGACCCTCCTGCTGACTTTTTGCTTATGACTGTCTGTCGGCCGCTCTGATTGGACAACGAAGCCGACCAATGAGCCGCCAGACTGGGTCGGATGGCGCCAATGTGCCCTCCTCCTGGCCCCACGGCCTCAGCAGCGGACGGCGCCATGTCTGGCAGACATGAAAAACCGACGCGACGCCCCCGGGTGGCCTGCCTTGTCATTAAAACCTCCCACAGGTCCTCCTTGATAATTTAAATCTTTCCAGCGGTACCAGTAACAATGTGATGGCGGGAATATGTGGGGCAAAGTGTGTAGGGAGCTTGTAGGCACAAAGAGAAGTACATAGACCCTAAGAGCTAAAGCGTAGGTGGGCAAGGGAGATTACCGTCACATGTGGGGAGTCAGAATGGGGAGTCAAAACGAGGAGTCAGAATGGGGAGTCAGAATGGGGAGTTAGAATGGGGAGTCTCAGAGCAGAGGGCCAGGTCCAATCAAAGAGGACCTTCTCCAGATGGGACCCAGGGTGCCTTTCACTGTTACCTCCCTCGTATACAGTTCAAGATGTTCAAGATGGCTCCGGAGAGTAATGACACGTAGCATGTCGCTCCCAGCAGACTTTATTTTAATCTGTACAGTATTGCCTAAAAGTCTTATGCAGTCAGAGGAAATAGGCTATTTATCTACAGAGTCAGTGTATATTTGCTCAGAAGAAACACAGAATTTCACATTACATGAATACCACTTTGGTCTACAAACCTCTCCTCAGGGGCACCACAGCCATTTCATGTATTCGTTACATTTCGCCACAAGCTCACTTAATTAACTTTGTTTAATAACTCAGTGAGGTACTGGCGGTCCAAATGTGGCGTGATAATGGTTGAGTCAAAAACTTACATGGGTGTACTGGAGGACGACTGCAATTGCTGAGGTGACGTTAGGACAGATTTTGAAATGGCTATGCTGACATACTTTGACAGACATAATATCACAGTTATCAGTGAAGGAACAACTGTACACTGGGCCCTGGGGCAAAAATGGACCACACCCCCCTCCCCCCCCTTTCCAAACTCATACCTAGGGCCTGCCTATGCCAGTTGCAGCAGTTGCAGATGATGAAACTTAAGGAGCCTTCAAATATCGTACCCATCATGCACTGCGGTAGTTATCAAATTCCACAAACATGCTTTTTTCGTTAAATACACGCCTCGACAACATAGTTTGACTACAAAACATTACACACTATTACATTTCAAAATGAAGCATCGTGCCAAATATTATTTGTGTTAAGGCTCCCACCATAATGTGATTGTTTACATAAAAATGAGATATAAAAGTAGCATGGGCTGAACCCCTGTAATATATATGACATCAGCATTTAAATTTGCATGAATGTTTGCCAAACATGTGAGATTTGCGGTGGGAGGGAGGCCCTGAAGCAGCTGCCCCCACCAGCCCTGCCTACCAGTCCACCTCTAATAGTAAGACACCAACATGAAGATCATTTAAACATTTACTTTGACTGCCTAAGACTATTGCACAGTACTGTGTGTTGCTGTTATATGAATCCTAAATCTTGCCCCATCTGTGTGTGTGTGTGTGTGTGTGTGTGTGTGTGTGTGCGTGTGTGTGTGTGTGTGTGTGTGGGTGGTGGAGGGGGGGGGGGTATGCAAATATTACATTTTAGGGACAAAATGTACAATGTGATAAAAACAATGTGATAA
>JAODJW010000081.1:10436003-10448969 GCA_026777045.1 Hyperopisus bebe | reverse complement strand
ACTAATATTGAAATAGCCATTTGGCTGAACAGCATCCAGACCTGTTAGAATCTTATATACCTGGATCATGTCCCCCCATAGTCTCCTAATGCATGTTGTCCTTCTTTTTGTTTGGGCTTCTTCTGCTGATGTCTTTAAGTTATCTTTTCCTGTGTACTTTCTGTCTGTGTGCACAGTGTCTCTCTGCCCACTTCTTATCCCAGGCCCGTATTGGATGTGGCTGGCTCAAGGCATGGCTGGAATTGTGGGCACGCATCACTGAAAGTTCGAGACCTTACGTTTACCTAAATTTCTCCAGTAAAGTGTCCAACATGGGTAAAAATGTGAGATATGTTGGATAAAATGCATCATCTGTGAGATATTATAGCTTCCCCAGATTTGCGTAACAGCAGATTTCAGGATTGACATCCTTCTCTCGGATCTGTCCTTTCTGGATTTGCGGCTTTTGGATTGGTTTTCCGTCTGGCTGACCCTAAGTTCGGCGCGTCGGTTTGCCACAGAGCTGAACGTCAGTTGGAACATTTTGCTCCTCTTGTGCTTTTTTGCAGACTTACAGTAATAATCAGTCTTAACTGAAAGAACATCTGTGTCGACCTTGGGAAGGATGGATGCCGAATGCCTGCACCGTTACTCATATACTTGACGCGTCTATCCGCAACTGATTCGGCGTCAGCATCGCCGCTTTGAAGGCTGCTCAGCACGGAGGTGGTGCTTTAGAGAAAGTATACAGAGGAAGCAGCACAGAAAGAATAAATTTAGAACTGTAGGACCCATACCTCTGTGCCAGGATCTGTCACAGACTTGTGTTGGGCAGTCCCTCTTCCAAGGAGACCACAGGGGCTGGTGATGAAGCATACTGTATGAATGGTGCATGGCGATTTGCCCATATGTGTAACTGCTGCACTGCTTCTGCCCCAATTTTTTGACATCTTTCAGGTCAAATTACTGGAAAATACAGGGCTGGTCCACTTAGTTTTGATGTGCCTTCTCTGTGGACTGTTTACTGAATACACTCCCAAATAATCTGGCTTTTTATTGCAGCACTGTTTCTGCAAAGGTCCCTTCATGCACCTGTCTGCTTTGCAGCAACTATTTGTAACAAATATTTGGCTTGTCTCGCTAACCATCACTGGAAAGCCGTTGATGTGTTATGGGTCACGTTGTAAATCGAGGTCAGTTTATAGGCTAATTCTCCGCTATGGTTTGATGTTTGGTGCAGAGGTTGGACTGGGTGATGCACCTCACTACACTCTAACATGACAGCAACGTGATTCCTATCTTTCAATGCTCATTATGTTACAAACACAGCTTATCTTGTGTTTCTCTTTCCAAGCAGCCCTTGTGCATATTAACAAAATCATCGATCCATCCATCCATTTTCAAACTGCTTATCTTGCGCACGATCACAGAAGACCTGGAGCCTTTGACTAAATCAATCAGTTGGATACGTAAATAAGTCATTGACATGACTAGCAACCCATCATACACTACAGCTTGACCCCGAACTGGTCCTGGACCTAAAAAAATAATAATTACTATTGTTTCCGAAACAACATAATGCATCCCCCAAAATTACTGTAATGTAGTGAAATCACGATCGGCGTTAAATTGACAGCAAGTGGGAAGAGTTAAATAATTCCAACACCGGCACCAGACAGGACTGGGAAGCACTTTTGTACAGGACTCATGAGGGAGCAAACGAGAGGCAGCTGGAGTAATTAATACAAGGGCAGGAACCAGTGGTGGAAAGTAACAAAGTATTTGTACTTTGTTAATGTACTTAAGTACATTTTTATGTATCTGTACTTTACTTAAGTAAAAATAATAATGCATACTTTTTATTTTACTCCATTACATTTTGCGGCAATTATCTGTACTTTCTACTCCACTACACTTCTACAATTTATGCCGTTAGTTGTTACATTTTATGAACACAATTTCCTCAAAATCTCGCATGAAAAAATAGTTAGCCTATTGTGTTCGGGCGTTATTTGCCATTTCCTACCAATCAGGTGGCTTTTAGCTCCAATGATGGCAGAGCGCGCCTCAGTTAGCGAGAAGGGTCTGGCGGCAGATCTCCACCAGGAGGATCTCCACTAGAGGGACGGAAACACGTGATCTCCACAAGCAAATCCGTACACGACGTTATGCAAACATATGCCATTGAGGTGGTACCAGATATCACATAATCGTCACACATAGCCCGGACTTTAACTCGACCGAACAGAAATCGAGTCTTTTAAAGCATATACTTATTATTTTGGTGATCCATTTAAATTATATTATTAACATTGGAAACGGACGTTATTAATATATTTTAATTCTACAAGAAGGGACGTTAATACCATATGTTAATTTTATTATTTCGGTACGTGTGAAATTCTCTCTTTAATACGGAGCCCCCGAAGTCCCATAGGGTGATTTTTTTAAATCGTGCGTGTACAAGTTATTTTCTTGTGCTCACAAGTTATTCTGTGCGCACAAGATAATTTACTCTGTGTTTGAGGCCGAGAGTATGACAACTAACAAATCGAACTGGATCGAGAGACATTCATTTACAGTCAAAAAGTAACACCATTAACTCATTTTCCATTTTTTTAATGCTGCAAACTGTTTCTTTGGCATTAAGGGTGAATTATACAGTCCGTGTGTATGGTCGCGACAGAGGTGAAGCGACATGAATTCATGCGACAATACTTTTTCTTCGGTCATTATCGGTAATCATAATAATACACTATGATAAACAGGTACAGTAAATACAATAAATATGAGTCTGTAATATCAAAAAATGTTAGTTGAACTCGGTGAGGCGAACAAATCAGCAAACCGATTAAAGTAAAAAACAGAAAAATCAGTCTTAACGCAACCGAACAAAACATACCAGTGTCAATATTAGTATGCATAACATAAGAACATAAGAACAAAAGAAATTTACAAACAATTTATATCATTAAACCTCTCGGGTCAGGATTTTAATTTATTAATAAATGCTGCTTATGAATGTCCTATGAATGCATTATAAATGTGCAATGCATTGTGGGTAGTTCTACTCCAATCAGGTTAAGTGATTTCTGCTCAATAAACGCCATAGAGGAAATCAAGTTGACTGTAATACCCCGTGCGCCCGCTAGATGGAAAGAGCAGCATGAGAGCAGTTTGTACCCACACCTTACTGATAAATGGTATTTCAGTCTTTAACCAGTGACAACAGAGTGTCCCTTGTGGCAGATATGGAGAACTCAGCAGAGAGAAGGTGCCAGTTTCATGTCGTATTTAGGGTTCTTCATAAAAAAGCAGAGGGTAGACAAAAAACAGCAAAGCAAGTTCAACTGGAGGGCTGATATAAACTTCTGGGCTGCAGGTGGCTGTACCGGAAAGGCAGTAAAGGATTTATATGTGAGGCCCACACTTGGGAGAAGCAGATAATCACAGGGCCATCCAAGTTCTGTGGTGGCCCTTGGCCAGCTTGCATAGCACAGTAGCGACATTCACAGAAGATGGCTAAAGCACCGCAGTCAAAGGCCATATGTTGAGGTTGTATAAACCATACACAAGCCATTTTTAGAACAACACCACCTCTTTCGGCATTGAAAGACTTAACACTAGTCCCTTTCGTTATTTCTCTTTTTTCTAGACTTCTGGAAAGTTATGGTGAAATTTGTTAGCTTCCATATAGGAGGGCAGCATTGTGTCAGGATAAATGAGTTTGTCTTTCCATTCCTGTGGTTTGTGTTCCTGGAGCTGTGTGCTGTTATCAGGTACAGAGATAGCATATTCATTTCATTTAAGTTCTTTCTGCCAGTTCTGTAGCCATAACAAAAATTGCTCTCGTGATTCCTGTTTCCACGCCAGCTTGATCTTATTTTCTGCTTTATTCTGCCCATAGCAGATGCATTTATGCAAAGTGACTGGCGCAGCTCCCATCCCTATGCTTTATGCAGTTTTGCTAAAACAATTCATGTGGTGAACTTCACTTAAGGGCATCTGCATTCATGCTTTCTTATTAATAACAATGCCATCTGTTAGTCAATGGCACACGATGCAAGGAAACAGGAAGTTGGCAGACAGGAAGTGTGGCAGACAGGGAGTGTGGCAATCCTCCCCAGCACTTCATTCACAACGCAGAAACGGTCAGAGTAGGAGGTCTGGGCCCATGTTGAGAGTTACACTCTTTCATTTTCCCGATTGCCAACTATACGCTGTAAATCCAAAGGCGGGAAGCTCGCGGTGGGTTATGGCTCATGCTGCGGAAGTTCGGCTGATATAAGTGGTGATGCAGCCTCCAGTCTGGTCTCTGAGGCTGGCAGACCCGCACACAGCATAGGTAAGGCGAGGTCCCTCACGTCTCGTCATCACCCCGCTATTCTGATGGACCTCGAGGATCAACAAGGATCATGGATGGATCGGTCGCTACCTGCAGCTCAATGCAGAATAACAGCGTGCCTATTGTTTTTCTACAGTCACACAAGCTGGCATTTCCAGATACTGCATGATTAGGGATGCCGAACCGTCCCAAATTGTCCGGGACACCCCGAAATATTGGTGATTTTGATTCGTCCCTTCAGTGAAGTGACAATTCGGGACGGTTGAAAATCTGTATATCTGCACACCAACCTGATAATGATGGCAACATAATATGTCAGGATGCATTAACGATACATGCTTTATTAAGCATAGAAACTGATTCAGCCTAGGGCAGGTTGAAGTATTGTGACATGTGTACTGGTTCACTTTACCAGTTCCTTATTCCCAGTTACTATGTTAGATTGAGTCTTATTTTGGCCAGTACGTGTCTCTACCAGAGGTAGACTAACTTCTCTGGGGGCCCTAAATGGCCCATTTGAGCTATTTTATTGGGGTCAAAAGAGAAACGAGAGGGACTTAAAAATGATAGAACAGCAATAATATACTAGTCAAAGCTCATGGTGCCAGTGGTAAAATGCGCTGATCAGGGTGGGGATAAACTGCTGCAGTAGTAACTGGGCATTCATTGTCTTATTTTACCAGTCTGTATGCCTAGCGCACTGGTAGCAATACGTACCTTTGCAAAAATGCCATGTAGTTCACTTGTACGTCTCTCTACACTGAGGCGTCTACTAAGGAAATATACGTCCACTGTTCGGTCGCGGAATTTTCAACACTTCTCAGATGTGCGTTATCGATACAGCTATACACAGCCATAAACAAATAAACTTGTTGGCTATCAGTGTTTCTCCTAGGTCAGTAAAATTAGTCGATTGGTGGAGAGGAGAATTCCGTCAGCGGATTGATTGGTCAGATTAGAGAAGTTTAACTGGACCGTCTTTTAGTGAGGTTAGTCTTGAATTTTTGCATTCGCTCGTTTGATTGACTCTCTTCCTGCCTGCTCATAATTTGTCTACCACTCTAACAGGATAGTATCAAAGACACGGGTGAAGTCATGTTAGTCTTGTGTCTTTGCGCCGTTTTCTTCTTCTGTTAGGCTACTTTGTACTGGTTCATTTGGCATAGAAACAACCGGTAGCTTCCGCTAGACTCCAGTGCAAGAAGAAGCGTTAAGTCCGAAAGTAGGAATAGTCCATTACAGCCGGGAGAGGGGGGCAACTTTGCCTGTAGTGAAAATTGTTATTACAAATGCAAATAACAGACATGTTGCTATAATTAAAATGATCATTATTGTCTTATATCCACAAATGTAACATCTGGAAATTCTGTCTTCATGGGCCCCCTAGTTTTTGGGGAAAACTAGGGAAAATTAGTGACAATTAGATATTCACCTGCTTTTGACTTGATAGCAATGACATGAATCTGTACAGGCAAAGTAAAGTGACATTCCAGACCATCTCCTGTTGAATCAATCAAGGGGAATTTGGTGAAAATCATATTCGAAAAAAAAAAAAAACAGTAATGGTGTCATAGGTTGCCCCCTGCTGGTCATCTATTAAGAGTGCGCGAAGCGTCAAGCAGGGAGAGGTATATCAGCCAGGAGCCGAGTGTCGAATGGGAGGGGCAATGTCAAGTAGGAGGGGCAATGTGGGAGGGGTTTATAACTGCTATCATCTGATACCTTACCCATAATCCCTTCCTACCCCTCGTGATAAACTCCTTCTACTAGACCCCCGGCTCCCGGCTGCAGCGATATATATATATACTTGCATGCAGGCAATGGTTGTGTAATATAGATGGTGGTGATGTAATGTCATTTTTAAAGTGCGAATTAATAACCCTGTACTTCATAAGTGATAGATGGATGGATGGATAAAAACTTCAACTGCCATGCAAAATGGTGGGCATCCGAATAGCTTTCTCTGAGTCATCTTTAATTGATTCCCTCTTATTTTCATAAGTAACAGGTGAAGCATGTTCTTTTGCTTTAAGCTGTTGGATGTTGTTACTGGAAAAACATAATTAAGAATACGGCAAACATATAATCAAATATGCTGATTAAATAAAGCAAATTTCCCGGCGCGCGTTCACATTTTTTCCCCTGGCAGACTTGGATGTAATTTGTGATTGCAACACTTTGTCCAATTAAAGTATTCGCGTTTCGACCAGCTGAAGGTCAGCCTGGGAATGGTGTAAATGGTTTTGCCGTAAATTCGCTCGTAGCGAGAGAGGCTATTTAAAGTGCTATTCTGCCTTTTAGAAGAAAAATCTTTCCAAATTAAAATCTAATAAATGAAACCGAAGACTAGAAAAATAAACCTGAAAAACACTTTTAAAAACTGGAAAACTGGTCGTACCGCTTAGGCTGTGGAAAGATTTTCCTGTGGTCAGGTTTTGCTTTTTTGTATCTGTTGGAGTTTTAACGCAGTGTGTTTTGGATTCACATGAAGCTTTTGGGTAATGGGGCTGTACACAGCATGTGTTTAACTTTCACTAAATTCCCCAAATGAGTGGGGAGGGAAAATCCACTCGCTTGGGAGCCCGGAATGGATCGAGACAGCTGATTTCTTTATGATCCCGAACAGGGCCGGCCTCTGACTGGAGCCATGATTTGTGTGATAATAAGAGAGTAACAGGTTTGATACCCTGGAGCTGTAAACATACCTTACAGCTGTGTTCTGGAGACTGCCTAGCCTTTTTTTTTTTTAATCATGCCAGTAGATCAGTGGGATAGGTCTTTGCGCTTGGCACTGCAAGCTTGTTGGTTTAAACCCTGTGTTTGGCAGAATAGTTTCTTTGCTTTTGGGGCCTTGAGTAAGGCTCTTAACCCACTCGAGAAATATTCCGAGTTGCTGGATAAATGGGTGTCTCTGCCCTCTGTCTCTCACCTGTGCATGTGTATGTTTCAAAGGAGAACCAGATGGGATATTTGAAAATTAATGGTGTTTTATGGACCTGTAGTTGTGAAACTGGAAAATAAAGCTTCATTTGTTTGGGTAGCACTGTAAAGAAAGCAAATCAAGTATTAAAAAGACCATTGCCTTTAATGTATAAATCTACATGAATATGCTCCGCACTCCTACTGGGTGATTATTGTAAAGTGCACTGAAAGTCGTCAGAGTTAAAGAGATCCATTATTGCATTTATATATTTAACAGATTCTTTTGTCCAAAGCAAAGTGCAGCTGCTGGTCAACCAGCGTCTGGAGAAACTGGGGTTGGGGGCGTTTGTCAAGGGCCCGACTGTGATAAAATTACTTTGCCAGCACGGGATTTGAACTCATAACCTTGTGGGCTTGGGCAGAGACCTGTAATGCGCTAAGCTGCTGTTTGTGATATTCATTTGAGGAGGGACTGTTTTCATCTGCTTTCCGGAGAATGTAGTAGACCGGTCTCGGGACAGTCCTGGTTTTTGCAGAAGCTGGGAGAGAGCAAAAACCTGGACCGTCTGTGGGTCACCGATGACCGGATTGGGAAACACTGTAATAGGCAGTAGTTTTGAATGGTGTCTTTGATGAGAAAGTGGTGCAGTGATTCCAGAGCCTGCAGCCACACACTACACTAAACCTGCCCCCCCCCCCCCATCTGAGCATTTGAGGTACCCCCTGGCCTTAGTGCTCTCGCAGCTACCGTGGGCCTCTGCCAGCAGGTTTACGTCCCACCTGGTACGTGAGGCCGGGGGGGGTGACAGCGTAGTGTCTGCGTCCGCTTCCCATGCGTCACGTGACTCCCCATCGCACTGCGGCGTTGGGTCATTCTCGTTCTCCAGCCCCGGCTGGTTTACTGGCCAGGTTCCCATCTCCATATCTCTCTGACCCTGCTTGGAGCCCCTTGGACATTGTTGCTGTTCTGCCCTTCTCACACAAGACACCCGCCTAGACCACCCTCCACGTTCCACAAGGTGCACCTAATTTGCTGTATGCTGTATGTATTTTTGGTCCTTCTTCTGTCACATGACCTCATCTCTCCCTCTCATTGGATGTCTGCCCGGTCTTGGCACTGTTTAGTGTAGGACGTCTATTTGGTGCTGCATTCGTAGCCCTGGATGTACATCTCGCAGAATCAATGCCAGGGGTCTCAAACTCAAACAACCATGGGCTGCCAGCTTGGAGATCTTCTCCCACACAGGCCACTTAAGATATTTTTATGAGTCGGAAGAGAAATGACAGAGAGTAAAAAAAAAAATGATGTAATGTCTATATTCCACTAATCAGTGCAGATCGCTTAAATGAAAGTGGAAAACAAAATCTGGCCTGCAGGTTGATCTTTAATAATGAATTAAAAGTCTGTAACAAGCCATATAAACTCTGATCTACTCCTCATTATGCCCCTGTGTATGAGGGTTTAAGGTTTTTAACTATCTAGAATTAATCGGACCCAACTTCCATACCAGGATATATTTAGCTTAAACAAGTTATTAGTAATAGGTTCGCACATATTTCTGAGGGCAAAAAGCGGCAGCCTTGCATTTGATTACTCTAAAAACGATTTAAGTGGCTTATTCCAGTCTCCCTAACCCTAACCCTAATAGTGTAGCTTCGAGAGACATGTTAGGAATGGAGGTATTAAATATCTCCTGGCCCAAGCTTTTTCTGTGACGGTGGGGGGGCCTAGTGGGTACCTGGAAATCGACGAGGCTGGCGTGGGGGGGGCTGACCACCGCCGCATTCACTTTATCGACTTCCAGCTGCGGCCATTTTTGTCGCAGTCGAAATTAAAACACTCTGCGACACCAGGGATTGTGGCCGCTGGAATGTGTCCGGAATCCCCAGCAGGACCAGGCAGCACATCAGAAGTTTCCACTCCGTTGCAGCAAGCTGGCAGGGCTTCCTGGGGTTATTGAAAAAGACACAAAGACAGACAGATTTGTACTTTTTGGTTTTTTTTTTTAAGAAAATTTTTTTTTTTAAAGAGATAATTTATCCCATCCCTATCCAAAGCACACGGGCCACATAAGCAGGCTATTGCTACCCAGTGACCTTGCTCAGAAAATTCCGGAAACCTGGTTCAGGGATGCTGGGCATGGTGCTTAACTTCATGTAAACGCAAATATTTAAAATCAGTGGAATGGAACAGACAATGCAGCAAACAGAGCTCAAATTAAGACCAAAGGTGACTTTCCAGCTCTGCCGAATATCAACTTTCCTGAGCTGTATTTACTGAACCGTGTTGTTTTGAAATGGAGACCTCAAGTCCAAATATTCTTCACAAAGTCTTGAAATTGAATTTTTTTTTTTTTTTATTCGTTTACTAATCCCCAATAGGATTATGATCCACCGTAATTTTCTTCAAAACCTGCCAATGGTCAATTATTGTAAATGCCACGTTCTTTTGATTAGATAAATAATATGAATCCCTGAGATCCTTTGTTTTGTTTTTTGTTTTTTTAACCAAATTCACGTTTCTTTGAAAAACCAAGGCTATCAAAGTCAGTCAGAAACTGACAAAGGATGGGCCTGTGATATTATTTTTAATACATTTGAAGCCATACAAATTGTTTGGTGCTTTCAGCCATAGATAAAGAGTAAACTTATTTGATTTTATTTACACCAATCTAAGTAGGATTCATGGTTCAAGGGGCTCTATTTATGTCATTTTCTGAAAGTACAAATATATAAAGTGGTATAATTGTGTTACTGTGTAAATGCTTCAACTTTCATATCAAATGTGAATTCGAAACAGCTGGCTAGTTTGTCTAGACTGTCCCAATCCGCATTCTCTTCTCTAGAGAGTTTTACCAAATCTGCTCCCATATTTATTTGTACTCCCAGCTTCAGCCATTTGGCAAACTTACACCTTTTATGCTACCTTTCATATTAAAGAGCCTCTTGTCTCGCATAATTAGCATGCCCCCTAGAGTCTTAAATGCCTCATAGCTGCATGCGCGCATAGATTCAGGTGTGGGCCATGTGTGTGATGGTACAATCTCACATTATCCAAAGCAACAAACATTTAAAAGACCAAGCTCTGGGGCCATTTGGGGTTAAGGACCTTGCTCCAGGGCCCGAAAGTGGTATCGTACAATCAGCTGCAAGATTTGAGCCGGCAACCTTCCGATCGGGGGCATAGACTGGCACACTGATCCTATCACCTCTCAGCTGTCTCATGAGAGCGGGAGAGATTTATAATAATGCTAAGGGACACTGACACTAAATTCCAAGCTCCATAATACGCGTGAAAAAGTAATATCCCAACCAAACTTCGTGTTCATAAACTTTGGTTTGTAAGAGTTGGATTCTCCTGGATTGGTTAACGGGGTGACCTTGACCCAAGCCTTGATCTTCCAGCTTATGAGTAATTGTGCTGCTCAGCTTTCCATCTCGTCATCCCGGCCCATGTCCTGTTATATTTTTTTTAATGGTACGGTATGGAGTTCACCAAGAGTCCAGTGTCTCTCCTTCCGACATGGACTTGAGGAACACCTGACATGATTCACCCCAACAGCTGTCCGTTTTACAAAGGTTCAGGGCTGCTTATCATACTGTGGACCACTGTACCTGACATTTATAGGGGAACCATATTCCCATCTCACTCCCGGCCTGGGTATGTGCCGCCTCTCTGATTTATTTTTAAAAGTGGATATCTGAATGAATCACACATCGTAAACCAGTAAACATGGTGAAATAAATGGTAAATGGAGAAGACTGAATGTAACCTGTGAACCTAGTCTCATTTTTAGCTGTGAAAAGTTGCCCCAAAATCACAATCTTATCTTTCGTGGTAAACTGCGGAAATTTAATGAGGGCTAATGAAATACATATATATTCCAGCAGAGGGCGCTCATAACTGTATTTTTTTTCTTCTCTATTTATTCCATCGTTCGATTCAACACAAGGGTACAAGGGACCTTGTGGATTCCCCCGCTGTTGAATCTTTTGGGGGTGGCGTCTGAACAAGAGCACGCACTAGCAAGTGTCAGCTCTTCTGAGAGGGTTTTAATTAATATTATTTTTTTTTCGCCCACCAATCTGTAAAGTGCTGGTCCCATCTCTGCGTTAGCATTGCAGCCTGGAGGAAGAAGCCATCCTGCCAGACCTTTCTAAAGAGCTGAATCTCCATCTGCTCAACGCAATAAACCTCGATCGCCTCCTTTAACTTAGAATAGCTGTGTGCGTTTGCCTCTCTGTTGCTGTCAAGGCTTTTTTACGGTTCCAGGTTCTGGTGTGTGACCTTCATAAACATAGACAGAGCCCCATAGTGTGGCAAGGAGGTGGAGGGCGGACATAGTGCCCTTAATCTCCCTTTTTTTTTCTTTCTTTTCCTCTTCTAATCTCTTTCCATTCTGGAATCATTCGACTCTCCGCCTCATTGTTCCCCGCTGTCCATCTATCACGTCCATTTATGCGAGTTCCACACGCAACGCCGCCCCGAATCCATCGTCCGTGGCTATTTAACCAGATAGTTTATACAGCACATTCAGTCGTTCTCATTCCTGGCAGCCAAGCTAGCCGCCGCCGCTAATGGACGAAACACGTGCCGTCTGCTCTCGCGGGGCGGAGGGGCGGGGGGGCGTCGCCATGGGCCCGGTCCTGATCCAGATGGAGTGATGGCTTTGGAGTAAGTCTGACCGCACAGGCTGCCCCTGCTGCCCCTGCCTCTGACCGCACAGGCTGTCCCTGCCTCTGACCGCACAGGCTGCCCTTGCCTCTGACCGCACAGGCTGCCCCTGCCTCTGACCGCACAGGCTGCCCCTCCCCTCTGCTGGCTAATTCCGCTCATAGGCTGTGCTTCAGAATGCAGGAAGCAGCGTCAGGTAGTTTCCCAGCATAAACTCATCAGATTTATATTTTGTGTCATATCGATATATTTGAGGGGTGATGAAGCAGTGGTTTGCAGTGCTGCTTCACACTACTGGCACGAGGGTTCGAGTCTCCGCCATGTCTACATATGTGTGCAGTTTGCATCTCCTCCCCATGTCGTCGTGGGGTTTCCTCCAGGTGCCGGTTTACCCCCCATAGTCCAAAAACATGCTGAGGTTAATTGGAGTTACCAAATTGCCCATTGGTGTGAATGGTGTGTTAGTGAACGGTGAACGGGTTGGTGCCCCATCCTGGGTTGTTTCCTGCCTTGTGTCCACCATAGACTCCAGATCCACCTGTTAGTACCTCATAGTCGTTTTTTTTTTCCGTTTATTTTTTTACTACGTAAACTGACATAAAAAAAAAACTTTATTCATCATGAGGGAAATTATTTGATCAAGGCATAGCTCTCCTCATGCGAGATTAAAACAACAAACAACCTAAAATACCAAAAAAATAAAGAAAACAGTGTAATACAAGAAAACAATACAGTGCAGTGTGGTGACGCAGTGGTTAACACTGTCACCTCGCACCGTTAGTCTAAAGGGGGGGCGGAGCCTGATACATCTGAGCGTATGCAAGAGGAGATACTGACACAGAGCCGACGGGGGGGCTGGAATAGGGAGACACGCCCTGTAAGGAAATGACAGCATGAGGTTTGGTGAAGAATCAGGTGGCTTCTAGCTCCTCATCAGTGACGATGTGTGAGTCACTGGAGTCTGGGCCCGTTTGATGAGCACGTGAACCATCGGGGCTTTTCTTCATATCCAGAGGGCAGTATCTCTAAACTCACTATCCCCCCC
>JAODJW010000081.1:10409929-10435903 GCA_026777045.1 Hyperopisus bebe | reverse complement strand
CAACCAGTCCCCCACCACACTAATCTCTATGACGAAACCCAAACCCAGGAGCTCGCACTGACTAGATAGCTTCATACCAAAAACATAGCAGTGAAACCTTGGCTGTGCTTCTGCATGTTTCTCAGAGGCTAAATTACGATACCAAGCAAATTACAAACACATACTGAAATGTAGCATCCAATCTGCCCTTTAATTGTTTTTCCAGTCTAACCCACCGTGTTGTCAGTTTAAAACGTTGTTTAAAGTCCACCAGAGCCCATAAATCACCATAATCGACCAGTTTAATGAGCGACGCGTGAGCGGCGAGCCGCCTTGTGCTCTTTGCTTCGTGAGTGATGAGATGAGACACAGAACATTAGAACGCTATCGGCAAATATACCGTAGAAGGCGCACGCTGCCTCAGTTATCTCGCGGGAAAGGGGCAGGTTCCCCTCTCAGGTTATTTTACCTCTGATTAGGTTCAGCCAACATTAGCCCCATTTACAGTGCAGCCCTGGGAGCCTCTGATCGGTTCAGAGGTCACATGGGTTTTAAGAGTCTCTATCTGCAGATGTTTTTTTTCAAAATCTAGGACATCTGATGTGATCGTAGCAGCAGTTCAGGACACGACAAACATTTTCAGGCACATTAAATGAGGGGAATGAGGGTCTGTGTCCTCTGCACTGGTTGACGTCGTGCGGTAAATCCCCATCCGCTTTTACAGTAGCTACTTTAGCTTGTTAGCATTTCAGCGTTGCCAACTTTGGTCAGCTGGCTGGCATGAGATTTTCAGTTTGAGACAGGTCTGCACACACGTTTCTATTACCTTGCAAATAATCTGTCGGGTTCGCAAACTACCCCAACACTTTTGATGTAGAGAATTTGAGTTATATAATGGAGTAATATAGATTTATCATAAGATTTCTTGCGTGAGCATGAGTCTCATGCCAGATGTATGAGAGCTGGCAGCCCTGGTCTTGGATGACTCCATTCACCCTCCCCCAAGCCTTCGCAGCGTGTTCTGTATGCACCTTTTCGCACATGCACTTTCTCACTCTGGTTACCTTCCTACATTCTGCATCTCTTTATGCCTTTTTGTGCCTGTACTTCCATTCATCCATCCATTTTCTGACACAGCTTGTCTTATCAGGGCTGCAGGATATCTTATCTGGAGCCTAACCTGGAGACTATGGGCACAAGGCAGGGAACAACCCAGCATGGGTCACCAACCCATCACAGGGCACCTATGGGTAATTTGGTAACTCCAATCAGCCACGTGTTTTTGGACTGTGGGGGGGGGAGGGGGGAGTACCCAGAAAAAAAACTCAAGATGAGGACATGCAAACTCCACACATGGAACCCAGGCGGAGACTCAAACCCAGGGCCTAAAGGTGCGAGGTGACAGTGTTAACCACTGCGTCACCACACTGCTCCGCCTGTATCTGCAGTCTTTATTTCACGTTGCACTGTATTGTTTTCTTGTATTACATTGTTTTCCTTGTTTTTGGTATTTAGGTTCTGTTTGTTGTTTTAATCTCGCATGAGGAGCACTATGCCTTGATCAAATAATTTCCCTCATGATGAATAAAGTGTTTCTTTTATCTCAGTTTACGTAGCTAAAAAAAAAAACAAAACAAAACCAAAAAATGATCATGAGATACAAGGCAGCTGCAAATCAAGCGACAGGGAATGAAGTCAGTCAGCGCTCACTGCGTGTTTTCTGCTTCTGTGTTTCGGAGGCATTGATCGATGGTGTCACTGTAGGCTGGGCGCCGTGCCCCTTGGCGCGAGGCCGTCCGCGCGCAGTCAGAGCTGTAGCGGCGATGGCATTCTTATGCTGGCATCACAAAAAGCGGCCGAGGACTGATGCCGCTCATTTCCTGCTGTAATACTGAGCCAGGCTGGTGATGTCAGGACTGCACAGGATGAGGTTGTCGTTTCGAAGCACTCGCTTTATCGTTAAACGGAGGTCCCTGTCAGGCGCCCTGCACTGTTTCAGCATCGGTATCGTAACAGAGGACTGGGCCTTCTTTGGTTCTGCCGGATGCACTGATTGAACGTCTGACATGGATTTTCAGGATCAAACTCTCACGCCAGCTGTGCGTGTGTGTGATCGCGTGGGTGTAAGAACGATGAGGTGCTCTGATCCAGCTGTCGAAGCCTCCTTCGACTCCCCAACCAAGAAGGATCCTGCATGCAGTGCCAAGCGGCAGCTGAGAGCGCCCCCACCTGAGGGAATGTGACCTGTCCCTCCCCCTCCTTTATGGCTCCCCTGCTCAGGAACCCGACTCTGCTTCTCTGACCTCCTGCCAGATGCTGTCAGCTCACCCCAGTGTTAGAGAGAAACGTTCATTTTTGGGCTGGGCCAATGTGAGGCTTTGCGTTGTGAAATCCCACTGTTCTAATGTCTGAGAGACGCGGGCTTATGAGTGAAAGAGCAACCGGTGTCTCGCTGAACCCTACGCTATACTGGCAGCGACGCACCCGACGTTTCCCAAACAAATGCCTGAGCAGAACATAACTGGGGTGGGGTGTACTAGGATGGAAAGGGGTGATATATCGGGTTGAGAAATTGGGAATTCTTTCTTGAAGGATGGCAGTGCATTCTGGGAAAAAAAAAGTTATGTTAGGTACAAGTGCAAAAGCTGCACTTGTCTTTTGATATCTGAGTAGTAAATTAAGTTAAATTGTGCGAGTGAAACAGGAAGTAGGCGTCTGTTGCTCGACAGTGAAGCAGCTAAGGCTCTCGAGAGGCTGCGATCGGGCTATCAGGTTTCCTGAGAGGCAACTCCCAGGTCCCGGCCGCCTTGATTTCATCTTTAACGACTCTTCCCGATTTAATTGGCACTCTAACCTCCACTGAGTAAGTGCTGGCTGTGAGGCGGACTTTCGTTCCAGGAAACGCGGTTTTTCCACCGACTCGCTGTCCCTTCCAGCTGCCTTTTAGCCAGACCGGGAGCGTCTGGGTTACGCAGGGTAAACCATGCTTTTAAACGTGCGACAGAAACCTACCTATTATAGTCATGAAATACATCTATCTTTAAGCTGCACTGAGGGTCGTACGGCAGAGTCAAGGAGTGCTTACTCCTTGAAGCACCAGTGACTGTGTATGGTTTGGTGTTTTAAGACTGACTGGAGGTATGAATGACCAGACCCTCACTGCTTTTGAGTTTGTCATTCTGGTGAGAATGCAGAGCCAGTCGGAGACCAGGATCAGGGCAGCACCTCTGGTCAGCAAAGAAATACGACGTGTAGAGGCGTGGCAGACGTCACGCGACGAAAAAGACCGACATGCTTGGGGTTGTATCAGTCAAATCGTACATCGTTTTGCGGCAAATTGTAATGCAGGAAGTCCTGCAGAGCAACAGGTTGCTTTAGCAAGCCGCATGTTAGACATTGCTGGATAATCAATCAGGATTACGTCACAAAACTGCTTGGTTATTATTTTAATAATAAAGATCTCAAGTTCCATTAGGCATTTGAGGGACGTAATCAGAATTACTTCAGTGTGAGTTGTTTTATTCAATGATTTATGCCCAAACAAACTGTCCAAATCATATGAAATTCTTTATTTATGCAGAATTGAAAACCCATTACATAAAAATGATGTTTTCATCTTACTAAAATGTCATAAAGGGGGTGGGAGTGTATGGTGGTTCAATTGGTAACCCTGTCCCTGCATCAAATCCTGTCCCAGCTGTGCGTGGTGTGTATGTTTGTATGTATGTATATATGTGTGTGTGTGTGTGTGTGTGTGTGTGTGTGTGTGTGTGTGTGGGTTTGCATAAATCACATTTGGGAACCAAAATGTCCCCAAATTGTGGTAAAACCTGAAACTTCCTTACTTTTGGGGACACTTCTTCGGGTCCCCATTTAGATAACCTCAATTTTATAAAAATCTGTGAATGCAATCAAAAAAGTAAAAGTGCCAAAAGTCTTGTATTTGGGTTGGTACTTATGGTTAAGATTAGGGATGGGTAGGGGTTAAGGGTGTTGTGATTAGGCTTAGGGTTTTCCCCATAGAAATGAATGGATGGTCCCCATTTAGATAGGAAGACCAACTTGTGTGTGTATGTGTATGTATGGTTGTATGTATGTATATGTGTTGGTGTGTGTGTGTGTGTGTGTGTGTGCAGTGTGTTTAATCTGCCTTATTTTGTGTAAGTTTCCTCTTTGTACTTTTCTGTGTGTAGATAAATTTGGCGTTTGTGTATGTGTGTGTGATTGTGTCCTGCGATGAATGGGCATCCCGTCCAAGGTGTTCTTGTTACATTATCCTTGGGAGGGGCTCAAGGTCACTCTGATTTTGTACCAGGTATGTAGTCATGGATACAGGATGAAAATGACTGTGCTCTCGCCATATACACTTATATTTAACATGCTAGCTAATCTTGGCAATATTTTAACAGTAAAAAGTTTCACTTGGTCACTTGATATATAAATGTACAAACGGCTGGAAATTAAGCTCGCCCACTTGGCTGAGGCTAAGATTTTAGGCTAACAGTGAATATAAAAAACTGAGCAGGCTAGTAAAAAAGAAATGCATGTGGTATTCCTGGCTAATAGCGAACCTGCCCCAGTCTACAAACATGATTATTTGCCTGTTTCACACCAGACGCCATTTTGAAAATTTCCTGCTAAAAAACAAGAATATCGGATCGGTATCAGCACTGATCCATACCTGTTAGATGGATTGAGTGTTGACCATATGTGACAGATACACGTCCAATACTTACTTATTTAGTTTTTGGCAGTATGTAAAATAATAGCTCCTTTCTTCTTGTCAAATCGATATGTACGAGAAATTGCGCCACAGCTCATTTTAAATGTGTTTAAATAAATACACATTAATGGTATAATGATATAACGGTTTGATTTCAAAATGGCCGCCACATGAAAGAAGCGTATTAAGGGTTATTTTTACTTCTGAAGTGCTCAACAATGTGATCATGTTGTGGTTTTGATAAAGCACTGAGGAAAGACATATTAATTCCATGGTACCCATATTTGTTAAATAACCAACCACTCAGTATTAACATAAAAGCAGACTGGTGCTTATCAGTGAATCCTTAGTTTGCAAATGTGAAGCAAAACCAGCAGATGGGGTCATTTTGTTGACTATAACATTTTCTGAGTGAGTGGATGCTGC
This sequence comes from Hyperopisus bebe, assembly GCA_026777045.1. Taxonomy (NCBI): domain Eukaryota; kingdom Metazoa; phylum Chordata; class Actinopteri; order Osteoglossiformes; family Mormyridae; genus Hyperopisus; species Hyperopisus bebe. The sequence continues at coordinate 10,430,775 of JAODJW010000081.1, read as the reverse complement.
TGATAATATTTGGCAACCAGACAATGGCGCAGGAACTGGGGAGGATGGAGGAGACATGTACACTCCAATATTTAATTTTTAAATAACATTTATCAATGCTTCTGTCCCAAGGTTTTTGATCTAAATAAATGGTTGATCACTATAACCTTGATCACTATAAGTAAACCATGGGGGAACCACCAGGAAAATGGAAAATAGAAACATCAGAGGTAAACTTTACACTGATTATTAACATATTTCAGATAATCTTGAAAAGTAATAATAATTAAATTTGCAAAGCTAGCTATTGTTTTTTTCCAATGACAGAGTAAAATGTTTTAGCAAAATGTCCATGCAGTTATAAAGTCCATGCAGTATGAAAAAGCCTGAACTTAATCTAACTTACTAGCAATGTCAGAATTGTATATGCATTACGTGTGATGCTGGAATTAAATTTTACCCTGCACCTATTATTATTTGGAAGAGTATAGTACACTTCAGTTTTATTTGGAGATTTGTAACCTATGAACTTTTTTATTTTAAGACTAGTAAAAACTAATCCTATCTTGTGTTATCTGGTGAATTTAAACATACTGGAAAATGATTTAAGTAACTGACATTTGTTTTGTTATTTAAATCTGTTGCACCTGCTTTTGTTTGGTAAAGTTTAATATGTCAGATAAAACTGGGCATACAACAACTGCTTTTCAGTTAATTGTTATTTGTATTTCTTTCCAGTCACAGAGCTATTTATTTTGACACTTGTTTAAGTGAGAGAAGTGTTATGACTCGCTGGAAGACGTGGCAGGGAGAGAAGTGCAGGAGTCGAGGAGAGGGGGTAAAACTCGAGATTTATTCAGGAAGGACACGATCGGGAGCACAAGAAACACTAGTGAAAGCAAGACTCCACATACTGTAATGTCACACAGTTTTAATGACCAGACTGGGGAAACATACTTGATTGCAGACTTAAATACGCAGGACTGATTAACAACAACGAGAAACAGCTGGTAACATGGGGATTCCACACAAGGTAGCGAGGCGGTGTGACACACAAGAGGATCGGACAAGCAGGGCATGACAGAAGATCCTGCAATTTAATGCAGTTTGGGGGAAATTGTGGTATTTAAAATTTTCTTTTAATATGAAAAAAATTGCATTGAAGAAAAGTTGATTTTTGTTTGTATATGCTGTCAATTATAGTTCTTAGAAAGATAATCGGAATCTGCAAAAATCTGTATTGACAGGTCATTCTTGCATAAAAATCAAAAATTGGAAACGGCCAAAAAATTGCAATAGCTGCGTCTCTACTTTTTCCACATTAACATGCTCAAAATTGATGTTAACAGGCACATTTTGTTCACACGTTCAGAATGTGCCCTTTTTGCCTTTCATAGATGTGGGCAGTGCGAAATAAGATGTATCTGCCTGCCTCACCACTGTATCATCAAAACGAACAAGACGTACAATCCACATTTTGCTCAGGGAGTATTCAGACAATTGTGTAAGCCAGCGCATAATCTCTGTTGGATAAATTCCACAGTTGCACGATCCATATACACTGTCTACGTTACTGCTTACAGTACATATTCAATTCTCAGCAATTTTGGAAAAGCCATTTCACAGAATGTGGTAGTCGTGCCTAATTCTGCATTTGCATTAGTGCTGCTCACGCTTAAACAGTTCCACACTCAGAATTTGGAATATTTTTTCTGCTCCTCTAGGTTGAGGGGAAGTGTTTCTAGTAAAGCTGAAACTGGGGTTAGGGTTAGAATGGCTGTTAAGCTGACATCTGGGGTTACGGTTAAAAGTAGGGTTAGGGTTAGCTAACAACAGCTAGGGTTAGGGTCTGAAAGATCCAAAGAGTTCTGGGCCCCTGTATGCCACAATATAGCTAGGTTTAATAACATTCCTCATACTTTGCAGGGGCCTGTTATGTAACCCTGAACAACAAATGAGGGTTAACCAACAAAAGCTAGGATTAGAAAAGTTCTGGATTTACAGATATCCAAAGGTCTTTTTGTAATAGTTCTGGGCCAGGTGTTGTGTCTAACTGGGTTTGATACCATTTGACTTACCTTCGAAAGGCCTGTTGTCTAACCCTGAGCTCCCAAATCTTAGTCACTGACAACAGTTAGGGTTATAATGGTTATGGCTGTTACAAATATCTACGGTACTATAATAGTTCTACACCCTAATTAGGTGGAGTGGTGGCTCTGAGGCTTAGGGTCTGTGCTGCTGCTGGGAAGGTTGCTGGTTTGAATCCTGTGAATACCAGGAGTGATTCTACTCCATTGGGCCCTTGAGTAAGGCCCTAATCCTGTAGTTGCTTCTCCCAGTATGATGTTAATCTACATCCAGCCGCGCAAGCAGGTCCTCCAACTTTCAGGGAAAATTTTAGGGGTTGATGGTAGGATTGGCACTCCAGTCCCTGGAAAAAACCTTGCACTGTTCCATTCCAGCTGAGCCAGTGTGGTGTTGAGGTATCACCCGCCACACAGATGCATATATTAGAATCCAGACCCAGCATAAAAACACCTTTTTATGACGCTGAACACCATTCTAACTTTAACCCCTGCTTTTGTTGGCCAACCCTAATTTCAGGACTTAGGGTCAAACAACGGGTCCTTGGAATGTTTGAAAAATATGAAGTACATGGATTCGAAAGCCCAGAAGTATCATAAAAAGACCTTTGGATGTATGTAAAGCCATACCTTGTCTAACCCCAGCTTTTGTTGGCATTACACAACAGGCCCTTGGAAAGTATGAAGAATGTTATCAAACCCAGCTAAACTGTGGTTTCCATGCCTAAGAACATGAAGAACAAACGTATGTTCCCAATCTGCACCCTTTCCGCAGCTGCGCTTCATAGGCCCTGCGTTGTGGCACGCTGTTTTCCAGCTGCGCTCATTACTCTTATTATCCATGCCTCACACTGGGATATAAACCCCAATCCCAGTAATCCCACTTCATTAAGGCTGGATGCCCTGAAAGCCTCAGACCCAGTGATGCTGTTGGCTAACAGGCTGCAGCTACCGGTTTGGCTTGCCGATGCCTTTCTTACAGCAGGGTTTGTAAATTGTCTCTGACAGGTGTTTCCTTACACATCCAGCTAGTAATTGTGGAAGTTTATTTATCAGTTTATTTGATCGTTCTTACTTTTTTTTTATCAATTTGTAACTGTTAGCTTAGCATTTTATCAGTTAGTGGTTTCAATGGAGGAAATGTGATACTTTACTCTTCGAGGGAACAGTCCTATGACTCAGAGGGTAGCAACATAGCTTCTCAACAAGGGCATAGATTTGAATATGGATGTGCGTGACAATATTGTGGGGGCCCTTGCTTCACACCTCCAAGCTTGCTGACTCGAGTCCCTCCCCTAGCTGTTTGTGTGCTTTCGCCAATGTTTTTGTGGATTCCACCATCTGGTCCCAAGACATGCAGTTATGTGAATGATCATCTGTGAATTGTGCGTAGTGTGTGATTGTGAGTGTGTGTGCCCTGTGATTGGCTGGAACCCTGTATAGGTGTGTGCTTTGTGATTGGCTGGAACCCTGTATAGGTGTGTGCTTTGTGATTGGCTGGAACCCTGTATAGGTGTGTGCTTTGTGATCCTGTCATGGATCAGCAGGGTGTATGGATGAATGGATGGATGGAAACTTTCTGAATGTTACAGAGAAGACAAGCAAATGTATAGCTGAGGGGCTCTTCTAGATGCGCGCTGCCATTTTTATTTCTCCTATAATGCTGAGAGGTCTTCATCTTGTGTAGTTTGTGTCTGTCTAAAGTGGAATCGTTATTCTGATAATGCGCCTTGGCTGTTTTTAGCAGAGTTTAAGAACTGGATCTTCTCAAGCTGGACCATGGCTTTCAAAGGTCCTTCTGAAAGATGACTGATCCCCAAAATGTATGAGAAGCAGAATTAAGATCAGCGTCCCACCGTGGTCCAGCAGGCTACCAGGCCCTGTAGGGGTTCCCTGTGGAGTCTCCTGTTCAACTTCTTGCCTGATGAAGGAGAACAAGATTTTTTTTCAAGAAGCACTTCGTGTGAAGCTGTGCGATGACTCTTCTGTATCCCATGTCCAAGATCTTGCTGCTTCATTACGAATGTCTGACGGGATACATTTGTTTCCTGGTCACAGGTCACCTACGAGCAAAAAAAAAAAAAACAAGGAAATGAATCCTGAAAAGGATTTCTTAACTCTTCTTCTAGGAAAGACACAAAACACAACGGTAGTTAGTCGCAGATCAAAGGAAGATGAAGGACGCAGTGAAAAGGTTAGGTATTTCTATACCGATGGGTTTTACAGACACTTGTTGGCAGATGTCATGTTGTTTCCTTGGGAAAGGGACTCGGTGCGATTTTAAGGCTTGGATGGGAATAGGGCAGTGCTGTGTGTAGCGATGTGACCACTCTTGCCTAAGATGTATCTGCAGCAGGGTCGAGGGTCCATGGTCACATTGTGCGGGCCTGCTGCGGCACTGCGGGGGCAAGGATGACAGACGGAGAAAAACTAACCCCCCCCCCATCAAATCCCAGCTCCCACAGAGCCGAGCGGCTTGCAGGGGGGTTTATGGTCTGGATGTGTGGAGCGGGAGCTGTCTCTGACAGCCGCCCTGCCACTGGTCTCTCTCGAAAGCCCACCCCCCAAAAAAGGCTGGCAGTTCCTGCCTTTTTTCGATGAAATGCTACAGCGGGTTATACCAGAATTACCCAGAGCACGTCTGTGTTTTTTAAAGTATCGCCTTACGCCGCGTCCCCTTTCAAAGCCCGGCCAGGGACTGCAGTTACGGTGCTGATTTAATTACGACCTGCTTACTCAACATCCCACTCTGCTTTAAGTTTCCATTATTCAGTACCATAAATAGAGAGACATCATGGTTTAGGGGGTCCGTTCCGCGGCGGCTGATGTCTCTGCTCACTGGGGTATACTGTGCAGTGTCTCATATTGAAATTTCCAAGGCTGCAGCGCAGACGCTAAGGTCATATTTCATCGCTGGATGCTCTTCTGCTGGATCTGCTCCTAAATAAACACATTATCCCTTTTAAAGTGATCGGCACGGAAACAGTCTGCACAGTGCATGGTCCTCTGTAAGCTCTGCTGTACCCCACTACCCCATGTCACTGGTGCTGCTGTTGACCACAGAAGTACTGATGTTCCACTATGCAACACAGCCCTCACATCTGTTCTGATGAAGCGGTGGGGAAGGACGGGAAGTGTGTGTTGCGCCACTGGGTGGCCACAAAGATCTCAGCAGGAAAGGTCTCTGGCTGCCCCCCGCCTGCACTGTTGCCTCTCTATTATTCAGGAACAGTGCGGTGGTTTTATGACTATGGAGCCCATGCTAACAGGGCCCTCTGCAATTAGGACATCAAAGGAAGGTTGGTGGTGCAAAAGCCAGGGCCAGCAGTGCTCTGACATCATCCTTTGTTGGTGATCTGGTATCATTAGGGAATTATACCTTTTCATAATGACGGATAATGTGAATCTGTGCAAGGCTTCTAGCACACAGGAGCAATTTGGGAACCTGTGACCTTTAGGTTCCTGCCTTGTCCCAGTCTGTCCGTTGTTTTCCTAAGCACGTGTCGCTGGTCTTTCTTAGCGTCCTAAGTCCAGTTGGTGTTTGAGTTAGTTAGTCTCTATGTCTGTAGTTCCCTGTTTGGCCTGTGAGTGTCGCTGGTCATCCCGCTATGTTCCCTGTGTTCCTCTCGGTTTACTGCCACTCGTAGTCCTCGCAGCTTCCCTTGCTTTGTAGGCCACCGCACCAACGTATGACTGAATGGACTGAGCCACGCCACCCACACCGTTGTGAGTTTGAGGCCGGCTGGAGGCCCAGCCAGTGCCCAGCTTTGGTTCTATATCCTATAGTCCTTGTATCTCCTGTGTTCTTGGTAGCTCCTGATCCCTAGTGTCTGAGTGATAATGACGCACACCTGCCCCTCGTTTACCCCACTTTACCAGTGCATATATGTGCCTGTCCATGCTCCTTTCCTCTGTGGGATACCGAATGTGAATCTGTTGCCTGCATGTGTTTGCTGTGAGATGTTCCTCGCTGTTAACCTGGTTCCAAGTCTGTGTGTTTACGTTTCCTAGCGTCAGTTATAGCCTGTGTTAGCGCTTGTCTTGCCTACCTGCCTTTGTTTAGACCCCTTCGTGGTCCCTTTGATTTCTTGTTCTTTTGAGTGTAGTCCATCTTAAAGTCACAAATGTAATGCAGGAACTGATGTACAAATGCACGAATGTCTTAACAGGGGGTGTTGAAACCCCCTGCCCTAGAGGTATGAGGCAACAACGCTGCTCTCTGAACCATCTTGCCATTCTTTATAATATATAGAGTCTCAGTTCTCTTTTATTTTGATGCAGTGTTTCATTGTTATGCCAGGCTAACAGTATTGAAAATATCTGACCTATGGCATAAAAGCAAACAGTGCAAAAGCATTTCAAGGTGAAATAAGCTTTATGAATAAAGTTATAGCAAATTTTCCATGAATATGTGCAGAAGAAAACACACAACAAAGTTTTCAAAATCTCTGCTGTTTCGTTGTCATCACTGCTACCACAGGCCTTGATTTTGTCTGCAACACAACACACCAACTGTTCCTCTTTCCTAGCCTCAAGGTCCTCAATACATTTCGCAGATGTACTCTGAGATCTTATTTTCTCTGCACAACAATGTCGATTACAGCTCAACAATACGTTTTCAGCGATTGATTTATAACGTCTTGTGTATAAGTAATGTCTTGATGACGGCATTGGTTTTGAAAAAGAATGGATGGAACAGGCACGTAGAAGAATGATTATCGGCACACCATGAAAAGCCAAATTTTATAGTTTCGGTGTTTTTAAGAGACTGAGAAAGAGTAGTGTGCGAATGGAAACAGTGACATATCCACGGAAGAGTGGAGATTGTGTACGGCGTGTGGTCAAACATATCTCCTCTTCCCTTGGCACGCCTGCATTTTGAAATGAAGCCTTTTACTGGGACAATAAAATGGTGGAAATTTACTGTTGTCTTCTCTCAGCTCTCAGCAGCGTAACTGGCTAAATGTACTTGCGGTTCGGCATGCGCGCCGACTGATACCGTCCTTCGCGTATGTGACGAATATCTGGACGTGGATTTGTTGTAGCTCATTTGCCGTACTTTTCCAGGAATGCTAACCTCAGCACATCATTGTCTCACATTTTCCATTTTTGTTCCCTTCTCCTCTTGCAAACATTAGAGTTGCCCGTTGAGTTCTTCAGGAAGACGTCTTCGGCCCATTTTGTGGACTTCTTTGTCTTCCCTGGAGGTTGGGGGAGTAGATCTGTCCACTGGGTTGAGATGTATACCAGCTGGATGAAACGATATTTGGGGTCATGGCTCAGGGGTGGTGGGGGTTGGGGCTAAATCAGTTCCATTAATGCCATTGGCTCTGAACTAAGGTTTTAATGAATCAGCAGTCTTTATTTAAGCTAATGAGCTCGGTGGAAAACTGGCTTTTGTTAGTCTTCTGAAACAGATTCAGGTCTGCACACGAACTGAAGGTGGTCTGAGATTTTTGTACCTTTACACGCTGAAAAATGTCACATTAGTACAGCTATTGTAGAATGTTTTTATAAGCATGCCACTGTTGGCCGTACATTAGGCACACTGACGCAGTTGGATAGTCGTCCATGTCTGCCAATGACTTCTTAAGCCCGAGACGTCTAACGCCCCCCTGTAAGAATTTTGCCAAAGTGGAAGACTTGCTTTAGACCTGCTCCGTGGGGCAGGCTGGCTTTCTCTTTGAGCACAAAAGAACGTCATAGATTTTGGAAAGGTGACCCATTGCTGAGGCATTATTCCACCAGCTGCTCGAGGAGCTGTGGAATGAAGCGGTCCGTGCTGAGGACCTGGAGTTGCTGAACCTGATGAAAAAAACACAAACATCAAGAGGAATGCCCTCCAGTGGCAGAAACACATTCCCATGCACCCAGTCCTCTGCTCTCGTTTGTACTTTCACTCTTACTGTAGAATGAAGTGTCGCACTCTCATATTCACACTATGAATCGAAAACATCTGTCATAACATCTGGACTCACATTTTGTGATACTACATACACTTATATATACATATATATATTATATATGCATCGACATATGCTTTTGCGTTTATACCTTATCTCGCTGTTTACCTTTTGTCCATCTCTCGCAAGCATGGCTTAGACTTTATTTCCACACTTGCTTCCCAACCTACTGGAATTCCATTTTTCCCCCGTTATTATTTCAGAGAAATTCATACCCTAAAGTCCTACAGAGCGGCACCTGCCTCGCCTTGTGCGAATGCTATTTCTAATTTTCATCAAACATATTGCAGATGAAGGAGAGCATCACGGTAGAACATTCAAAAGGCACACAAAAGCATAGCACATAATTCTTTTAGTGCCGGGGAAAAATACCAAATACGTCACGTCAAATCAAAAACAGTGCAGAAAGAACGTATTTGGGCTTTATTAATATGACTAATGGAGGAAAATGCAGGTTGCTTGAATTTATTTTAACTGAGAGACGAGATGAAGTTTTTAAACATCCTGTTAACTTCCTGTATTATTCCTGTACTTAAGACTTGTTTCCTTTGATCAGTTCCTCATCATTATGCCAGTGTCCCCAATAGGTTCTTGGCCTCATGTATAGCAGCTCTATCTGCAAAACAAGTTCATCTCCTTTTGAATGGATTTCCAGCTGACGGGATGCCTCAGTAACACAGAGCGACCTGAAACCTTTAGCTGATAAGGAATAAAAGCTGAGCAAGACAACTGAGAATATTAGGGTAGATTTAATGAACAACAAATATCAGGGTAGATTTAATGGACAGGTCACAATCAAGCTAAATCTGGGGTGTGCTTTCAGTTAGGAAAGAATAGGGAATTCTGGATGTTAGTTTTGTGGGGGGGGGGGGGGGAATGCGGTTGATGTCGGGGGTAGCTGTGGGAGATGGATGATTTGATAGCTTCCCTGTGCAGTATTGTCAGCATTCATGTTGGTTCTGGCTCAAACCAACTAAGATAAATATACAGTGGTAGAAAAAAACAGGAAATTATTAACAAACGTATCATAAAAATTGATGCTGACAGTAATCAAAGTATTAATTTTAGCTCCTGGCTGTCTTTAACAAGGAAATATAAACAGTGTTACTCCTGCACCCAACTGCTTCTCTAGCTGATAATACCTTCACATAGCAGGAATATGAATGGGCCTTTTATTTCCAGAGCTGCAGACCTTCTTCTAATGAGACCTTGATGCCAAGATTGTATTCTTGATTTATTCTGAGAGAATCGATGATCAGCTTCTCCAGACGTTCCAGAATGTAAAGCCGTCACGATCTCAGCGTTAGGCGCGTATGGCGGAGGTTCCGTGCAAGAACCGTGCACTATTTGGAGACGTTAACTGAAAAGAGAATTATGGGACCCCACAGCCACTGAAACAGATCAAAGGCAGAATTTGGGGAGGAGGAGTGAACAACCTTTTGTTGGACTTTGTTTTTTTTTCTGTCAAATATCCACTCCAAATCGTTTATATAACAGTTTTGGTAAAAAATCTTAAATTTGGCCGATCTATCAGCTGGCCCAATGCCCCCATCCTCCAAACGGTGCATTTTACCGAAAGCACTCCCCCCCCCAATAGGTTTTTAGCTCGTTCCTCTTTCAGCTCCAATAAAATAGCTGAAATAGCCCACTTAGGGGGCCCCTACCCATGTTAGCCTCGGGCCCCCAGAGAGGTCAGTCTGCCCTTGACATGGATAATCTAATGCTTGGAACCTTTTGTGATAGGCATACCCTTCTGGTCTATGTACGACTTGTCATTTCACCATGCCTTGGGAGTGATATGTCATAATTTGCGGGCATTCTACTCAGATTTCAGTTCTCAGATTTCATTGAGTTCCTCACTCAAAGCATCGCTTGCCGCAATTAAACGCATAGTCATCAACAAAAGCTTTGTTGGCGTACAAATCGTTTCGTATGTTGAATATTATTGTTACGCCACGCTAACAGTTTCTCTAGCGGCTCTGTGCTGGTCTGTGATTGGCTGTTATCTCAGAGGGGCAGGACTGGAGGTGCAGCCTTTCGTGATAAGACCTTGGGTGCGTATCACATTGAAACACTTGACTGCCAAAGAGCCAGGGAGGAAGAAAATGGGAAGTTAAGTGTGACAGAGTGACAGAGGCTTCAAGCGAAAGTTTCCCAACCTAACAGTGGCTACAGGGCTAGGTGGACTGCTGAGATTGTGATAGATGGTTGGAGAAAACCTAACTGCTGAAAGATGTTGACACTAGCACACTGAATAACATATACTTTACACTGGGGAGGGAGAATGAACCGGAATGGAACAGAAGTAGCAGGCGATGTACTTTTATCTATGATGTTTTCGGAAACTGAAGAAGGTTAGCATGTTGCCACACTAACCATTTTTTGTTTCCAAAATATGGGAAAGAGGAAATGAATTGGAGCTGGGATTCATTGTACGAAAATATTTACCCCTCTTCCACTCAACAGGTCAACATGGTCTAGTGGAGTTTAATGTAGTGAGGTTTTTGAAGTTCTCTTTTCCGAAGAAGTAGAAAAGGTTTTGTGAAGGCATCTTTCCTGGTTCTTGCATGCACACGCCTGAAATGATAAATATGAAATGGATGTTTTCTTGTGTTGCTGCTCGCCTCTTAAGATCTTAACCGAAGCCCTCCGTGCTTCTCTCCTTTCCATCTGGTCCTTCTTAGGAACATCTTGAAGTTTGCATTGCAGTCATCCCCTGTGCAATAAAACATTGTTTTTAGAAAAGATTTATTTTACTGGGTCATATGGCTAGAAGATGTTTTTTCTTATAATGTAAAAATGTTTCCAGCACGGCAGGAAACGTGTTTGAAAAATAAAATACATTTCACAATTAAATGGTGTACAAATGGTTGCTGGAAGTTGTTTTTTTGGGAACATTAATATAAAATGTAGGAGATTCTCTGGACTCTTAGAATTTGTACTTTGCTAAGTTCCTTTCATCGTAATCTCAGTGCTGAAGAATTGAGACATGACAAACACATACTTTTTATTGTTGGAAATGCTGTTAATATCAAGGGAAATGTTACAGTCTTAGGATTTCAACACCTTTAAAATGAGTCTGGAAGTTTTCCATCTTGTATGCTGTTGCCTGCGAGTGAGGCTTGGGAGGAAGATATTTCACCCAACATCTTGCTTTGGATGAAGCTAGTCATTCAGTCAGTAATGTCTGAATCACACATTGTAACAGTAAAGCATTTTGCAATAGAAATTTTCCAGAGCTAATAAAAAAAAATAAAATAAGATTTTTAATAATAACACACGCCAAAAGGCGAGAACATTTTCTGACTCGCTGTTGACAGTGAAGCAGAAGGCCTCGTAGAGAGATGCTTTTGTGCATGAAAATATCAGTATGCACAGTGAATAAGAAGAACACTGGGCAGTGTCACCAATCAGGGTATTGATAGTAATAAAAATAACGTTTAAAAAAGCATGTGACCGGGCATAAATGTAACCATCGTCATGCATGTACTGGAACGGCAGTGTTCCATGTTTGTTGTGTAAAGGATCCAGTGAACATAAGCAGTGAAGCCTACAGCAGTCAACACACATGCAGTGACATCAGAGTGTGCATGCAGTGACATCAGGGTGTGCATGCAGTGACATCAGCAGTGACATGTGAAATCTTTGTTACGCACACTGTGGTGAAATATGAAAATAAATTAGATTGCTTGGAATTCAATAAATACTACATAATATCCTGAATTGCCACAAAATATACACTGAATTTCACAACAACATATCGAAGATTTATGTTGTTTGGGATGGCACGCCAAAATCAAAATCTACAGAGGTATCATTTTACAGTATGATGAACCTTTGCCAGTTATTCTTCTCTTATTATAATTGTGATGGTGTCATAAACACATTATAAAAATGTATTAATAGTAAATATAAATGCATCCATCCATATCCACTACAGCAGGGTTTCCCAGTCCAGTCCTCAGGGACCCACAGTTGGCCCACATTTTTGCTCCCTCCCGGCTCCCTACCAGACAGCTTGCATTTTAGCTCCCTCCCAGCTCCCGGGGAGCAAAAACATGGACTGTCTGTGGGTCCCCAAGGACCGGATTGGGAAACACTGCAGTACAGGATCACGGTGAGCCCGGAGCTTTCGGCAGGAAGTACACAGCGTCCTCTCCATGGCAGGGTGCAGAAACACTCACGCAACAAGCACAATTTCGAGAGATACCTGTTCACCTAGGATGCATATCATTGGACTGTCGGAGGGAACCCCAAGTACTATCTGACAGTGCCTTTTATTACTCAGTATTTTATATTTTATATATGCATTTGTGTTTCTTAATTGGCAAAAAGCTTTTTACTGTAACAAAATTATCTTCTATAGAATATGAATATTTATATAGCAAGATATTAAATTCTAGTTTAACTACTTATTGGGGGACAAAATCATGAAAGCACCTCATATCAAGATGCAGTCCAGCTGCCAATCTTAATTTTTAATACAGCTTCAACACTTTTAGGAACGTTGTTAAATAGGTTCTTTAGTGGGATATTTGGAATGCTGTCATATTTAATTGTGTCATGGGATATTGGACCATTCTTTATAAAGAAAAAGCCCAGTCCACTTTGAGATTAAGAAGACAGAAATCTCAGAATCTCTATGCTCCGTAACATCTCCTAAAGGTTGAGTGATATTTAGTTGACTTTTTTTTTTGTAACGTACAAGGGGGTGTCCTCTGGGAAAAGTGTTTTCACCACAGGGAACATCTGTACAATGACCTCATATTCCTTGCTTGCTATGATCATGCAGAGGAACATTTAGACATGATGAGTCCTACGAGATTGTTAATCATAGTAGCAGACACTTTGGCTTGAAAGCATCCTTTGCCCTTCTGAAAAAAATAAATCTGTTAGAATATAGCGGAAAGGAGGAATGATGGCTTATCAGACTATATTACTTTCTCCATTGCCCGTGGGTCGACGTTTTGTGCTTGTTTCATCAGGTAAATGGCAGATCTACCATACAAACTCTCGCTTTGTGAACTTCACAATGGACAGTTCTGAGTCACAGAACTGCTTCCTTACTTCTGTGCTTCTGTGTTGTTTATATGCAACCCTGTTAAGGGTCTGTCTACTTCCGACTCGTGACCAGTGTTCGTCTTTGCTGATGCAGTTTGTCCAGGCTTGACAGGTGCTGTTGTGGTTTTCGAGACTGTTCCCCTTGACGCATTAGATAATTTTGCAGTTTTTACGACCAATGCAATGCAGGCGTTTGGGTATTTTGAAACTCTGCTAGTTACCTCATGTTCCTTTGAAAACTCAAATCAAAGTGTTTGTTATCAGATCCATTTTATTAATGTACTACTAATTGGCAATCGGCCTAATACGACTCACCTATGTTGATTAATTTCCTTAAAGTTAACTTCTTTTTGACATGGAGTTTGTCTTATTTTGTCTACCTACCCCCATGTGATGTCATTGCATGCACAAACCCAACATACACACTAGAATAATACGTCATCATTTCACATTGTGAGCTATCTGGTTGAACTGACCTTCTCTGAGCGTGTCCTCGTTTTCTTCTTGTCCATAATTTGGTAGCGGGAGGGAGCTCTCAGGTTTTAGAGATGATTGTGGACTAAGGTTTTGAAAAAGGTACATAGGAGAAAAATTGATTGCTGGGACACGCTGCTCTTGAATCTAAGCCAGCAACAGAATAATGAAGTCTTCCATCTCTCCATTGTAAGCTATGACTCATGTAGATCATTGTTATGGTTCTGTACCAGTTTGTAGAGTTGGATATTACACTGTTGCATTTCAGGGTTAAGAACCTTTATTATGGAAACCAAAGCAGTTGTCTTGCTAGTACAAAGTTCCAAGATGAGTCACAAAAACAGCTTTGTTGCTGTTATATCAGAGATGGCTAGCGTATGGGTTTTAAAGACGTTATCTTTTTTATTTCACTCATGTGTTTGTTCATGTTACAAGCACAGAGTATCCATCCCTGTCCTGTCCTTTGCCTGCACAAATGATGTTTGTATTCCTTCTGGCCTGTATCTGAAACAAGCCAGACTTGCCCCCGAAACCACCATCATCATGTGCCTCCGCCCTCTTCTCCTCACATCCTCCATGACACGTGCGCTCGCCTCATATAGACAGGCGTAATGATAGGATGCAGATGAACGCCACTCCGGTTCTCATCACGACAGGGTGGGGGGTGGGATTAAGTTATCGAGTCTTGGCTGAGGCTGCAATAACAATCAGAAGCATTTCTGTGTCAGAAATATCAAATAGTAAGTAATATTCCTCAGAGTAGTTTGCACATATGGAGCTCATCATGTGACCCTGTATCTTGTGTCTGATCATTAATTGGCCTCCATCGCCAGGAGGGCTGCCGATTCCATGACGATAGTTCCCCCTTCAGGATATTGTTTTGGAGTGATCCCCTCTCTTCTTTATTTTCTGAATAGCGTCCATTATGCATGGCTTCTGAGGGGAAAGAGGGGCTTCTCTCTGTTTGACAGTGAGGATCTCCATGATGTCATTTTTTTATTAGATGTAATTTTTTCATCTGGGGCCAGAATACATCTTCCAGGAGTGTTGGTGCTGTCTTCTGGTTGCGGCATATGCTCATTGTTTTCTACCCCCACACTATAGGATGTGAAAAGATACCATTGGTCACTGGTTGAAATCCCAGGACACGAATCCCTTTACAGAACCGAGTGTCAGCTGCTGTTTATTGGCCACAGAAGGGCCAATGACATGGCCCGTTGGATCTTATTGGCGTCGCTTGGTGATGAAAGTCAGCTGCATATAGAATTCAATCAATGGGGCACGACGGAGAAGCAAAATCAGCGCCGGGTGGAAGCAAATTAAGTGGAGAAGAAGTTCTGACCCGGTCAAGAGAGGTGTGTTGAAATGTGTTCTTTGATTAAGCAGAGAGAGGGATCGTAAGAGAGAGAGAGAGAGAGAGAGAGAGAGAGAGAAAAAGAGAGAGCTAGGGACTGCAGGCAGGATGTCAAACGCACACTGTGTCAAAGGCTTCTGAATGATGTGTACAACGTTCTCCTGCTCAACAAGTTGTCAGCACCCTGGCCTTCCTGATGGCTGATGGCTGGGTTGGCTTATTGCAAAGCTCCTGGGAGAGAGAAAGATGGCTGACTCCTACGTACAGGGCTTGCTGGCTGTGGATCTCATTTCTCCATGACTCCAAAGGTAGCCCTCATAACAGGCTGTTTACACCTGCTGAAGACATTTGAGAATTTTTTTTCCCCCTCTGCTGGTTTATTTTTCTTTCCGTTTCTCATTCCTCTCGAATCGAAAATGCCTGGTTCTATATGGTCAAATCCGGCAGCCACAAAGCCCGTGGAGCAATTTAATGTTGCCAAACAGCTTTGGGACAGTATGTCCTGTCCCAGAGGAGAGGAAATTGCTGTTGACATTATAATGGCTGCCTACCAGTCTTGTCTGCCACCACAATGTCCTTACTAGCTAAATCACCGAGAGAGTAAACTCACTAACAATCCCACAGTAACCAGTAACCCTCATGACTGTTGTGAAGCGATCCTCAACTACTCTCAAAGACACTGGACAGCTATCGTCCCGCTGGTGACTATTGCTCAGCCCCTGAGGAGATAATAAGGAATAAAAAGCATAGGCTCGGTGTTCTTTTTTTCCACAGGGGGTCGAGGTAAACCGGAACTTGCACACTGGGGCCACCATTAAGGTATCGATCATGAGTGCCGTGGCCCAGACTGAAGCGGTGAGATATGAACGTCCCTGGTTTATTAAGCCCTCCGCCGCTCAGACTTTATCTCAGTGATGGATGGACAGGTTAACGACAGAGGTCAGCTTTGAAGGAGGCTGTGACGTGGCCCCCAGGTCTGATGGCGGGCTGTCCTTCATTAAACACGCGGGTGTGCGTGGAAACGTTGAGCCTACTGGTATTTCGCTAACACACTGTTCAGAGGTATGGGGTGTCTGGCATGACCAGACTGTTTTGACCTGCTGCTGAATGTCCTGCATGGTTTTCTATGAACTTGATGACTGAAAAGTAAGAGCAGCTCTGACTGATTAAATCTGATTCATTTTCATTTTCAAAGTACATGAAAGGGCTACAGAGATGACTGGGTCTATCAGCCTCTAATTATTTATGTATCTATGTGCATCTGTAGAGGTAAATCTTAATATTTATGTTCATGCATGTGTGCCTGTACCTGTGTGTGTGTGTGTGTGTGTGTGTGTGTGTGTGTGTGTGCCCGTTCAGTGACTTGCACTCCCATTATTGTGCTGCATCTCTGCTGAAGATGTGGTCTTAGATCATTGATGAGCCCATAAGGAACAAAGGCTTGAGGGATTCATTCTGCTTTCTGTTGGGGGCCCCGTGTACAGCCCCGTGGCCCCTGCTTTCTGTTGGGGGGCCCGTGTACAGCCCGGTGGCCCCTGCTTTCTGTTGGGGGGCCCGTGCACAGCCAGGTGGCCCCTGCTTTCTGTTGGGGGGCCCGTGTACAGCCAGGTGGCCCCTGCTTTCTGACCAGCTCTCACTTTGATTTACGGACGTGATTATTTGCAGACCACAGCACCTCATCTGAAGTTTCAGCTGTAACTCTGGCGCTAATTTAATTTAGTTGATGGGCCTGTTGACCTTAGACCTCCCCCCCCTCCCCTCCCCTCCCTGTGTTTAACCTCAATTTTCAACGCCATTTGGCATTGTGTAGAGGTTCGCCTCTGGTTGGTTTGTTCTTACACAGAGCGTGTTCTCAGCAGACACAAAGAGCTGAATTGTGCTCGACTTTCTTCCAAACTCTGTTGTTATATTCCCAGTTTCACACTGTGGATGCTTTAATTGGACTGTTCTCCGTTTTGATTGTAGTGTAAGCAAATCCACAGTGTTCTCCATCAAGTGCTCAGTCCCAAGGGGCAATAACGTTTAAAACAATACCAGGCAGCAACGCCAAGTGACACACCGCCAAACCTGAGACTGTCATACTGATACGAATGGTGCATCATAATGAGTTCTGCACATTAGCTGGAAAAATGAGAAGATCTGGTTAAAAAAAAACAGTATTCCCATCTGATTAATGAACTTTACATTTATTTAGCAGACGCTTTGGTCCAAAGCGACATGGAACCAAGAAAGCAGGGTAAACCAGTGTCCCAGTAGCTGTAACGGCACATTGGTAATGCGATTACTCTACCGGCTACAGTATTTGAACTCACAGCCCACAGATCCCCAACCTGCTGAACTTGTAGGTTCAGATCCCAGGAAGGGCTGTACTGTTTTCAAGTCAGATACAGAGGGAAATGAGACTTCAGGATTCAAAGCCGAGGGCTTTTTCTTTCTCTAGATCGGTCCTGTTGTCTGTGCTAATGTATTATGTTTCCAACATGGTCATCAATAACAGAAAGGCCTTCTTTGTCCTCTTAGTGTGTTTCAGGTATACATCCTCCTATTGGAACACCGAGTGCATCTGCTTTTTGTAACCTTTTTCATACTATAATAGTTTTAATATGTCTTTTCGGCCCTCAATCCCAGTCTATCCGCATCAGCCAAAACTCTGTCTTTCTTGTGTCAGGCCAGTTTACGTTGTTTTTTTTTTTTCTGCTGCGATAATGAATACCCTAAAGTACCGCTAATAGGGTGCATATGTGCAAAGGGAAAAGGGAAAATCTCAGTGAAGATGTATCAGAACGTTCTGCTGATCACAAGAGCCAGACATGGTCTTCTCAGACCCAAATAAAAGTCGCCATCATTTTCCTGCGCGGAGGGCAGCACTCTGTAAATCAGTGAAAGTAGTCAGGAACGGTCCCTCTCTCCCTTAGCAAGCCACCTGGGAATTGTGATTTACCCTGACAGGCTACTATTAGACAGATGGGCAAACTGGGCCATGGCTTTTACTCGTTGAATGAAAGTTGCCTCACTGTAAACGATGATTTTTGTTACTCCTCAGTCTGTAGTACTGATATTGCTGAAAAGAATAACAAACATTAAGTTGCTTAGGAATTAAGTGACCTAACAGAATTTGTTAAGTAGGAATGTATCCACTCATCCATCCATCCATCCATCCTTTCATCCATATTCTATTTGGTTGGGGCACACACTGGATGGGATGCCAGTAGTGGGGATATATGATTATTTAATATAAGAAACATCAGTAACACTTTACGTGAGGGGACACAAATAATGTAGAAGTACACTGTTACATAATGCATTAGTTAGCCAGATACAAAGTGTTATATGCAGATTCCACGTTTATTCATCATTAATGGTCCATCTATTCCATGCAGTTACTCTATTCGTTCATGATTTGTACTTGAGTAGTAACTGTGTTACTAAGTTGCTTGTGCCCCTTCAAGTGCATTTGCTGAAACATCTAAAAATAATTCAGAAGTGGACAAATAAATGATACAGCAAAGATAAAATCAGTAAGTATTTCAGCTGATTGCCAGGCCAAACTCCTGTAAGAATAATTCATTACTCTTTAATATGTCCCTTAAGGAGTGAGGAGAGATGAGTTCTGGACTTGCTCACGGCCCTAAATTTGACTTACCACTGCAGAAGAACAGCTGGGGGCAAACTGAAGTCAACAGTGTTGTTATTCTCTTCCTCCCAGATGTTTGTTGAGTTTCTTTTAGACTCCGATCCTAATGAGAACAGAGCAATCTTGTGTAAGCAGGTGATGACCTCGAGATGCTGTTCCAATATGATGCAATTTGATGATGGTGAACTCCCCAGACGGACTCGGTCTTTTCCACGGGGCTACATCGTTAATGTAACCTACGTCCTTTGTCACACATCTTGAAAAAAAAAGGCTAAAAGTGTTTGATTCCTAACAATGAGCTGTATTACTTTTTTCCCTTTCGTGGCCAAAATATTTTGGACTTCCGTGCTTGTCTAGGCCGAGATAAGTTATGAGAAAAACTGACAGTTTTGGTGCAGTTCCATCTTGGATGGTGAGCGGGTGGAAAATCGCGCGTCAGTTGTTCTGGATTGCACTCTGGTGTTCACTCCAGAGCTCAGAGCCATAGTCGTTCCTTGGCGTCACACTATAGCTGAAAAATTCTAAGATTTTGAAAGATGTATTTAAATAGCAGATGAAGAAGGGAGCATTATGTATTACTCTAGTTCTTTGTATTAGATAGCAATATTTAGGGTCATTCTAGTTATCTCTACAGGATAGGTTTACTTAATCCTAGTCTTTAAAACTGTTTCTGTTGTCTTCATTTCCAATTCCTTTCCCTAAACCACCTTTACCCACATCTAACCAGAGACTCCCAAACCAAGGATCATGTAAGCTTGCACATCTACTGTTTTAGTCCAGAATGCTCTATTTGTCTTTCAGTGCTTAGTAGAGAGTTTGCTGACAGCCCTATTGGTAACTGGGCACAAGTGTCTACAAGGGCCTGCTGATCCTATTGGTTGTTTTTTTCTCCCCTAACAATTGGTCACATGACTCCCTTTTTGACTCAAAAAGACTGGCATGCCAAGGATACAGGATAACAGATTTGAGCTTGTCCAGCACCTTTCCGGAAATTAGTGCAGAATGCTTTTCGGTGCTGAAAAACTCAACTTTGTAAGAGTTACCGATCCTGTCGCTCCTTCCACAACTTCCTTCCACCAGTTGCATTTGTGTCATCATATGTAACCATAACCATTGGAGATGCACCATGTTGACAGTTAGTTAAAGCGGACAGTAGGCACATTGTATAATATTTTATAATAATGCAACATTCCGCCCCCAACTCAACGCACCTGCTTCCATATATATGCAAGAAAAAGTAAAGGTTTCAAACCAAACATATCTTCCTTCTCTGGTTGTATATTGCTCAAAAATCTCAATGCTGTCTTGTTCTATCTGTTTGTAGGAGTGAGGATAAAATCACTTTTTTTAATGTTTCAGATGTAGACCATTGACTATGCTTGACCATCTGTAGTGTGTCTGTTACCCTGCTGTCAGCTGAAGGAGAACATCGCAAACCGGCATGTTCCATTACGGAATTATTTTTTGTATCCCTTCCTTCCATCGCGTCAGTACAAGTCTTGAGCGGAATGCGAATGCATGACTCTGACATGCTATAACTGTACAAAGTGTTCCCCAATAGAGTCCTGCCAAAGAGCTTGGTATAAAGCATGAAAAGGAACACCCACATAGTACTATTTGGAATGAACCTACACTGTAGGCATATTCCATGCAGGGATGGCTGTTCAATTATGCAAAGTGTGTCAAAATCCCAAATACCTCAGTGATCCTGTGACTATTTTAACACTATTAAAATATTATAAGTCCTGCAGTTCGATTTTTATTATCATCCACAGAACTGCTGTCTTTGACTTGAGAGGGCATCAGGACAAGACAAGACATTTAAACACACAGGATGTGTTTAAATGTGGATTGAAATGTCATAAGTGGATCGAGAAACACAACGAGAAAATGGAAAGCAAACAAGGTGAACGCAATCAGATATGGTTTTTTTGGGGGGGTCCGGGGGTACCAATCCTCTGCAGATATGTTATTAACATAACTCAATTTGTGGTGGCACATTGGGTCCATACCTGTTGGGTTGCTGGTTTGAATCCCACCTCCAGCTCTGCGTAAGGGGCTGGCATGTCCAAATGATGCAGATGGGTCAGGTGGTATCTCTCACTTGGCCAAAAAATGCAGGTTTATGCCCAGAAATGGATTGGCATCCTGACCGGTGTTTCCAGACTGACGAGCTTCACTTCCTGGGATGAGATCCTGCTGTCAGGGTCAGCACCTGCTTGTCCCAGTCTTTCCCGTCTTCCCCTGCTTGTCCCAGTCTTTCCCGTCTTCCCCTGCTTGTCCCAGTCTTTCCCGTC
>JAODJW010000081.1:10379841-10397295 GCA_026777045.1 Hyperopisus bebe | reverse complement strand
TCTGAGGGTGGCGCGGGGCCTGTAAAGGTGGCATAGGGCCTCTGACGGCAGTGTGGGGGCTCTGAGGGTGGCGCGGGGCCTGTAAAGGTGGCATAGGGCCTCTGACGGCAGTGTGGGGGCTCTGAGGGTGGCGCGGGTGCTTCTTTATATTGACAATATAGTGTGGACATGAGAACAAACTAATTAATGGTTAAAACATAGTATGGAGGCTAATTTACAATTTGGGCAAACATTCAAAATGAGTGGGTGAGTCCCGAGATAGTCACCTGGCATTTTACCATAAAGGATGGTTAACGTTTTTCCACAGCTGTCATATTCTGGAGGTTTCGTTTACATCAGCCTGACTGAACGAAGCATTCCTTTTTAAGGCTTTCTGAACTTTCAAACAGAACGTTGTGTAGTTCAGTTACTTTAATGTTTGTATTTTCGGAATAATGTTCTGTGTTTGAGGGTACTCACTGCCACCAGCACATACAACCAGAGACGGCATGTTGAACAGGAATCTGCGTCATGCTTTGTACCCTTTTCCTGTTTAAGCTTTATTTGAGGATGGGTTTCAGTAATATTATATTTTTTTCTACTGACAGACTGTAAGACGAGACAGAAAAAGACACCGATTTTCCTTCGCTGTGTTTGGCTTGGCCTCCCGTCTTTCCATTCAGTAGAAGCTTGGTGTGTGTTCATTTGCTTTTCTCCAAATGAATTGTTTAAGTCTATGGCTAGATACAATAAATCAGCATAGACAATACAGGGTCAACAGAAAACGAAAACAGAGTAGCTGTCGGCTTCGTATATCGCAGGGGAGTCTAACAGTGAGGAAGTCTAAAGCTAATATCTAAGAAAAAAACTCATGCCCGCTGATGTCTCCGAAACACATCAGAGATGGAATTATACTAACAATTTTTAAAACACATTTAAAACCCATTACGTAACCCCATTCCCGAAGCCCAACCTTACTAAACCCACTCTAATTCAATTTAAGTGAAATGTCCATCTTGATGGAGAATGGAGGTAGGGAATTACTCTGGCACCGTTTCAGGTTTTATTAATCATATGTTAAACCAAATACTGGATGCAGCAGTAGCCGCAAGATTGTGCTCCATCCATCTCTTTCTATCTCAGGTCTCTGAGGAGCGTAAATGGCACTTGGCAGTTAGACGCCCCAGAATGCGGTTGGGTTGACAAGCCAACCATACAGGTCCTTCTGCTGGAAGGCGATGGATATGTTTGGCCCAGTCGTTCTGTCGATTACATTTAATCTGTTATATTTTCATTTATCTTAGACTTCCAGGTGGAGAAGCACACACCTATCTGCTGAAAGAACCAGTATAGACCAGTATAGATGGTTACCAGCATGACCAGCATAACGCGAGCAGGTTATGTTGCATTTTGGGTCTGGTGCACCAACTTCAGGTTTATGCTGTTTTTTTCTGAAGGGCTCCCTAATTGTACAACTGAAGCTACAGTGTTGAAATTAGGACTATGAAGTCCAGGGGCCTCTGCCAGTCTCAGCCACTCTCCCATTGGACCCTTCCCTTAAATGCTTCATCGGTCTTTATACTTGCCCGATTTTCCCTGAGCTGCCCCTAAGCTATCCATCCATCTTCCAACAGCTTATTCTGAGCAGTGACCTGGAAGCCATCCCAGTACTAGGGTACTAGACAGAGGTGTACCCTAGGCACTGTGAATGCTAGTCAATGGCATGCATTCATACAGTGCAGGTTCTCTAGAGACACCAGCTAATCCAACTGCCTGTCTTTGGACCAGAGGAGGACAATGGAACAACTGTGGAGGAAAGGAGACCATGCGAAGTTCACACATATAGCAGAGGTGGGTTTGAACCCTCAGCTGTGGCAGCGCCAGGTAACGGCAGGACCCACCAAACCGCCATCTTATTTGAAAATGAGGAACATTCCTTGTGACCTGTTAAACATCTAAGATGAAAAGTCTAAATAAAGCACACAACACGATCTGCTACTTCGCCCCAAATACCAAAGAAAAATGCCTTCATCTCCTAGTTGTTTATTTGAAAATTAAGCCTTGCATTTTGTGGTAAGGTTGTGAGGCATTTTTAAGGCTGTGCTGCGGTGATGGTTTTCAGCGTCAAAGAACACATTGCTGCCCCCGTACCAGTTGGGGGGGTTAAAACTTAAAGTACAAGTACTTAAAACTTTACAAACGGTGATGGAAATGTAGCAGTGATATGCGGACATACGTTAATAACTTTAATAGAAGATGTTTGTGCTGCTACGGCTTGTTCTAAGGAACTCTGATACTTGAAATATACCTCATTTTTGAGTTCTTTAGGTAAATTACAGTAAAAAAATTATATTAATTTAGCAGACGTTTTCTTTTGGAGTGCCATGGAGCGGGGTTTCCCAAACCAGCCCTCAGGAACCCCTAGATCCCTATCATTCAAATCACGGTCCTCGAGGTCTGAGCCCTGCTGATTTTCCAGCCTTCCTTTACCTGTGAGCCAGGTGTGAAGCCTCTGACCAATCAGAATCAGTGATTATTAAACTAACTACCTGGGAGAACTGAAAACAAGGCCTGGACTTGGAATCGAGGTTCAGATTTGAGAACCCTGCCCTAAACAGTCCACATTTTTGCTCTCAGTTCCCTGAGGGTTGGGAGGGAGCAAAAACATCGAACGTATAGGGGTCCCCAAGGACCAGTTTGAGAAACATTAGGGTTAGGGTTAGGGTTAAATGCCTTGCTCAAAGGCCCAGTGAAATCACGCTGTCAGCCTTGACCTTTGAACCGGTGATCTTCTGATCATTCCAGGTCCTAAACCACAGAGCCACATACCAAAATATCATTTATTCATTTGTAAATTACCAAAAATATGTTTATGGGTGACTTTGCAATAGTGACCCGTCTCTGTTCAGCAGGACACACTCAGGAAGCCGCTGACTTCTGACTGAACTGTATGCAGTCACAGGATGAACATGACGAACTAAGTAAGAGTAAATTAAGTATGAGTACATTAGGTATGGGTAAATTAAGTATGAGTACATTAGGTATGGGTAAATTAAGTATGAGTACATTAGGTACGGGTAAATTAAGTATGAGTTCATTAGGTGCGGGTAAATTAAGTATGAGTAAATATACTACAATACAAGTAAATATGTTACAATAAAGGTTTGTTTAATGAATTATTTGTATGATTCAGACCCCCAGTATGGACGATTGAGATCCTCCGAAGACGTTTGCACACAGAGCCTGAGTGCTTTTCCCCTCCTGGAGGAGGAGCGGATGTGTGGAGGAGGAGCAGCCCCCGATCTTGGGGAGACGCCAGCTCACCTCCTCACTGTCTGGCAGTGGCCTCTGCTTTCTTTTGCTTGCCACGGGCAATGAATGACAGCGCGCTCCACTTCTGTAGGGTGTCCAGCTGCTGGCCTTCAAAGAAAACAGCCACTGTGGCTGTTACCGCAATTGGGGGGATGTGGGGGGGGTGATGAAGGATAGGGTTTGAGGCTCGCCAGGTCATGACAAGATGATGCGTTGGATTTTGTTACTTTGTATGATGTATGTAGCCTAGCAGAGTATAAAGTAACCATGACACATGAAGCAGTGTGAATAGGCATGGACCTTTGCTTAAGCAAGATGTTGGCTACTTATTCTTACGTTTACTTTTATTTGGCAGAGGCTTTTGTACGAAGCAACACACAAGTGAGACAAATAGCTCACTGCAAACATAAGGCTGTTGAGGAGGTGACTGTTCATAAACTCAGCTAGCCTGGGTTGCCAATGAATGTCCAAGTACTTACATGTAAAAGGACTTTGTGAGCAAGAACCTAATAGGACAATTTTTCAAATCAAGAAAGAATTCAAAATTAAGAGACTTTGAGCAAATTGCCATATTGGTTTCGAGTACATTGCAGTTTTCTTAGTGCCTTTTCCTTAGAAATGTCACTGGCAACAAGCTCTATTCACCCTCTGATAATTGGTCAGTGGCCTGTTATGTGTCATTTGGTTGCAAGACTTGTCTCACGTATAACTTTTGTGTAGGAGTGTATAATTCAGAGGAAACGCACTTCTTGTTTCAATTTTTTCCCCAAAGATGTAGGTATTTTTATACAGTCGACGCTCTGTGTCCGCAGGGTCTGCATCTGCAGATTCGACTAAACGCACATCGAAAATATATCTATAAAAAAAATCCAGGAAGTTCCAAAAAGCAAAACTTGAATTTGCCGTGCACTAAGCACTACGCTGAATCCATGCGAAGGCAGTTATGTTTGGGCATACCCTACTGACAGATCCTTAGTCTCCCTCTAACATTTGTTGTTTGAGTATTGCTTGCCTGGCATGTTATTTATTCGCTACTCATTCACTTCCTTTGAATTTCTGAACAAAATACCAACTATTTACACAGCATTTATACTGTTTTAGATACTACAAGTGATCTACAGATGATTTGCGCAGGTTATATGTCAATACTACACTGTTTTATATATGGGACTTGTCATTACCAACAAGCCAGTAGAGCAGCATAACGAATTACAATGTACCGAAGGGTGAACCTCTATTTTTGGATGCGGAAGGCCCACAGAAGATCAGGCCTGCCATTTGCAAACTTTAACTTACATGAAAACAAGTGTTGTTGATCATAGATGTAGAACATGATCAGAAGAAAAATACTCTGCCAGTGTGTCTGGTACTCTGATCTAGTGAAATATGCAGAACTGCCCAGCGGTTGAGAGAACTGTTCAAATATTTCCAGTGACATAAGTCAATGGTTTCTGGCATGGTTACATCTTAGACCAAAGTCATTACACTGGACTAAGTGAGGTTTGGTTTTCGCATTGTGATCTGGATTTCCTTAATTTCCTCTGCTATCTTTATTAAGTATCTTGTTCAACGAGCAGACCTCTACCTTTTGAAAATCACCGTGGATTTGCATGGAAAATGTGAACGAGAGATTTATTTTCCGAGCGACTAAGAATCACAAAAATGTTTCCGTTTCCAGTGTAGCTCTGAAGGCTGTCCTGTCACCTTGTAACATCTGGCTTACTGGTCCAAATCCGAACCCAGCCCTGTGTGCATGGATTTTGCATGTTGCTCCCGTGCTAATGTGACTTCCCTCTTAGTATGTAGGCATTTTCCACTCTCCAAAGGTGTGTTTGGCCTCTGTTGAACCAGCGTGTACTCTGCCTGATGCTTCACTGGTCTTCACTGATCTTCACTGCTGCATTGTGGGATATATGTGATTGCAGGGACAGAACAACACAGTAATGGAGCTCTCTCTCTTGCTGATTCCCAGAGCACAGGAAGTACGGAGGCCAGGCTGCCCTACTCCTTCTTCATCAAGGACAGGTTGTCTCCTGGATCTACAGCCATGGGTGGAGTCCGGCCCCCAGAGGAGGGTCAGACCTATACATTCGCACCACTATCAATAGAGGCTCCTCATTTTAAGATATAGAGTTTCAGCTTCCTCTCCTTAACTACTCTTATTACTTACTAATATTAATCTTCCTCTTATTACTTTGTTTTTGCCAGCTCTGGCAACAGTTGTACACCTCATCCATTTGTATGTTTTGATTTTTGTTGAAGCGATTCTGGTAAAGTACCTTGAAGAAGGTGCCACAGTCTAGAGCCTTCCTGGGACTTGAGCCAACAGACTTAACTCTCAGTCCCCCCCCCCCACACACACACCACCTGCTGTGGTTCATCGCCGCGATAGATTGATGAACTGCAGGGGAAAATGCTACTTAGTCTTCCTGGAAAAGTTAACTATTTTTCTAGCCACTCGCTAACCACAATAAGGTTTGAGTAACATTTTTAGTAGCTTTTACTTCTCATTTTCCCTTTTTTGACATTTCCTCCTTGGCTTCTTTAAATATGTATGGCTGATGACGCCTTTAAAAATGGTATAAATGTCACTCCTTCGGATATAAACTTTTAAAACCTAAAGAATGGATTGCGTCACCTCAAGAAACTTTTCACAAGATATGTTTGCTTTAACTGTGGCTGCGATGCTGCACTCTGGGTACCATTGAGTGGACGAGACAGACATGCTGGCATCAGTTCCCATCGGGTTAGCCCCGAGCAGCTAATGTCTAGTTGCCGTCTAAGATACTTCCTGCAGTCGTCATACCAGAGGTCGTTGAACATGTCTCATTCCTCGCTGGTGAAACCTTTATCTGCAGTAAGCCAGAAACTGTGGTCTTTTCTAAAACATAGATGACCACGTCCTCATGCTAATATTTTTCCAGGGTGAATTCCTCACAGAAATAGTATGAAGATCCATCATGTTGGACTTCTGTTTGCTTAGAGTTCTCCTCTGCAGTCGCTCCTAATGGATGCTAATAATGGTAATATTGTGTCAATATCCAGGCCAGGTGGCTGGAGATGTTTAGATGGTAGGATTTTCCACACGGCAGGGTGTCGGTTCAGTTTCAGAGCTTTGCTGGTTCTGGTTCAAACCCTGCTCATCCTAGAACTCCTAACGTTCCAGCCAACTGGACTTGTTCTCTTTTCGTGTTAAGTGCAGACGATGAATTACACACGGACATCAAAATTTAAGCCCTTCGGGCTTTTGGGGGGGTGGGCTCCACCCACAGCCTGGGAAGACCTGGAAAAAGGATAAGGACCCATCGAGCTCAGAAGAAGAGAAGGTGCGTTTGCTAATGCTCAGGGACGATACAAGGTTCTCGGGGAAAAAACATGACTCTCGTTCCAGAAAGCGTACAGTATTAAAATTTACTTTCCAAAGAGCTTTCGGACACCTTCATGAACTACAGAAAAAGTGAGCGAATAGGCCTTCGAAGCATATTTTTTTCGCACTGTTTTTCACATTCAGTGTTGCAAAATTTCCCAAAGTGACAAAGTGTACCCCGATGGATCACTGAACAAAGCACCCTGACTTGTTATCATGGAGGTGGAGACTGTAGGCCTGGTCTCCATGCTAACACAACACATTCGGCCCAGACTGTGTGAAAAATATGGGGGCTGAGATCGCTATGGTCCCGCTAACACTTTTACGGTCACCCGTCATTGTAATGATGTCGGAAAGCCAGGCTGCTGCTGCAATGTTCAAAGAATTTTCTGTGTGCTAAACATCTGACCACAATGAGTCTTGTTTAAAAGTTTAAAACTCCAATACGGAGTCCTTCTGAATCTGTTCCAGATATTATCCTTCTCTTAATTGCTACACAGCGAGTAACGAAGGAACAGAGTTGCTCGAGTCTAAAACTGTACTCCTCTCTCGCTTGTTTGAAAAATACTGCATTTCATTTTAGCGACTTAGGTTAAAATTTTAGGTTATAATTCAGGTTAAACATGTGCATCTTGACGGCTTATTGCAGACCTTGGCAGTCCTTTATGTAATTAGGAACTTGGGCTGGAAAAACGATTGGAAAGAAAGATTGTTGTTTAGTGAAATTGCACAGATGTATTTTATTCTTTGCTGACTGCATTTCTCTGACCAGAATGTCTGGCCTATTAAATGAATAAAATGCCCCCCCCCTCCCCCTCCTAATACATCATTCAGATACGGTGAACGCCATTGTTTTCACTTTCATAACTATATAACTTTTGTCATTCTGGTTTGTTTTTTCCTTATTCATTTTCTTATAAATTTAAAATTTGTACAAATATTTATATTTCATTTATATATTTTAAAAAGTCAAAAGATCGTTGTTTCTGAATTATCAATGTACATGAAACTACACGCCTCACTGGGTTGTGCCCCAGGGTCTTGGGTTCCGTTCCCACCTCCACGCCCTGGGTTTGGACCTTGCATCATTGCCTCGTGATGAATGGGTTTCCTCCCACATTTCAAAAACTCCCAGTCAGATGACCAGGGATGTTTAAACTTTCCATGATAGGTGTGCCTTAAGATAGACAGCCATCCCATCCAGGGTCCTCCTTGTATTGTACCTAATATACTTTGGAATAGGTTCCAGACTGCCCAGTCACCCTGAATTTGATAAGTGTTTTTCTTTTTTAAAGAAAAAGATATCTTGGCATTTACACAAATGGGGGTGGGTGTATGGCTCTGTGCATTCGGACTCTGTGGTTCAAATCCCACAGTTGGAAGACTGATTTTTTTCCATCAGGCCCTTAAGCAAGGCCCTTAATCCCAATTGCTCCAGGGACTGGCTGACCCTACTGTCTCAATTTTATGCTGCCTTAGATAAAAGTGTCTAATAAATAAATGTATAAATATGTGTGTGTGTGTGTGTTACAGAGGTGGAGATTTTAAGTCCAGAGAGTACAAATCCAAACCAAGATTTTGTTTCAACCAACCAGTTGAGTAATCTGTGACTGTGACTCCTTATATTCAACTGGTTGGTTGAAGCAAAATCTTGGTCTGGATTTGTACTCTCTGGACCTGAAATCTCCACCTCTGGTGTTTTATCAATCAAGGAGGTCTGCATTATATATATATATATATATATATATGGATGTAGGATCTTCTGTGCACTGATAAGCACTTCCCTAAGAAACTTGGATATACAGACCCTCCTCTACCTACAAACTTTCAACTTCCGAACTTTCAGACATACGAACGAAGAGGACTGTGAGTCCAAATTATGTTCATTGGGCTCCCGTTTCCTGTCCGTAACATCATTTTTTTTTCTGCACACCAATTCCGCCTAGTACGACTTCTGGCCGCTACTCCCTCTGCGCAGCAGCGTAGCGTGCGTACTCCCAGCATCCTAGTTCTTTGTACTTGCGTATACCCTTAAAATGCGGAACGTAACTCCTTCGTAACTGGAGGAGTGTCTGTACTTCATTTTATGTTATGAGACCTGTTCTCTTGTTAACTCTGCTGCAGTATTTTATGTTTCAGATCAAGTGGTGTGTATGAGAAATTGTCATTGTTGTCGAATGTGCTTTTTTCATGCTACAGTATGCCGTGCCATGTCATATTGTAAAATAAAGGTCTGAGCTTGTTTGTATTAATATATATATATATATATATATATATATAAAAACATATTTTTGAGGTGGCGGTTTATTTGTCACGCATCAGGTATTTAGGAAGTTCCCTGCAAGACTGACAGATTTAAGAACAAGACCACCAGCACATATTCCAGCAATATATCATCATAAATGATATTGCATAGCTGCCAACAGAGCCCAGGACTAGCAAAAACCTATACTTAGAGTCATTTTTCCACATTTGTATATAGAAACCAAATTAGTGCCTTAAAAGAAGGCTTACACATCCATTTACATACAGTGCAAAGGCTCAAAGGGAAAATCTAAGCCATCTGCGTCCGTTAATTAGGCTGTGGTCTGTTTTCAAGACCTCACTTTCGTAGCTGGTTGCACGTGTTGTGCCAGACAAATTTGCAGCAGTACAAGCAGGGGGCCATATGTTTAATCTTCATTTTAAATGAAATTGTTGCAGCTTTTTCAGCTTTGTAACAAGCTTCTTCCTTTGTATCTTTCCCAAATATTTTTATCCTTATTTTATATCGTGAACTGCCAAGGTGCTGCTTTGAATCTCTGCAGTGTAGTTCACTGCTGGGTCTCCGCATGATCTTCCGCTAAGTGTTTCAGATTCCCTCCAGGTGCTAGTCAAGGCCTTCCACCTTGTTCTGAATGTTCCCCACGTAGCTGCTGGCCATTCACGACTACCTGCCTTCTGCGGTCCATCACGAGTGGAGAAACTTTTATGAGCATGGAGTTCCATTGCACTTGTTCTTGTAAAAGGTACCCAAAACAATAAAACTAAGACAAAAACTAAAAGCAGTTCCAGAATTCCAGCTGAAAGAACAGGTTCTCCTACCTTGCAGGGAATTCTAACTGAACAATGTCTCAACATATAAGAATGGACATGTACGTTGTTGTTTTCCCGGTCCCTGAGGCTGCCTGATCCTAAGCAGTAGTTTGTAAGACTATACATGCATGCATACATCTGTCCATGAGTTTGTGGGTATACGCCCAGAAAATGGTCCCCTTATATTCCCAGAGACATCAGTCATGCTGTACAAATGGCTCAAAGAGCCAATTGATAAGAACGTTCCAAAAGATTAAATGGATTCCAAAGAGAGCTTTGACAAGTCAAATGGGAAGTGAGAATCTTTATTTCTGTTGGCAGGTGTCACTGGGGGTAGCATGGTCCCTGTCAGTAACAGTAACAGGAGCCTCCCAGGTTTATGGCTTTAAACTGCCAGTATGCGCATCGTGCATTTTGAAACTCCCAATTAAACGCTGCTTCACCGTTTGCGTTCAAGCCAGATATCTTGCTCTGAAAATCGTTGCTACTGTACAAGGGTATGAAAAAAAAATTGCTGCTCATGACAGCAATCCCTTAATAATATTCCCAAATAAATACAGAACCAGTGTTTTTTTTTTTTTTTATAGCTCGTGAAGTTTATTTTATGTGGTCAGCTGCAAAGATGTGAGGTCACGGGGACTAAGGTTGCTGGAATGGTGTGCATGTTTTTAGTTGCTTTTCAACGAGAAAGACGGCAGATATATAGGAACACCTGACTGAGACGAAGATATCTGACCCATCCCAAGAGCAATCATGCTTAATGATCCATGGTTATGTGTTTTTATGCATACTGTATAAACTTTCTGGGGCCAAACTATGGAATGCTTGTACTAGGCAGTCAGGCAGTTTTGTCTGCACTCTATATCATCGAACAGACTGTTACGGGATGTCTATGAGCAAGGCTGTCTAGACAATAGCCACCGTCCCAGAACTTGGGGCATCCAAATTGCAAAGTACCTAACAAGTGGAAACTATTAAGGTCTCTTGTCTTTATAAGGCGGGGAAGCATTTTGTGCAAAGTAGTGTTTTGATTGATTTGCACGCTAGAGAGCATCACCCAGCAACCAGCCAAGGCCAACTCAAGCCAATCATTAGTCAATTAGTGAATGCCTTTTTTTGCTAATTCCCTCCAGATGATGAACTGTTGTGACCGGAGATAAAAACATGGACCAATACATCAACAGTGTGCCCAAATTCCTGTACTAAAAGCAAAAGAAAAAAACAACACTGCATTTTCATGGTTATAGAAAAGAGGTTTCCACGATAATTAAATAAATTAAGGAGAATGGTACTTTATAAAATCAAAGGACCTTCTTCTCCCTGTTATTTATCGTAGTAGTAATATAGCCACGTAGTACTGGACATTCTGGATTTAAGGATTTTATTTTGCAAGGGGAAGATTCTTTACATTCCTTTAGTTACTATTTTACAGACTGATGTTTTAGCCATTGAAGATTAAATTTTAATGGCAGAGAATTGGCTGGGCAGCTTGCAATGTGCTATTGTGGAAATACTAAAGGTTGTGGTGCAATAGTGTTGTGCGTTAGATGGTATTTCAAATACAAGTCTAATTTAATATGTTCCATATTTGTACAGGATATTTGAGCAAGTGCCCCTTGTTCATTACTAGACCTGCTTTTAATTTCAGTGAACCCAGATTAAGTAGTCTTAGTTGGACACAAATCGCTAAAATCTGAAATAAATGACTGATATTTACATAATTTATTGGGGTAAATGGAAATTTAATATGCGATTTTCTTGAATTCTCGCATTTTTAGCGATCTGCTGCAAGAACACCCGCTACACAGCTTCCAAGATGCAAGTGATGAGTAAAACACAAGTGGTCCTATGAAGAAAGCAGTGAATGGACTTAATCCAGGTTTCTGCGCACATGATATGTTTAGGTCTCAGTGAAGTGTTGCCTTTATAGCAATGAATTGGAAATTCACTTAATTGCCCTCCATCGACGTTTGTCATCATCAGTTAGCTTGAGAGATTCATGAAAGGAACGGAACGATTACTTGGGATGGTTACTGTGTCTGCTCTAGCCTCTGCAGTCGTTTGTAGGGTATAACATTTCCATTTTCTTAATAGGTATCACGCTATTAGGATTTTATTAGGTGCTGACTCCTGGAGACAATAAAAGGCAGCATTCTTCCAGAACATTCTGTCTGTTGAGTTCGTTGTCGGGTTTCTCAAAGGCATGTTCATTGTTATGATGATTGAATCTATATCCCTTGTGTCTGATTGTCCTCCACTTTTCCAAACGCTGTAGTTTTTCCAAATGCACCGGACATTCTCATCATGTGAGATCTTTTGCCCGTTTGTGTTTCACATGGATATACGGGCTTGATATGATCAAGAGTTCACTGGCTTGTTTTGTTTACAGCTCATGTTTTTCTTTAAAGTCTTCACTAGCGCTGGTATCCAAAGGTCTAATGCTCTTCTTGTCTTGTTTATTCATCGTCCAGCTTTCTTATCCATATTGATCTTTATTCTTATAGACATGTAAATACGTTTGAAGAATTCAAGGTCCTTCATCTCAGCTATGTGTCATCTGTTTGCTATGTGTAATCTGTTATGTATTTTTGACTGGCAGACCTGTTGTTTTTGATGACTGTTCCAGGAGGCAAAAGCTGTCCATAAACTCTTTGACTTCACCATCAACTCTGCCTATTGCTGTTCCTGTGACCCTCTGTTTACTTCACGTCTAATTATAGTCTCAACTTCTCAATTTGGATTTTCTTCATTTTTTAATATGGTGTCATCTGCTTATTGATGGTAATTGATGTTTCATCTGCTAATCTTGATTGCATGCTAGCCCAGCTTCTCTCAGTATTTGGTGTATATGTCTGTATATATACACCCCCCACACACACACACAAACTATATGGACAAAATTATTGGGACACACCTCTCAATCCGTGAATTCAAGCGCGATACTGTCATATGTGTATGTGTGTGTGACTCCTTTACCTGGAATCTGTCAGTTTCTCCATATTCAGTCCTAAATCCCAATTCGTGTACAGTGTAGGGATTGTTCATGAAGACAAAGAGATACTTTGGTACATCCATCACTGGGAACAGTAGTTTGGCATAGTAAATAGAATCGAAAACACCTGTTGAATTATGTCTGGTACGCCTCATTTTATTATTTTTTTTCAATTATTCATCTTGCGTGATGTCTCCTGTCCATCGACCATCCCTGTAAACATTCCAGGTTATATGTCCAATAGTTTCCCTTCTACGTAAGAGTCTAATCTTATTGGTATGTGACATAAAGGAAATTGTATGATAGTTTGCTGGTCTGTTAGGTCTGTTTTTTGGGGAAATTATAAAATAACAATCCATAGGCAATTGAGCCGTTTTAAAATTAACATATTTTGGTCAATACCTTGAGTCAATCTGCTCCAGCTGCTTATGAAGTTTCTGTTGGGAGTCCACTGTCCCAGTGGCTTTTCTTGGCAGTGACCTCCAGACTAATCTGGCCTTCGTTTCCTCTACCTTTCCACCTAAGGGGCCATTCCCAGGTCTGTCCATTCGTACGGTTTTCTAGGCAAAGACCAGAAGTGTTCTGCCGTTGTTTTCTCCTGCGGAATTTGAAATAGTGTAACTGAAACTGTCAGATTTTTGACCCAGTCCTGTGTTTCAGCTGCCCAGGACATTCTTCAGCTGTGCTTCTCCATCAGGAAGACTCCTTAAACCACTCTTTATGAAACAAACATGACACAAGTCCAAACTCAGAAGCTGCAGAAGACAAATACATCCAAATACAAACATAAGACATCTCTAGTGAGACCACTTGCCTTCCAATAGCCTTGCTCCTCTGGGTGCCTTAAAGGTTAGAAACAGTATGTAATATGATGTAAATATCAGTTCTCATATCAAAATAGCACAATTGTAATTCCTAGACAAATAGAGTTGGTGGCCGTCATATTTATGATTAGCTGGGCCTCTTTTTGTCTGTAAAATAGGTTCATGGGTTTCAGAGAGACCAACCTGCATGTCATTATTTTGTCATTTTCACATTTGCGGCCTTCCTGTTATCTTTAGCTGGTCTGGCCATTTTCCTCCATTTTCTGCTGCTTTGTTGCTCGTCGCACGGTTTTCTGTAAACTCCTGATGCAGTGGCGTGTGAAAATCCCAGCAGGGTGTCTGTTTCTGAGATATCGGAACCACCGCTTACGGCACCTTCAATGGCCCCACGTTTAAAGACGATTTAGCTATTCTAATGTAAAACGGTAACTGATGCTCCCAACACATGCTTTATGCGTTCCGTCACAGCCACACGATTTGCTTTGTTCAGAGGTGTATGCAAGCAGCTGTGAATAATAAAGTCGCAGGCAAATACAGTATGTGTATATGAAACAACAGTAACCCAGGACAATAGATTAGTTGTGTTTGTTTGCTTTTGTAACTGTTTTGCATGGGCTTCATAAGGAGAAATCAAGAGGAAACTCAGTTGAGTAACATCCAAGTTACTCATAGTAGATATGGTGCCAGAGGATTAGTGGTCGGTCAGGTTCAAATATTTCGAGAGACTGGCTTGAGAGAGTGTGCTTAACTTTGAGTCAATTAAATTTAATTGCCTCCAGGTGTATACACGGAGAAGATAATTTATGATTAATATTATGGAAACTTACCAAGAAAGCAGATTGTATCGTGTGGTATATGGTTTTGGGACCTTTCATGTTCTAAATCAGTTCGATATAATTCCCAGTAAAGAGCTTTCATTTGTAAAAGATAAAGGGGTGACGGTGATGTTCGGTTGACTGTCGTTAACTGCGGTGATATGAGGCCCAATCAGGTGGAAGGAGACAGCTTTATGAGCCAGCCTCCTCGTCTCTGTCATGAAGCTGTCCAGACTGCAGTAAATCAACAGAATGAACCACAAGCAGCCAGTTTACGCTAACGGCAAATTCCGAAGAGATATATCTCACCCTGGCAACATTTCCTGACTTTGCAAGATGAACAGGATGAACAGAGTTTACAATGATCTCACATGTTTAGGACATCCAGTTAGAGAAATATTTTTAGAGATGAAACATTCATCTTTGCATTAATAATGAGAAGTCCAATGTCATAGGTAATAGTCGATGCAGTACAGTGCAGTCTGGGAAATCTCTGGTAAGAGGAGAATTAGGATGACTGTAGACCTGTAATAGGCTTCCTTCCACCAGTGGTCTGTACTACGAAGCAGGGTTACTGGCTTATCCGGGTAACTTGTCGGATTTAAGGTAGTCTGAACAAAATGTAAATGAATGAATATGAAGTCCATTTAAACTGTGGTACCTTAAATCTGACAAGTTACTCCGAGAAGCCAGTAACCCCGCTTCGTAGTACAGGCCGCTGGCCTTTTAATTTTCTTCAAATTTGGTCAAAAGATTGCCAGGTCAAGTTTTAGTAGGAGAATCTTTCTGTGCTGTTGAGAAATCGATTCAGTGAAATGATCAAGTGACATACATCCATAAGCACTGTAACGAAAACAACAACAATATCAATAATAATAGTAATAATAGTGCAACCGTCCCTGGCAATCAAAGAAAATGGTGTCTAAATGATCGTCATATCCCTACGACCCTGAATAGGATGAACAGTTTCAGAAAATGGATTGATGGAAGATCTTCATGTTGGTATGATATTACGATGTTCCTCAACAGATGAAACATTACAGATCCAACATAGGAGGCCAACTTTGAATAGCATGGTAGCAATTGCTTGTATGGTAGAAAGCAGCAGTTTGACTTATTATCATTTCCTTGTCCTTTGACAGATTGTATTGTAGAGTGAAATGCCATTCACTAGGATGATAGCATTTGTTTTTCTTTACGCTACTTTAGTGTACTGGATACTAGCCTAAGAATGTCCTACAGTTCGTGTTGTCCATTGCTAAAGGTTACTACAATAGTACACAAACAAAAAATACAGGATTCAAGCACACTTTTATAATAGATGTATTTACTGTAAAAAAAACACTGTAAAAACAGCATATTCTGGCACCCCTCAATTGCCATCTCAGAATGTTCATCTCATGTGATGAAGCTGGCATTTAGAGCTCCAGAAATGATTAAACGCACATAAACGTTTCCAACATTGTGGGAAACAAAATACTATAATGATGTACTTGCAATTCCACCCTGCTGAATTAATCTCATTGGGTGCTTGTTCTGTGTTGACAATTTTCCTAGACATGTCTGTCATGGTTGGAACTTTCTGATTTGTTGAAAGGTTTACATATACAATCATTTTACATTTCACAAAAACACGCAGAAAACATCCAACCTTCCATTATTATTATTATTATTCCTTCCATTTTATACTTTAGATGTATGAAGACTATTTTACATCCATAATTTGCAGCATATTTGTGATTCCTTTTCTGCATACTTTATAATATACATGAAAAGCGAAAGTAAGATTAATACAATCAAATCAACCAACAATCAAATAATAGACATAACTTGCTTTTTCCCATATAACTGGAAATATTTTTTTGCTGTACTTATAAAAATTTGCTAACAGTAAGCAGTAAATATTACCGAAGATGACTTGAAATTGTAGGATGTGTCTTGTGAAAATTCACATTTCCCACAGCAAAATTTTTATTGGACTGTGTTTTTTTGGCCTTTCTGACATTATTGTTATTTCTTAATGTTAGTCTTCAGGAAATTGGGAGCCAACATTTCCTGAAATACGGAAGCCAAACAATGCTTCTAGTCTTTAAATAAATTCAGACTGTTCCTTTAGACTGCACAGTTCTTCCCTCTTTGGCTAACATCCACTGAAGATATCAAATAACATTAACATTATATGCAAAGTTTGGGGTATTTAAAACCAACATCTGTACGACTTTAGGGATGTCTCACCAAAGTGACTCTGCTGGTTGTATGAATTTGCTTTCACTCCTGGTCAATGACCCACCCCCCACCCTCACCCCCCAGGCTGCCCATGATCTCCTGGCAGCTGCGGCCTTGTGGGAATAGCCTTAGCATCATTCTCCGTTTTAGGGCGCCCACACCGAGCCTGGTGTGATGAGAGGCCAGGCACTGGGGGGGGGGCAGGCTCTGGTTCGAGATGCTTTATTGATAGAAAATGACAAGGACGTGCTCTAAATGAAGGTGGGTGTCGGGTGGTGCCTTGTGCCCTGGAGGGGTCTGTACCAAAAGCCCCAGGAGGGATCTGTACCAAAGTCCCTGGAGGGGTCTGTATCAAAAGCCCCAGGAGGGATCTGTACCAAAGCACCTGGAAGGGTCTGTACCAAAAGCCCCAGGAGGGATCTGCACCAAAGTCCCTGGAGGGGCCTGTACCAAAGTCCCTGGAGGGATCTGTACCAAAATCCTAGGAGAAATCTGTACCAAAGTCCCGCGAGGGGCCTGTACCAAAATCCCTGGAGGGGTCTGTACCAAAATCCCAGGAGAAATCTGTACAGTACCAAAGTCCCGCGAGGGGTCTGTACCAAAAACCCCAGGAGGGATCTGTACCAAAGTCCCTGGAGGGGTCTGTACCAAAAGCCCCAGGAGGGATCTGTACCAAAGTCCTGCGAGGGTTCTGTACCAAAGTCCCTGGAGGGGTCTGTACCAAAAACCCCAGGAGGGGTCTGTACCAAAGTCCCTGGAGGGGTCTATACCAAAGTCCCAGGAGGGGTCTGTACCAAAGTCCCGCGAGGGGCCTGTACCAAAATCCCTGGAGGGGTCTGTACCAAAATCCCAGGAGAAATCTGT
>JAODJW010000081.1:10305246-10332920 GCA_026777045.1 Hyperopisus bebe | reverse complement strand
CATAGTTTTTTTTCCAATCCCAGCTCCAGTTCCATTTCCTGATTTGGACTGGAATTGATCAATGCATTCCGGAATGGACCCAACCCTGTCGTCTGGGATATGTTTTTATGGGGTCACCATATTTGGTGAGATGAAGAAGAGGACAAAATATGACAAATATGAAATGTTTAAGTGACGTCACTTCCAGAAACTTTCTGGAAGCTGACGTCACTCGTCAGCAACGTGACACATAGGGCTGTGCACATCATTTAATTTTTGAAGTAAACGTGTACACAAGCCTTGCAAATGTTGTGCGATAACACTGGATGGCTTCTATATATTGAAAATTGGTGCATTTCCCTTCACTGGATACTCCACTGTAATTTGCAGCATTTGGTCATTGGGTTGCAGTGATAAACCCGGACGTAAGGTGACTGTACGTTTCCAGTACAGATGCTTGATAGTACGACCGTACATAAATGCACAAAACAGCACAATTCTCATTATCCCTCAGATTCTGTAGTTATTATTGTTGACTATAGTATTGCTTTGAGATAAGACATTCTCTACCACTATTTGCAACAACTGGAAAACTAGTCCTTTCAAACAGAGTGCTTCTGCTCCTATTTCTGCGTCTCTTTCAAAAAACTTTCCATTCCTTGGGATTCGTTTGGTGTGCCGTGGATCACACTGAGGAGTTTGGGACAGCTATACGAGGTTTTTTTTTTTTCTTTTTTCCGAAACCTGCTCTGATGGTTTGGACCTGGGACAGCCGCAGGCCACTGTGATCCACAGAACACGTCCTTTATGATCTCGAAGGTTCGGCGCAGACTGGAGTGCTCGGATGAGCCTACTCTGGGTGTGTAATTACTCACGAACAAATAACTGCTTTGGCCGTTTTTATGGAGTGAAAACCAGAGTGTAGTCATCCTGGTCAAAAACCACAGGGAAGCAGCACGAGTACTGTAGTCTGTTTTCAAATTATTTTTAAATGGTAGACAATCAGAATATTCTATGTACAGAGAGGAATGACAGATGAGGTCTGTGGTAAATAATGAGCAAGCAAATTCTGTGTTATTTTAAAATTCGATTTCTTTAAAACAGTCATCCCTCTTCTTCTGTTCTGTTGCCATGGGTTCATTTGTGGTGTTTCGTTACACGGATTGCTTCCAAATGCTGTTATTCTTTTTCATAACCTCCTTTCTAACAGAATTACATCCCTTTATAGTTTATAGGGGTCAGATTGTATCCAATGGTGCTGTCTGCAAGTTCACTCACATCAGTCTCTTTAGCTTCCCTGCAATCCGGGTGTGCGTAATTCCTCTCCGTTTGCATCGTTTGTGGCCCTCCTTCCTTTTTAGTTACTGTCTGTCATTTCCAATCAGATGCAGCGTCCGAATCGTTTGGTCACAGTTACTGGATGATCTGTCCAATCAGTGGGCTTGTAGCTTCACCCAATGCAAGTGACTGGAGAGTTTTGTTGGTCGCTGTGTTTATTGTGTATATTATTATCCCCATTCCCCCCTCAAGCAGCAAAGTGCCTTTCCATGTGGCTGAAGTTAAGGCTAAGCTTCTCCTCGGTGGACCACGAGTACTTTTGAAGACTTAGGAAATGTGTGCCACATATTAGCGGGCAGATCTTGTTCACATTTTCGGAAAGTGTAGGAACAGCAGTGATCGCCTCTGTCCACAGAGTCCTCATGCACATCTCTATTCTTGGAAAGGGGACTTTGAAATAAATCCATAAATTGGCAGATTTATCGTGTGTCTAATTCGGTACAGCCTTTAGTATGCAGAAAGGAGTCTCTCTTTCTTTTCGCCTGTTTATGTTACTAATAACCACATGTGGACGTAATGTGCTTAGTAGAAACTGGCTTTCATTTGATGTACAAGGGTCGCTGTACAAATTTCGGTTCATCCTGTTCATCCTGTCAGTTTTGAATCAACACTGAGAGCCCAAAATTTATGATCACACCGAGGGCTAGGCGATGAAATGGTAAAAAATAATTATTACGATATAATTTTGCTCGGTATAAAATATAAAAAATGTTCAATAAAAGTTTGATATAACTAAAGACCCAATGTTTCGCCAGTAACACATTTTGCATGACATTTTGCACACTTTTCCCTGTGACAGTATGGACCGCTGTTCTGGTTTAAGTGGTAATCCTGTTAACTCGTAATAAGTACATTCATGTGCCAGTGTTTACGCATCCTTGCAGATGCATGGTGGCAGATTCGTCAAGTAAAATTGAAAATATTTAAAATTGAGCATGCACATATTTCAAGGCACTTAAAAATACATACTTGAACAGCAACCTTTTTTCGTAATGGATTCCATTTTATATTCATAGGCTGCTACATCACCTGTACAACTACATGCATGTTTGTCATATTTTACAAAAGTTTTGCCATTAGCAGATGTCTTTTACTTACTTTGTTCTCTAAACTTGTTGAATCTGCTTGCTGCAAAACGCATGTTGCGTGAACACGCTCGTCCCCAGTTAACTGGATCACCACTTAAATAACACTGGCAACTGAGCTGAAGCGCAGACACAGCCATAAAAACACAAAGGGAGGATTTATTGAGCAAATAAAAGAATATAATAGGGCAGTCCGCCAAATGAACGACAATGCAGTCGATACATGGCAACATGGTTGTGTATCATGAAGCTGGATTTTTAGCTGGATAAGTTTTCAGATTTAAGGTAGACCAGTTTAAATGTACTTCATTTTTGTTCACTAATATTTAGCCCAGACTACCTTAAATCCAACAAGTTATCTAGCTATGCAAAAAATCTAGCTTCGGATACAGGGCCCGGGCGAGCGGGTAAGTCCAAAACAGCCCCTACAATCAGGGTAATCCAGCAAAATCCCAAACGAAAGTCCACAGTAAAATTTGATCCATGAGAAATTCACACAGTAATAATCCATGGAGAATTCAGAAATCATAAGAAGAACATGAGTGCAGGCATTTTGTCAGCCCTGACCAAAATAACCTGTTCAACTTCTGACTTAGAATTTCACATTTCAGAAATCTGTTTCAGTGCTTATATTGTGCTAGATGCTGCCAGAACATGCTTATATTGTGCTAGATGCTGCCGGAACATGTTCCGGGACCTGTCTTTTTTTTTTTCTGTCTGAGTTCCAGCAGCTATTAACGTGGATCTGGCAGCTCTGGTTAATAAAACAAGAAAAATAACATAAAATAATAATTGATACTTTATTAATCCCCGTGGGGAAATTCTTTTTACGCCTCCCTCAACTTGCTCTTTGTAGAGCAAACTGCCTGCGAAGGGCAGCCACCTGTTGGGGGCCCAGGGACCTTCTGATTTCTGATTACAGGCACACAGGCTTAGCCCACTGAGCCACACGCTGCCCCCATGCATGTATGCATGTATTTATGCATGTATTTTATAAAATATGCATGCATTTTAATTCTTTTATTTTTGGCTATATTGCCCAGCCCTAATCACACCATGGAGATAAACAAGCCCTTTGTCCTTTGCTTTCCCTTACCAATAACCAAATAAAAACACATGCAGAAAATTGCATAAAACAACACTGGATATTTGCATGGACCTCCTGCTCTATTTAGTGCGTTTGTTTCGATTATTGTGAATATTGTTTAATGAAAAGGGTAGCTACATGATAGTTCTTAATACTACTTGGAGCAGTATTGCCACTGCATGTCTAAACAAAACCTGTTCGGATAACATTTGGGGAAAAAAATAATCCTAAAAAGCTGTTAGGCATGTTTG
Source organism: Hyperopisus bebe (assembly GCA_026777045.1). Lineage (NCBI taxonomy): Eukaryota > Metazoa > Chordata > Actinopteri > Osteoglossiformes > Mormyridae > Hyperopisus > Hyperopisus bebe. Next base: position 10,329,180 of record JAODJW010000081.1, on the reverse strand, counting down.
ACCAGATGTGGGTGACCTTCATGGTCGGCAGCTGACAGGCCTATTTTGCACATTTGGTAGTTTCATCCACGATTGCAAGGATGTGACACAAACCTTTCTGTGAAGATGCCTCTGTCTAAAGCAGGAGCAAGAACGGAAATGAGGCTGGCAAGAGGAGTTACAAGGCTGTAAAAGAGCAGACATAACAGAGATAAATCAGATGACTTTTCTTCTTCCCAGAATCCAGAGGAATGCTTTATTTGCCTTCGCACCGCCTGGATTGCACGAAAATGCACTTTTGAGGTTCTAATTGCGCCTTTTCAATCACCAGTGATCATGCAAAATCAACTGAGGGGGGTCACCCCAGAAACGCAGCTGGTCCTTGAAGTTACTGCAAGTCACTGGTGCACAGCCTGTTGGGGCATTTAGCCATGTAGGTGATGGATGGAATCAAGCCGTCATTGAGGAACTGGGGAGTTTTCTCTGTTGTCATGTAACTTAAGGCTATATGCTAAATGCTACATGCTGTCTGCTGACTTGCAACACAATGCTATATGCTAAATGCTATATGCTGTCTGCTGACTTGCAACACAATGCTACATGCTAAATGCTACATGCTGTCTGCCGACTTGCAACACAATGCTAAATGCTGCATGCTGCCTGCTGACTTGCAATACAAGGCTATATGCTAGAAAATGCAGCTCTGTGGTCTTTATGTTTATTGTTGTTACTCCGTTACTGCTTTTCTCCCCTGGGGTGGCACGGTGGTGCAGTGGTTCACACTATCACCTCCTACCTCTGGAATCAGGGTTCAAGTCTTCGCCTGGGTTCCACGGGTGTGAAGTTTGCATGTTCTCCCTGTGTCTCTGTGGGGCTTCCTCCGGTTACCCAGCCCAATCCAAAAACACGTTGAGGTGAATTGAAGTTACCAAACTGCCCATACTGTGTGAGAAAGGTGTGTGACTGTGCCCTGCGGTGGGCTGGCATCCCATCCTAGGTTGTTCCCTGCCTAGTGCCTGTAACCTCTGGGATAGGCTCTGGACCCCCCGTGACCCAGAATAGGACAAGAAAATGGACAGGTGGATGCTTTTCCTCTATTTGTGGGATCTATGTGAAATACAAGGTGCTGCTCTGGACCGATTACGTGACATGGGTTCACGAACCACTGATATGTTCCCAAAAGATAAACATCTCTGCCATAGGACAGTACACAGAGTGCTGCAAAATTCCCTCCTGCCCGCTGCTGAATCCATCTTGCACTGATTCCAGGTCATTCCTTTGGCTCCTTTCTGTCAACAGTCTGTGTCGTTTCTGGGTTTTTTTTTTCCCAATGACCTTAAGGAATTAGCAGCAGACCATCTCACCTACCTACCTCTGAGGGGAAAAAAGAATAAATCAGAACAGATTTACTCGAAATTCAGAGAAAACATTCACCTGCTGTTTTAGACAGTTTCGTTCCAGAATTTGTTTTATGAGATTATATGAGCGAGTTTGAGCTTCCTGGATGATTTGATTAGTTACTCCTAGAAGGAATATATCTCAAGCAGGAGCAGCTGCCCAGTATTTCAAGGTCACCTCACAAATCAGGCAAGTCCCCGCTGATCTCAAAGTATTTAAAATGTTAAACATAGTTTCTGCCAGTGGAACAAAACGGGGGCTTCCAGAATGTTCCTGGGTATATGGGGCTATGTTTCTATAAGTGGTTACTATTTTTATTGTGTAAGATAAGTATTAGTAAAATTAATGATGAATTGGCCCTGGTCATCCACTTTAATTTTTCATTGTGTTATACTATATATAGAAATTACTTTATATTAGAGGGGGGGCGGTACACTTGTGTCATACTCATTACCGGTGTGATTGTCCCCCACTATATGGATTTGCACAATACTGTTAATACTGCGATAGGTCAACTGTCTAATTTTATTTATATATAAAGCATTTTATTTTCTTCAAAGCTTCAGTTATCATCTGACTACCTGTCCTTATATAGTCTATATAACCGGTTTATCTGTGTTGTGTGAATTTTCTATTAAACACACTCTGACAAGGTGTGGTGGCAATAAATTTACAAATTCTAAATAAACCGATTTTGTGTTGCATGTATATTGTAGCAAATTAAAAGTAAAACATATTTGCTAAATCATATATATGCGCCACTGCCTTCATGCAAGGTGCATGATAAAAAGCACAACTGCCCAGGTAACACAAGAACCGCCCGTTTCCCGCACAAATGGACGTCAAACTCCTTTAGCCGCTAAGCAAGACGTATTTTGAGCCCTTTTGTTTGCACTAATGTGCCATTAGTGTTAATAACAGCAGCGAACCTAACACCTTGAACCAAAAAGCCGTAATGTTCCTAATAGAGTGGCTGCTCTGTCCTGAAATCCTACAGCTGAAAAGTTTTCAAACACAGTATTTTATAAAATGCTGGATGAATAGACGTAGTTTATAGGTGACTTCATGTTCGTCAGAGCTGACGTTATTTAACTGTATTAAGTAATGTTATTTTTTTATACCAATCAACTTTGCTGAAACAAAAAATGTACGATTTCAGGGTTGCCATCTCACGCATCTGGAATAACACTCACACTTTCAGACTCACGCAGGAAATCTTACGGCAAATCTATATTATTCCATTATAAACCTAAAATTACCAGCATAAAAAGCTTTGTGGTAGTTTGCAAACCCTACTGAGTATTTACAAGGTAATAAAACTTACATTCATGTAAAGTGTCCAGACTTGTCTCGAACTGAAAATCCAATGCCAGCCAAAGCTGGCAACCCTGTGTTTTGTTTAAAATGAAAAGTAAATGCACTGTTTTCAGCTGAAGCAGATTGTCATTCTGTTTGCTTTATAACTCCGATGTGTTATAAAATATTTTTTTTAATTTAGAAAAAGGGACAGGACGTGCTACTCCACCCAAAACTTGGAAAAAAATACCGTGATATAATACGTACAAAAAATGAAAAATACCATGATAATAAATTTAGATCATATCACCCACCTACTTTATATATTGACCCACTTGCCTAATATTGTGTAAGTCTGCCTCGTACAGCCAAAACAGCTTTGACCCACTGAGGCATGTATTCCACAAGACCTCTGAAGGTGTCCTGTGGTATCTGGCACCAAGACCTTAGCAGCAGATCCTTTACGTCTTGAAGGTTGCAAGTGGGGTCTCCATGGTTCGGACTCGTTTGTCCAGCACATCCTACAGATGCTGAGATCTGGGGAATTTGGAGACCAAGTCAACACCTTGAACACACACCCAGCTGTCCTTATGATGGTACAGAAAACGTGACTCATCAGACCGGGAGACTTTTGCTCCATGGTCCAGTTCTGACCCTCACATGCTCATCGTAGGTGCTTTTGATGGTGGACAGGGGTCAGTAAGGGCAGTCTGACCGGTCTGTGCGTATGCAGCCCCATATGCAATGCATTGTGCGTTCTGACACCTTTCTATCATAGCCAGCATTAGCTTTTCAAGCAATTTGTGAAACAATAGCTTTCCTATAGGATTGGACCAGACAGGCTAGCCTTAGTGTCCCATGCGCGTCAAAGATCAGCCACTTTTGGTGGGTACTGACCACCACATACCAGAAACATCCCACAAGACCTACTACTTTGGAGATGCTCTGACCCGGTCGTCTAGCCATCACAATTTGGTCCTTGTCAAAGTCGCTCAGATCCTTACTCTTGCCCATTTTTCCTGCTTCCAACACATCAGCTTCAAGCGCTGACTGTTCATTTGCCGAATATATAATGACATCCATGACAGGTGCCATTGTGTGAGGATAATCAGTGTTATTAATTTCACCTGTCAGTGGTTTTAAAGTTACAGCTGATCAGTTTATAATCCTTGTCTTCACCAACAAATGAATATCAGACACAGCTGACCAGGTCAAATTAGACATCACTCTGAACAAACAGAACTCCTTAGCTTTCTGTAATTTATCCTCAATTGCCTTGATGTTAACGCAATAACATTTTGCCATTTTCTTTTAGAGACTTTGGACCACGGCTCCAGTAGAAGTGACCAGTGAGTTCACACTTGATTCCTTCCACATAGTTAAGTACTGACTTAACGAGGGGCGAATCATTAACAGTAAATGAGAAGTCTCAGAGATGCAGAACCTCACGGTGCTCTGCTTCATTGCAGCGGGCTTCGGGAGAACGGGAGGGACAAAGATAAGACACATTGGAAGGAGATCCACGCAGCCATGGCCTTGACAAACTTGGCGCAGGGAAAGGACGGCGATTCGGGAACGACTAGCCTCATCATCCAGAAGTCCTCCCATATATCAGAAGTACAGACTGTCAAACTTCCCGTGGTGCAGAAATTTTAACACGTGTTTGCTTTAAGAGAAGCATTTTGTTTTTTTCCACCCCTTGTACATTAAACAAGTGTTCATGTAAGAGGAATTGTTCAGATGTTAATTGCATTATTATGAACAAAACACTATATATTAACTTATTTTTTTTAAATTCCTAAATTAGTATTTTTACAATGCCAGAAGTGCCTTTTCATGTCAAATGTTTGGGTAAAAGATGTTTAGCATTCATATTGTTTCAGAATTTAATTTAAAAAGTCCTTTTTTAGGCTCTTAATAAACTCTCAGAAACACAAAAGCCCAACTATTCAGTGTAGAAATAGCCTGTAACATTTAAAATCCCCATATATCCCGAAGAAGGAATTTTAGTATAAAAATTTATTGCATTTAAATTTAAAATTTCATTTAAATCAACTGATTTAAGGAGTAAAGCCACTGAACCATCACTCTACCCCTTTACAACTTTAAATATAATCTATTTTAAGATCACTAAGGTGTTTAGAGAAGAAAGATATTTTGAGATATTTCCAGCATATTTTGTAATGGCAAAAAGATGCATCATTTTGAAATGGTAATTCACTATAGTTGACCACCATAAAGCAATGGTGGGATTTGAAATGCCCTTTGATGTGGTATGACTTGGGAAACAGGCGGTCAGGTCGGCGGTGGATGTATACAGTCTGTCCCTGAGAGCCTGTCGGGGACAGCCCAGTGTCAGGTGGGGAGACGGAGTGACATCATCGCCACCCTCCTTGTTACGTTCCACCTGCAACCCGTAAATTCACGTGTACGGCTGGGCTGTTCGTCACGCATACGTTCTTTTTTTTTTTCTTCCTTACCGAAACACGAATTATAAAGACAGTCTCTCACCATTTTCCACTCTACCCTCTGCCCTGCTGAAAAGGAAGCTCCCCCCGCGGAATAATAGCTGTGGTCCGTCCCCAAGTCACATGGTTTTCTTGGCATGAACTTGTAGGATTTCCCACAGTAAGCTGTGAATTCATTCAGCAATGTACAGTAAAGAAGTACAGAAAACTGTGTCGTCTTACTGTACTGTTGCTGATTTATTGTGGTTTCCCAGTTTTTTTTTTTTTGTATATTTTAGTTTATATTTTAGACGGATCAAAATTGGGCTTCTTTGCATATTAAGGTTTTCCTCTAAAAATCGAACATGTTCTTAGCCACTTGAATTTTCCTCCGATAATTTTTGAGTGGCTTTGTCATAAGAGCTTTTATTTAAGTTTGTGTCTTCTACAAAAGCTAACAGCCTCATCTCAGGTATCCGCAGAGAAAGGTACAAACAGTTTCAAAGGAGATGATTCTCTCCACTCAGTGCTGGTCGAAGCCCAGTGCTCGGTGGCCTTCACAAAGCCAGAAAAAGCCAGATTTCGCAGTGTGTTTTACATCATCTCCAAGTGCTGAAGTCCCAGCTTTTAGCGTTTTTATTGCAATTACTCTGTAGCAGAAACCTTTTACTTTTGAAATCTGTTATGTGCATAGTATACTTGTTGAATCTGTTGTGTATAGTTACATAAAGCTCTGCAGTATGACAGGATAAACAAGGCCAGTAATGTCCTGAGTAATATTTGTACGTCAACTGGCTGCTTTTTAAATAAATTTTACACTTACCGAAACGGGGAAGTGTGCGATTACTAAAAATTTCCATTTCAGAGCATCATTGTCAGTAAGAATTTGGGGGAAAACTGAGTGTTGTGAATATTGTTTATGCAAGTTTTTCCTAGGATTTTGTCAATGCCAAGTTGAAATCACATTCTGTTTTTAAAAGGCAGAGTAGGGCCAGTTCCAGAGTATGGTTTTCAAACCTGTTAACAATTTGTCAAAATTCACATCATTACTCCTCATAGTCTGAGATAAGCATCATTCACATGTTACTGCACCCAAATGCATTGTGCTGCAAGGAGGAGACTAATGAAAAAGATGATCTTTTTAAATTTTTTGAAGCAACAATATTGTTCATACTATTAAAAAAAACTATAAATTAAGCTTAAGTTTTAAATGGTTTGTTTAAATTGATGACTTGTTTTCTTTGTTAAATTATGCGAATGGAAATGAGACTGGATTCATATCCTGTGCTGAAGTGCATAGTATCACGTTATGCTGGAAATTGCTTGCATATGAATTTGTAAAGGTGAATTTTACAATGAATAAACATCTTGACAAATGAAACAGCACTGGCCAGCATTTCACTTATTTTTGTATTGGAAATGGAAGGAAGGCAGTTCTTTTCTGATAATTTTATATGTATAGTTCCTGGTTTGTGTGAAACAGCGCTAATTGGGAGCTATAAGAAGCAATTCCATTTTTTTTTCCCCACCCAGACAATATCTGGCGCGTTTCCTCCAGCATTCAGAATTATCCAGGGTGTGTCTCCGTCACGTTCTCCACTTCCCGGGATGGTCTCCAGGCTCACTGGGGTCCGAAACCGAATAACTGGCTATGGAAGACAGATAAACAAACGGATGGCTGTTGCAATTATTTTTTTTTCCAGGACAAAAGCTATTTAGCAAGTTTCAGATCCCATTTTAATGATTTGGTATGATGATCCATTAGTAAACAGGACATAAGAATGAAAATTTTAATTCAGCCGCAGTTTACGTTCAGGATGATGTTAGTATTACCGACAAAAATAATATACAACTTTAAATTTTTACGAACAGGAAAGGGGACTCTGTAGGGGAGGGTTTCGTTAACCAGTCTTCGGGGACCCCCAGACCAGGAAGGGAGCAAAACACCTGGATTGTCTAGGGCAGGGGTATCCAACTACAGTCCTGGGGGGCCGGAGCCCTGTGTAGCTTAGTTCTTTCCCTGTTCCACCACAAATGATTCAGCTCAAGTGCTGTGTGGTAATTAGCACAAGGAGTTGAATCAGGTGTGTAAAATGAGGGGAAACCCAAAGATGTGCAGGGCTCCAGCCCCCCAGGACTGGAGTTTGACACCCCTGGTCTAGGGGTCCCTGAGGGCTGGGTTGAGAAATCTGAAGGTAGGGGAATACTTTGGAGGGAATCCCCTGAGACCCACTGACCCGTGTGTGTCTGCAGTGCTTAGGTGAAGCTGAGTAGTGGGATGTGGCGTAAATGTCTGTGGCACAAACAAGAGGCATGATTCAATCAAACCACAACAGGAAAACTCATCCGGGACCTTTAAAAAGAATAACACTAATCAAAAAAGCAAGTGTAAATGAAAACAGAGAAATAAAGCAAGTATTTTAACCAAAAACATGAACTGCCTCAATCCTTTCAGATGCTCCATCCCCGCACACACAATAGATCAAATTTTCACTCTCCACCAGGACAGACCTAGGAGTTGATTTGAATGCAGAAACCTTGAGATGTGAAACAATGGAACTATCCCCTCTGTCAGTCAGAATGAAAAGGCAGACATAATAATACAACGCCAGGAAGTCAGGGCAGAGGGTGGCTGACGCAGCTGGCTAGAGCAACACAGTGGAAACACCATCTACAGAATAGAAAAACAAACCAGCCTGCTGTTCCAGGAATGCAGCTTGGCAGCAAGCGGAGTAAGAAGATGCAATATCAGGTCTCACTCTGGATCGCTGGGACCAAAGGGTCCCATCTGTGTGAAACTGCTAATCTCCAGTGAGACTCACACCATCCCCCAGTGACAATGCAAGGTGTGACTGCTCACATACACAGATACAGTTATTACCAAATCACAGCCGTCCTCAAAGGCAGACTCCCTCTCAGGTAGGGGGCCATCTAATCCATGTCAGGACGCTATGAGCTACTTCAGGTTTTACAAACTACTTTAAAACAGAGAGACCCCTGTGTTTGGCTAATTAGTTCCATTCTTCTTGCGCTTTTACTGGTTTGTTTCCTTGATTGAAAGACTCATCCAGCTGTTTCACATTAACATCAGTGACACATGCATGATTATATGTGACTGACCAATCGGCACACAGCAAGAACTCTGTGACAAAGTGAAATCCAGGTCCTTTTAATTGAAATGGTAGTTTACAAACCCTGTCCTGGCTCATAGTGTCCCTCCTGACGTGGAGTAAAGTGGTGACCCCCCCCCTCTCGGTGCATCTCCAGGGTCTGATTAAGGCCCAAATGAACTGTCACCCACTTCTCTGCAAGGAAAAAAAAGGGGGGGGGGGAATTCCCTTCATTGCTTTCCGTTTCTGTCAGCCCCATTAGCGCTGTGTTTTTTTAGAAATGACACCCACAGAAGTGAAATCGGGGCGGCGTTAGCAAGGCCTCCGAGCAAATTACTTCCATTTGGAAAAGGGAGTTTACGGCTTGACACGACTTTCAACTTGCAGCTTTAGGAATTAAACACATACTATAATAGACTGAAAGACTGGAATATTTAAGGAATTAATTTGGGAATTAGGGGTGCATTAAGATATTCAGACAGTTCAGTAATGTCTGATAGGAAATTTTAAATATAAACACACTGCTTCATATATATATATATATATATATTTTTTTTTTTTTTTGTAGTACTATTACTCTTCTCAGCATGTACTTTCATATTCAGTCCCCAGCTTTGAAACAAACTGTCTTGCACAGATTCACGCAAAGAGCGTGATAGTGATTGTTTTGGTCTGGATGTCATCAGGATTCACTTGTTCTGTCTGTCCCGGAGCGGCAGCCTATTTACCCTCATATCTGATCTACAGCCATTGTTATGGAAAAGAAGTGTGACCACTGAGTGACATCTGGTTTTCATTCTAAGGTTACACTATACACACAGTGCCAGCTAGGATCAGGGTACAATTAGAGCAAAACTGATTAACATACGGCTAAGGAAATGAACTCTTAATCACCTTCCCATACAGAATGACAGAATAAAAATATCAACTGAATGAGATGACAATTTCCTCCATCATAAAGAGTTACAGTAAAGTTCTCAGTAAAATTTAAGCCATTTTCATCGACAGCTTATAAGGTAAGCTGCAGCACAGGAATGTTCGTAGAGTCAAAAATAGAGAGGTGGAAGTCAAAGGGTAGCACTGCCTCAGTAAAATATCCAGGTTAAGATTGTGAGGAAAAATCAGAAGCAGTCTAAGTCTCGTTAAGGATGTCTGCTAACAAAATAAACAGTGTGATATTACAATGTAACCCTGAGTCTACCCCTAACCCTAAACCTATCCACGACGACGTAAACGTGCTTTCTCGCCAGTGTAAAGCTGCAGGGATGAGGCTTCAGTGTCCGATTTCCGTCTCAGGAGAGGCAGGATGATAGTCAGGGACTGTTTTAACGACACGAGTCGGCAGCTGCCGAATCGCTTCCCAGCGTGACAGAATATAAGCACCGGCTCATTTCGACGGCCGCATCTGCGCGGCGGAGACAAAACAGAAACATCGCTGCACATTTTTGAACGCGACGACCTTCAAACCTAGCAAAACAAACTGGCCTCACCTTCAGTCCCAGAACAGTTAGTAACTTCCATCTTCAGGATGCTGGAGCTGAAAATGGACATTGTGTGTAAACCTAACGAATAAGGATGAAATTGGGTGTGCGGATTGCGGCTGTTTTGGGAGTTTAAATGCTGATTACTTCCACCTGTTGCCCACAATATCTATGTACTTATTATGTACAGTAAAAAACAGCAAGCACCTGTCATTTTTAATAAGCTTATACCCTCTAGGTAAACAAAGCACTGATTTTTACTTCATGGTCTGTGCTTTCCTTGTTAGAAAATATTTATTTTGCTGCTTTTTTCATCAGAAGGTGTCACAAAAACCTTCCAAAACAGTAGGAAACGAAAAAAGCGTTCCAGACATACAGTAGACTATTGAGACCGTGCAGATTAACAATGACTCGAGGCTCCGTCCAACAAGGCAATCCAACGGAAAGCTATAAATTCCAAGTAGAAAAACATTTTAATGGAAGCAAAAAAAAAGAAGTTTCTACATGAAAAATGTAGAGCCAGAGCATATTGCTGGCAGATGGAAATAAATAGTGAACAGTAAAGATCTATTTCTATAAATATAATGGATGGAAAACGTAAAGTAAGTTTAATGTACGGAAAACTGTTTCATAAGCGGACAAGGGCAACCAACCTCTGGCCCATGCAAGAACCAGGGCATCAGTCATGCAAGCTAATTTGTATCTAAAAGCACAGTGATGGGAAATGTGACCTAGATCAATCTTAACCAAAGCATGAAATCAGGAAAAAACATTCAAAAATGTAACGCGGTTGCCTCACACTTGCAGGGTTGGAGGTCTGAGTTCCGCTTCCTCCCAGAATGTGTGGAATCTGCATGTTTTATCTGTGCCATGCAGGTTTCTGCTGCAGTCTGGGCACTTAGACGTGCACTTAGGCTAACTGGTGCCTGTAAATTGCCTGAAGCATACGTGCATGTGTGTGCAACACATCCAGGCTTCATCCAGACCTTATACCATGTGCTGCATCTAGCCCCAGTGACCTGGACTAGGATGACCAGTTTGTTCACTCCATATAGTACCATTTCAAAGAAATAGTTTTCATTTTCTGGGTGTTTGGAAGTAGTCAGCTCGTGAATAAAAATCCGTGCTCATTCTTTGCTATCATGGGAGAAAGCAGGAAAACGCATAAACGATTTCTTATAACAGCACATCAAGGAAGCGACAGGTTGGAACACTTAATACTTGAAAGCTGATTGTTCTAGAAACTGATGTGTGGCGAAGTATTCTGGTGCAAAACAGTCTAGAATGTCAAGATGATCGATGGTCTCTCTGTGTGTAAGAGAGACAATTTAGCATCACGTTTTGTTGATGAACAGGCCTTACAGTGACATGCTATCTGCTGCCGTTTACCTATTTGCCACTTCTGTCCATGGCCAAGACATTCACAAGCGCTCTGGAATTCCACTTCCCCCGAAACCCCCCCCGCCCGTTCCGCACCCCGGTTGCCCAATGCAGCCAAGTCAAGGAGTTCCTGGAACAGTTCATTTCCTGACCATCTGTCCAAAATATTGTTTAAATTCATCACAGGTCTGAATGCTGAGCAGGTTTTGGACAGTAGTTTGGCCTGCGTGCTCCCCTCAGCGTACTTCCCAAAAATAAGCGTACCCCACAACCAGCTGAAGACAGACCATGAAACGTCAACGGCGTGCCAAAATAACAGGGACTGGAATCAGCTGAAATATCTGTGATGAAAATGAAGCCATGATGTATTTAAAGATTTTTATTCAGCAGCCATTTGAAATTTTTTATTGTAACATTAAGTCCACCTTTGGACCGAGTTACTTACCAGATTAAAATCAGTAGCCCAAGTAAATTGGTTTCATATATTATTACATACTTTGGGTATGTGTCTTGCAGGCTTAGTGACTATAAAATACTTGGCAGGCACAAAGTTTTCACACATTAAAGCTACTTACAGTTATTTCTTACTGAAAAACCCATATTTTGGATTTATTCTAAATTTTTATAATGGATCAGGTAATACTGCTTCAAGTAAATATTATTGCAGCTACGTAGACACATACACACACGCACAAAAGATACACAATTCAGCCAACAACAAACAGTCACCATTGCTGGGGTAAAAAAAAACTATCCATTACTGCTTCCTTAATCCCAAAACTAATATCAGAAAAATACCAAGACAGTAATGAAAGAGTGTGAACTAAGTATAAAAACACATTCATTAACATAGATACTATGAATTAAAGACAAGAATAAAATATATTAAGGGCATATGTTGAGGCCAGTTCTTTTAGGGCAGGGGTGCCCAATCTTATCCGCAGAGGGCCGGTGTGTATGCGGGTTTTTGCTGCAGCTCCCTAATTAGATTACTAATTAGAGAACTGATTGGCTGAAGAGTCCTCACACCTGCGTTTGAACAGCTGACCTACAGGTTATCCTGAAAACCTGCATACACACCGGCCCTTTGCGGATAAGATTGCCCACCCCTGGTTTAGGGCTTTGACTGAAAGGATCGAATACACCACTGTACCGATGCTCATCATGAATGACTTAGTGTGGCACTAAAAACCATCAAACATGAGAAAAGGAACAGGCCGTAAAACAAGAATCTTTGCAATGAAAGAGGGAGTTAAAACGGAAAGCAGAAGGACATCAGTCACTGGACACGTGTTGCATAAAAACAAAACAATCAGTCGAATGCCAAACGATGTGGGTCCGTACATCCAAAGGACAACCAATTCTCAGGGCTGTACGTGGGTCAGCTACAGATCATTTAAGCATGAATATAGGAAACAGAAGACTACATAAGAACATGTATTAGAAAACCTGAGGGAAAACTGGCAATTTATAAAGCATATCTGACATTTGAAGGCATTGGTGTGTTTTTCCCATGCTTGAGACACAAATCAAAAACATCAGCAGGCGATTCTGGGAACAAGAGGGCTGTTAGACATCCATAATCCATATTTCTTTAACCAGACAGAAACCAGCTGGGTTTTCACGGGTTAAAAAAAAAGAAAGCTTTGTAAGAGCCGTTTTTGCTTGAAATTCTGGGAAAAACAATATTCTAGCGACAGTCTTAGCTATTTAATTTTGCTCATGCAGGTTCCATAAACAAAAGTCAGTGCGTATCAACAATCTCTACATATTAATCGACTGTGAGGTATATCTGCTTTATAACTACATTCCCTTGCTGCCATTATTATTGACTTGTCATCAAGTATTCTTTTATTCCGAAAACTCTAGTGGTTAAACAGCTAGCTTCCATCATGAGCGATGCTAAGACGTTGTCTACTAAACGTCCTTGCCAGCCCTCCACCGCGGAGAGGTCGATGGTACACAGGGAACAGACCAGCTGCACCGGTATCCCTGACCCAAGTTCTGCCAGCCGTAGACGTGCCTTTTACGAAATCCTAAACAAACTCAAGTAGTGAAACTTATAATGTGCAAACAGCATCATCTCTTAATGGCGGCCTGCTCTTTAAACCCCGACATTTTGCGACCTCAACAAGTATGGCCTGGGGTAGGATTAAGTCATTTAACATTGAATAATGATGAAGATAACAATGCTTTCCTTCAACAAATGGATCGTTTTGGACTTAGGTCAAGGAACAGTAGCCTCTACAGGAGCTCCCCTTCAGCTGGTCTTGGTGGGAGAGCCGCAAACCCGGGCTCAGCGTCTCGCTCTCCCAAAGTCCTGGAGTCTGGATGATCTTCTCCACCAGCTCCTCAAATGCGCACTGCACCCCATCGCGAGTCTTTGCACTTGCCTCTGCATGTGGATGGATTTTTAAAAGGTTAGATTCCGGACAGGGAAGGAGGGGGTGTAGGTGATGGGGGCTGGGGGTGTTTTCTGTGAGGTGATTTTAGGTTGAGGTAGTATTGGGTTGTCTTGTATTGGCTGATGTACTATACTGAAGTACTTGTTCAGGTTAGTTTATGGATAGCTGGGTTTTTCCGGAAAGGGACTGGGAAAATAATTGGGTTGGTATTGGGAGGTCTTAAGGTGGGTTAGGGAAGGGTTGATTTGGGACAGGAGCTACACTTATTAGGATTATATGTGGCAACAGAGAACGAGAGGCTACATTAGCCAAAGAGGCACTGCTTCAGATTAGGGCTGCGGTGACATACAGGCATAGCGGGAAAAATGTCTTATGGCCGTCGCAGTTTACGGTACCAGCACGTGCATCCAATAAGCGTTTGGTCATAGGCAATTCGTGACAGGAAGTGCACCGTTTCTTGTTCGAGTCATCTGAGCGAAGATTTAGCACATGCCGCATCCGTTAAAGAGGGTTGTTTTCATTTTATTTTCGGCCTTAAAAGGAAAAGCCCAGTGAACTATAATTCAGCTTAGGAGAATCATAGAAGAGGCTGGATATCGCTGATGCAATACAAGCACAATACTCCACGTTAGGGTTAGAAAGGCAATTGGAAAAGCAGCTACATTGACTGATCCCTCTGTAGTAACAAATGACAGGCAGTCAAAACGAGAGAAAACTACTTTCTTACCAATGAAAAGCATGGAATGTTTCCTTGCAAATTTGAGGCCTTCGTTCCTGTCTACTTCGTGGTTTTCCTAAAACAATGACAGAAAAAGGGGCTGTTATTTCTGTCTGTTTTTCTTCTAGCCTTACATTACTTTGTACAAGAAAAGGCTGAATTAAGCTCCTGCTGAAAATTCAAGAAAACAGAAAAAAATAGAACGAAAACTATTTATGGTGGGGAAGAGACAGCAAATTATCAAAGTCTATATTTTCTCAACAGTGCAACATCAGAAATCTTCCAAACCAATTCTGAATGAACTGCTAAAAACAGCCCAAAATCTTTAATCTTTAAGTAAGGTTAATTTCATTAAGCACTTAGTTACTTTCAGGAGAAAGACAGAGGGCGAAGAAAGATATTTATCTGAGAGGAAAGTTTTACTGAGAGAAAGCCATGCTACTTCTGATTTTCCTGGCAGAAGGTCATTTACAGAAAATGAGTAAAACATACAACACACTTGCCTTATCAATTTTGTTTCCAACCAGCATTTTCACGAGGTCATTTCTTGTGCAGTATGTCTCTAACTCATTTAGCCAGTTATCAAGCCTGGTAAATGTATCACGTTTTGTAACATCGTAAACTAAAAAGAGGGAAGGAACAAAAAAATAACATTCTCCATAAACAATGATTATACGACAATTATTAAATTATTATCATTACTGTTATTGTTGATAATAAAAAAACAACAAAACAAACGACAATAATCATCATCAGAAATATATACTAAACAATATTTAAAACAGATTTTGGGGGAAAATAAACGCTACTGGCGATGACGAGGGTTTTTCGTAAATGCGCACACACCCAGGATGACGCCTTGGGCCCCTCGATAGTAGCTTGGCGTCAGAGTTCGGAACCGTTCCTGTCCCGCTGTGTCCTGGAGGAGGAAACCTTTTAATTGGCTAAAGCATACTGCATAAAACAGAGAACCTCCACATGAACATACTGGCTGAGAGCTACAGCTACAATGTCACGAACTCTGAACAGGAAGACGCTTAGATTATCATTTGGAAAAATTTACGATTTCAACCACAGCTAGAAATATGTGCTAAAAACGAGCCTGAAAATAATGCGAGAGTACAAGTACTACAAAATACTACAACTGCACAAAAATATTTTATAAAACTCATAAAAATTCTAAATATAACTATAATTAGAAGAAACACATATGGAGGCTGGCCTGACCCCCCCAAACATAGCCACACCCCACAGTTACCCTAAAACACCACACTCCAGTCTGCTCTTACCCAAATTGCAAGCTTTGCTTTGTTTCCATCGACTGCAATGGTTTTCACTTTGAAGTCAACACCTTCACTCAATTCAGAAACATGATGGGGAATTAAGGGACAAAAGGGACAATTAAGTGACATACACTAGTAGGCAAAATTGTGGAAAACACCTAGTATTTTTGGCATTACGCTTTAAAAATCGCTACACGGATATTGGCGGTAATGTTTATAAACAATCTGAGAATGTTTACAAATATCATACATTGGACGATTAAATAATTGACTGGAGTAACTGGAAAAAAGTTCAGCAATCTCTAGCCCAGGGGTCACCAACATCGTGCCCGCGGGCACCAGGATGCCCCCAAGGACCACAGGAGTCGCCCGTGGACCTGTTCTAAAGATGGCACAACTCACCAGTGAGCAGCGACTAAAATTTAATTTTATCCTGTTGCTATTCTTCTTTAATCACATTTGCATTTATAAAGATTTGAAAATGACAATATCTAAAAAAACACGTTTATTATACATGAAGTTTAGATAAGTTTAGGAGGGCATTTCAAACTGGTAGCCCTTCGTATGGCTCAGTACCCGTGAAGTAGCTCTCAGTTTCAAAAAGGTTGGTGACCCAGACATTGCTGGGATTGGAAGCGTTGGAACTGTTTCCACAATTTTGGCTGCTAGTGTACATGAGCTATCATGATGGTACTTGATATCAGTTACTTCTCATAAATATAAAAATGCTATGAAATTTGTGCATATAAATTTGTAACAAGAACAGTTAAGTAGTACTATTAAATCTTGCAGAAATGAAGTTAACCACCAATAAAATCTCATTTTTGTAGTATTAAGTCATCAGTATTGAATCTTATCTTCTACATCTATAAAGGGAAAGAATACAATGTTGAAATGTCTGGGCTGGAGTTGAACGACCAGCGACAGGTGATCCACTTCATTAAACGCACAGACGTTCCACGTATCATATTCTTTACTATGGACAACTATGCCTGTACAATACTGCCATCTATAGTAGTAAACCTGTATTGCAGAATACCAAGTAGCACAAACAGAACATCCATTTCCATCACGGCAAATTTAGAGTACACGCCAGCTACCTCACTAGTCTCTTGCATTATTATGGTCACAGAGTGGATTCTGACCACATAGTTGTTTGCAGGCTAAGCAGTTAATGCTGTGACTGGTGTCTGCTGCCCAACGCCTTTATTTGGCATTTAAAGGCATACATGTGCATCAGAATGCTTCTCTTCACATACCCCTGAGACATACACACACAAATCACTTGTGCTATTTGATACGGTACCTGGAAGTTCTGCTTCTGTACAATATAACTGTTTAATAGTACAGTGTTGATCTCCATTATCTAAGTTTCCCTTTACGTTCCTGCCTGGGTCAATCTGAGCTTGACCCGACAGCAGAAACCTACCAACTGTCTAGAAAGGACCAACATTGTATTTGATGACTTATTGAATGGCGTGAACTTCAAGAGACCTCATACAAATATTGGCAAATATGACTGAATGGTTTGTCATGAGTCTAGTTACAGCCAAAATAACTAATCATGCACCTCAACTCTACTGAGCTACAAAAATTTTCCATGTCTTTTGTGTATACACTCTCATATTACTTTTGAATGTTAATTTCAATAGTCACATTTACATTTTATATATGAATGTATTGATGGCTGTAGACTGTATTTGATGATGTGCTTTTATCCTGCTGTTTTTATTGCGTAATATGTGTGTCGTGTATGTTGGGACGCTGATTTTGGTGGAAGAGGGAGTCAGCATGGGACCCGTGCTTATTTTTCTAATTAAGAATCGATCAGTGAAACAATCACACAAAGGTCATATTAGGGTTTATGGGACTATATGCCTGTTTGTGGGGCTGACACACAATGCATGTATACAAATACATATATATATATATATATACACACTGTAGTACTGGGCACAAGTCTTAGGCAATCAAAGTAAATACGTAATACTTTTTATCTATGTGGAAAGTATATATCTGCTCAGAATAACAATTTTTGATAGTATAATATATGCAAAACGAACAGAGCTACAATAAAAAACAACAATTACCTTTGTTCATCAAAAAGTCACGGATTCCATGTTGGGTAGCTACAAAGAACACTGCTTCCCCTGCCAAATCCCAGCCATTCCATGTATTCATTAATTATGTGAGCTACCAGTGAAATTTAACTTGAATAATTTGGTGAAGTATTTATCAGCCAAACGTGGGATGCTAGTGGTTGATTAAAATACATGTCTATTTTGGATGGTTAGTAAAAAATACTGGGGTGACTTTCAGAGGTTTAAAAAAATGGCTATGCTAACACGCTTTGACAAGCAAAATCATAGTTCTACCAATATGAAGAACATTTAAACGTGTTCTTTTGTTACTTTACAAGACTTCTGCACAGTACGGTTTTATAAATATTATTTTAGCCACTGTGCTTAGTTAGCCGTGAGCCGTGAAAATGTGACCTGTCTGGCAGGGAGCAAAAACATAGTCTGTCTGTGGGGCCCCGAGGACCAGATTGGGAAACACTGAATTCAAACTGCACCTCACACTTCTAAGACACCTATATGAAAACGTAGAAATACAACAATACAGTGAGACTAGCCATACTCATCTCCACTCACCTACTGTTGCTCCCAGGTCTGGATCAAACATATCATCAGTAAATCTCAACAGCAGACTGAGGTTGGCGGGAGAAAAATAATTTTAGCACAGTTTTTTTTTTTCATTTACCAAAACTGATTAAATGCCACCCAACTACCAAAAGGAAGCATCTACTGTAGTTAGCAAGCACACCCCCCCCCCCCACCCCCACCAAAAAGAAAAAAGAAAAACAACTACAAAGTCTTTGTTTAACCTAACAGGACAATGCAAGAAAATGAAAAAAATACACAGACAACAGGCATGTGTTTCATGTGTGAAGAATAAGCTACTATGAGTTTCTCCATGCTGCCTAACCCAGAGTTAGTGTGAAAAACAGTTAATCTTCTTTCCTATATCAAAACTGTCAGGCTTTTGACAACAATGGTGTAACGGTTTAAGAGCAACCCTCCCTTAATATGTCCTAATCATTCAACATGCTGTACAGTCTGTGTTGTTTCATGTCAGTCCCCTGCTTGAAAATTTCTCATCACGCTCAGGCAAGGATGTTTTATGTGCAGAAGGTTGCAGGTTCAAACATTTGCATGTAACGGGACGTGAATTCCCACCACACACCTTACAACACACATATAGGTAACAAGTTAAAAAAGGCAGGTCAAACAGGACTCCGAAGGATTCTATTCGCCCTTTATTGGACAACAAATCCTACCACAATGAACGCTTTGACACTCTGTTGTGCATATATAATGTATGCACCTCTCAGATACATAAATCCTCAGAGTTTGTCTACAATTTAGTTCTTTTCTATTATTTGCTATTTATTGGTAATTACTGTTAGGTGCTGTACTTACAGCATAGTGATACATCTGTCTTGCATTGAACTGGTATTATACTTTGTGGAATGCTTGCCAGTCAAAATTGTATTGTACTGTACACAAACACACAAAACTTGTTCTGAAACATTTTTCTTCAAACAATGCAAATGTATCACTATGCTATAAATGAAATTAAAATCTGGCGTGTTCTGCGGTCTACCAGTGGGGGGCGCATAAATAAATACTTTCCAAAGACACACGCAGGTTAATTCTTCAACTTTCAAATGAATGAGGGGGCACCGAGAATAAAATCGAACGGGAAATGTGAACTGTAGAGCCAGCAGAGCATACGCTAAAGTGGCACCTAAAATCGTATTTTTTCAGTTATTACATCCCTATCTTTTCTTCGATACACTAACACATATAATATAGTGGATTTCATTCTTGATAGTGGTTTATAAACACACACTAAAATAGTTAAATGTCTTTTTTGCTTTATCAAGCATAAACTGGACCGATAAATAAAGATACAGGGAACACATGCAGTACAAATGCCAATGCTTAACTTAGAATATAAGTCTTAGATGAACGTAGTTAAACGCAGCGACCGGTGGCGACCATCACTAACTGCATTTGGACAAAGTACATCTATAATGACCAACACTAAACTCATTCCGATTGCTTTTGTTAACATTAATCGGAGTGACATTAATAATGTGAAGAACGCAACTGGCAACGCAATCTGAACAAATGCAGCACGACGAATTAAACATTCGCAATAAAATATACCCAATTATATAAAGCTATATACAAGAAGTGAAATCTAAGTAATTATGTTTCTTTCTTTATAAATAAAAATTCAACTTAGGGGCCGGTAACCCTGCAGCGGCGAATGACGTTTGTTTTTACGAAGAGCGCTCGCTAACCTCGACTTTCCGACGCCGCTTTCGCCGATTATCAGTATTTTCAGAGTCGTCAACACTTCGTCGTCCATGTTTCCCGTTTCTGGCCGCAGGTTATTTAGCAGGGGAAGCTGTCCGCTTTCGGGCTGAGTGACGCAGTAAGGTTACCGACACACACACGTTACATACTGACACCGAACCCAGAACAGATCGGGCGCGCGGCTCACTGCAGAAGCAGCGATCCAGCTTCTGATCTCAGGTCAGTTATTCGGTCTATTTGAATCTAATCGCTTCTTTAAGGCGCAGTGATGCGCAGAAAGCACGTAAACCATTCTACGTTATTTGGTGTAAACATTTTGTTAGAGCGATTTTTTGTGCTGTAAGTAAATATGTACATTTGACTATTTTAATTTAATATTTTAGTAATAGTTCTAATAGAATTTTGAGTTATATTTTTGTTATTAATGCAAGTTAGGAACCTTAGTACGCATTTGCCACGTGATGCAAGTGGATTGGCTGCTAAGTTTGTTGTAAAAGCGTAAGGATGCATAAGACAGCAGAAGCATTGCAGTTTTTTGACCGTCACGTCACATAATGCATTTTCGTAGTAATTAGGAATTCATCTTTTGTTTTGTATAGTTTTAAGTTTACAGTAGATACAAACAGTACGAAAAGATCGGATTCAAGACCTTTTATTTATTCAGCTTTGAGATGTGTCGCGTATAAAAGAATTTCGAAGTCCGAGGCTAGTGAGTCAGCACGTTGCAATCGCAATCAAAGTCAGAAGACTAGCTGAAAGTCAAAAGACGTACCTTGCGTCGGCTGAATCAAGTTTTCCCTGAATCAGGTCTGAAATTCTCTCTTAATTTCTATTAGCCTGCTAGCAACGCTAGCTAAATAGCTAGGCAACGGAGGAACGGAAAGTAACTATCCAGCTCGGAAAGCCATTGAGGTTTTTATGTCAAACGATCCAACACATCCAGTAACTCTTTTCACAAGTGACTGTGAATTTATTGGAAGGGTTTAGAAGCCGTGAAGAATTGATAGAATCGTCATGGTTTACGTGTGTAGATAAGCAATTGAAAAAAAAATGGCAGAAAAGAATGTGGATGCGTTTGTTAACCACAAGAGGGCGCCAAAGCTTACGGGAAAGGCTGTAGAGGAGGAAATAGACTAAAAGGCGAGAGAAGGGGAAAGCTGGCACAGTTAACCAAGGAAAGGAATGACTGAAAAATTGAAGCAGGATGAATGCAATGTTGATATCGTTAAAGAAGAAGCTTTGCTGAAGTTTGAAAGATATTTTCAGAGTATAAACGTCTTAATGAGGAATTATGTGAGCTGTTGAGTGAAGATGATCAAAAGGATGATCAGGAAACATATGAAAGCAGACAGGCAGACTTAAAAGTGCTCATACAGGAAACCAATAAATGGATTGCCAATGTTAAAAGAGGCTCGCAAGAGGAGGAAGATGATGTTAGACCTCATGATAGTGTCTCTAAAGCCAACTCTGTCGCAAGTCATGCATCTCGGTTATCTAGCACCAGCTCGACACGGTTGAAACCGAGCTTGCCACGTCAAATGCTAAATTAAAAGTTTATGAAGAGTATGAAGAAGCTCATGAGTCTATGGATGATTTCTTAGAGCCATTTCCAAGGCCCAGTGCTGGGTCTAAGTATTTGACTGGTACAAAAGAAAAGCGTGCCAGTGATGATTATGAGCGTCATGGACCTGGTATGCCATTGTCTGTTGTCAATCTAAAGCCAGCCGCATCAGATGTTTCCTCAGTCAGTAGAAATTCTCCATCAAGGCATGTGACCGATAACGTTCAGCATTCTGATTCGACCTTTGACCTGTATCAAGTATTGCAGTGTCAAAACGAGGTCACTGAGATTCTCATTCAGCAACAAAGTCTGTCTCAACTGCCTCACAGAGACGTTCCAGTGTTCGCAGGAGATCCCCTTACTTACAGATCTTTCATAAGAGCCCTTGAGCATGCCATTGATAGCAAAATGGACAGCCAGCAAGATCGGTTGTATTACCTAGAACAGTTTACGAGTGGGGGGCCATTTGATCTCATTCATAGCTGTGAGCGCATGAGGTCAGACAAGGCTTACAGAGAAGCCAGAGCATTGCTAGATCGTCACTATGGGGACGAACTGACAATTGCCAATGCTTATATCAAAAAGGCAATGGAATGGCCTCATAAAGCCATATGACAGAAAAGGATTGAATGCATTTGCTTTGTTCCTGATTGGATGTTGTAACACAGTGAATGATGTGGACTACATGGACGAGATGAACAATCCTACCAACATGAAGTGCATCTTATCCAAACTTCCATTCAAGTTGAAAGAGAAATGGAGTAGTTTTGCATACGACATTCAACAAAAAAGAAAGCTTGAATGTTAAAGTGAGTCAGCAACCTGCACTCACACATTTCTAAAATGTCACAGATGTTTTAAGCTCTATCAAAAATTGTAAAACCATTATGACGTTAAGGAGACATCATCTGCAAATTGTAAAATTAATGTGCCGATGAAGACAAACAGTAAATTCACTAAGCAAACAGTTGTATCAGAGATGCCATATGAGGTAACTAAACGCAGCATTAATGTGCAACAAAGGAGTGAGAATACAATTCAACAGTGTTAACCACTGTACCACTAGGTAATTTCTGGAGACTGTTACACTCCAGTCTAGGGTTGGAGCCTAACAAAGTGAAAGGGAAGGAGGGATTGGGAAGGAAAAGGCAACCAGGGTTACAAGAAGGGAACATGGGGCACAAAGGGAGTCTTTTTATAGTTTTTTACAGACACTTTACAAACACTAGGTGTAACAAACATCAGGAGTGACAAAGACCAAAGAAACAAACAAAAACGCATCTACCGAATACAACTCCAAGCTAAGCTAACCCTAAGTGAACACAACAAAAAAGGTAAAACGAAACAACAATGCCTGAGCCTAACTCCCTAACCAAACAAACAGTAATCCCCACGTTTACGAATAAACAAAAAAGGCAGACACTCCTTACACACACCTAGTGACACACGCAAACACACAGCCGAAGAGACAGTATCCAGAGGGGAGATCAAAGAGGCGAAGTTGAAGTACAAGTGAAAGTTCAAAACCAAGTAGGCAGTCAAAACCAGGGTGAAGGTACAAAAAGGGATGAGGTGAGAGTCGAAAACCAGGAACACAAACAGTCATACATGAGCAATCACACCAAAAGCAAAGCGAACGAAGAGCAAGCTAACATGTCAGAAGCGAGCAGACGAAGTGACGAAGCAGCGGCCTCTTCTGACGGCGAACTGGAAACTGCTCTGAAGACAAGGGAGGTGGGGCCAGGTCCAGAAGGCAGAGTTGAGGGAGCAGTTGACCAATGGGCGAGTGGGCGGGATGTCCAAAGAACCTGTAGGGCATCCTGTTGAACTTATGGCACGTACCCGAAACTTACGGCACATACCTGAAACTTATGGCCCATAACAGGACACACACACACTGTACGACCTTTTTAATCAAGTCATTTTCATTTTATTACAATTCAATATACATATTGAAAACTTGAATATTATAGGTTTAAAATTCACGCAGAAAATGTATATAGCAAAAAATGACATGATTAAGCACAAGTCATTCAAAAATATAATAAAAAAAAGGTTAAGCTGTATCTACTGTAACTACAAAATACAAACGGGGACTAGTACATATGATACCAATTTTGGCATTTAAAACTTTAAGGAAAAAAAACTCATATTTTGCAAAAGAAATTTTAAGAATAGTTATAAGTTCTCAGGCTATTGCAGATTTCATTATTGATCAAACTGTGATTATTATGATTAACTGTGATTAACCACTATTCATATTAAATCTCTGACAGTGTTCTTTTGTAAGCCATTATACATTATATTCATAAAGTCTGTGAAGGGTCACCACAATGTATGAAGTGCATCAACAAACTTAAAATCCTAAACCATGAACTACTACTGAGCAAAATATTCCACACAAATTCCATCAAAACTATTCCTGTATCTCTGCCTTTTTGTCCCCCATTAAAAGTGAAATTAAGGAACTGATTGTGCCATTTGGGTC
>JAODJW010000081.1:10272535-10291792 GCA_026777045.1 Hyperopisus bebe | reverse complement strand
TGTATTTTTTGTTTTTATTGTATATGCTTTGTAAGGTGACCTTGGGTTTTTGAAAGGCGCCCACAAATAAAATGTATGATTATTATTATTAAGAGATAAAAACAGTCCAGCACTGTGTTTTCAGCAACTCTATAAGCTGCAGCCTGCATCTTCCGTAATAGTCGTAACCTTTCTAACCACTGTTACGAGCCCCAGTGTAGGGTTGTGGCAAAACAGAGTGAAAGGGGAAGTGGAATAAGGGAATAACCAGGTGTGGTGAAATCAGTAAAAAAATAGTTTTTCACACCACTGTACGTACAAGACTGCAGGAAATTCCT
The DNA here is from genome assembly GCA_026777045.1 of Hyperopisus bebe. Taxonomy (NCBI): domain Eukaryota; kingdom Metazoa; phylum Chordata; class Actinopteri; order Osteoglossiformes; family Mormyridae; genus Hyperopisus; species Hyperopisus bebe. The sequence goes on along the minus strand of JAODJW010000081.1, from coordinate 10,291,475 downwards.
GTGGGACAGCAGGCAAGACACAGCATTCCGACCACATTCAAACTACACTTTGTCCAAAGATCCAGTCTCTCCAGGGGCTGTGATGAGCAGTGTGGCCTCATCTGGGCAAGGCACAACCAAAGAGGCCTCTCCGGGGTCGGGAACCTGGGACACAGGTAAAGCGACCCTCTCTGGGCCAGGAACCTGGGACACAGGCGACATAGGGTCTGGCAAAATGGGCTAGGCCTCTTCTGGCATTCCTGATTCTCTGTCCTGTGAGGGTGGCTTTGTTCTTCTCACCTCCAGGTGTCGTGGATCAGCCCAGCTTGCCTCCAGATGTCCCAGCTCAGCCCAGTCAGCACCTGCCTTGCTGTCCAGCTGGTGCCCACCTTGCAGTCCCCTGATTTCAGGTGCAATACACTGAAATAATAGGTAAGAACAAGAGTTCCAGAAAAAAAGTTCCAGTGGCGTGAACTTACCTAAAGAGAGTACCAGCACCTGGTACTGAAAATCATCGGGAGTACCAGCACCTGGTACTGAATAAAAAGGGGAGTACTGGCACCTGGTACTGAATAGCAAGGGGAGTACCAGCACATGAGTACCAGGGAGTATCAGCACCTGGTACTGAATAAAAAGGAGAGTACCAACACATGAGTACCAGGGAGTATCAGCACCTGGTACTGAATAAAAAAAAAGGGGAGTACCGGCACCTGGTACTGAATAACAAGGGGGATATCAATTCAATTCCAGGTACTGAATAACAGGGAGTACCAGCACCTAGTACTGCATAATGATAAAGAAAATACCAGCAGCAGGTACTGATTAACAAGGGGAGTATCAGCACAAAATCATTAAAATAAAATTAAATTTTTTAGCCAATCAAAGTCAGCCAGTTGCTGGAACAATCTCGATTAAGAGCCACGCTCAAGGGCTCAACGGTGAAATCACTAGCCAACCAGGGGACTTTGAACCAGTAACCTTCCCACTGTATGCATGGAGTCTTAACCCAAAGAGCCACATGACACCCATATGTGCTGTAACCTCTGGTTTGAATCGTTTCTGATTTACACATCAAGGGCTTACACTGCTTTGATGGGTCACGACTGCTAATTCCTCCTTTTTGAATCATGTGGAATCGAAACAAGACAGTTGTCTGCCCTCATTTCACCCCCTCACTCTCTTAATGTTCTTCTTTTATTTCCAGAGTCTATCCTACTGCCTTTTGACAAGGAGCACGTGGATCTCCACGCTTATTCCTTCAGCATATCCCATTACCTTTGAGGAGTCTTAAGGACTGTAAAGCACAAGCTACACTTAACATCACAAAGCTCGAGTAGCACGTTTACGATCAGGTGTTTTAACCAAATAATCCTGTTCAGACACCTGGCGCACAACTGAATTCGGACCTGACTTTGCCACAAAGGGAGAATCTGGTATAGGAAACAAGGCTAAAACATGATCCCCAGGATTAAAACCTTAGTTTCGGCCTTTCGAACAAACAGTCTTTTAATTTTTCCTTGAGCTTTTAACAAATTCTCCCTAGCCAATTTACATGCCAAGCAGAATTTGTGGCAAAGCTCATTAACATTAACATTTTTCTTCAACTCCACACAATAAATCTGCAACAAAGATTTTAAAGTCTGATGGAAACATATCAGAGCACCCTGACTCTGAGCATGATAAGCACTGCTTTTCTTATGTTGAACATGTAACTGTTTCAACAGAGACATAAAACTGCTACCCCTATCACTTTAAATTATGTTTGGAATACCAAATACGGAAATAAATTGAGACAGTACTTTTACCACAGACTTCGCAGTACCATTCCTTAATCGATACGGCGCAGGATGACCTGTGGCCCAACACAAAACTGTTAAAAGGTAAACACTCCCAGATTTTGATGGAGACAACCGACCTACACAATCAATAATAAGATGTTTAAACAGCACTCCAACCATTGGAACTGGATATAAAGCGTTTTCCAGTCACCTGGCAAGCATTGCAAGTTTATATAAATCTGGCAACATCTCTTTATTTCTGGCCAATATAAATGCTTTAAAAGCCTATCATAAGTTTTCCTAACTCCAAAATGCCCAGCCACGTCACCATGAGATATCCGCAAAACCAAACTCCTTAATGTAATAGGTACCATGACCTGCCCAACAGAATCATTAAACGAGGACCAATTACGAACCAACAACCCATCCTGTGTAAAATACCCACTACTAAAGCCTACTTGTTGTGCCTCAAATACCTCTAATACCCCATGCAGCACTTTGGGCCCGAGTTCTAACACACGCTGTGAAAACTTCCAGAAAGTCATTACCACATGCATCAGTCTTACTCATACCAGAAGTCAAATCCGCTGACACCACCCACGGTGGCGGAATAACAGACCACACCCAACCACTAGCTAAGTTGTTACCCAAGATTAGGTCTAATCCCTCAACAGGCAGAGCAGTGATGTTGGGTCATTGTACTAGTTCTGAATAAACCTCCAACCTATGCAAGGGAGCTGAAATAGTCTGCATCCCAATACCTCGAATCAGCACACAAGTACCCGTATCAGACTCAGAAGAAAAAGGCAGAATAGAGTTCCAAAAAAAAAAAAAAATGAAGCACCAGTATCCCAAAGTATTTTAAGAGGAATCATATATGGACACATGCCCTTCAGTGACAAACAGAACATAAAGTTCCTCAATATCCAGCCCATATTTTACATCTATATTACCCTGCTCCTCATTAGACAGACCAAACATCACCACATCTGACTGTCCTATGGGGGCTGCCTTAGCCACCGGCTTCACATCAGCTACCTCTATTAAACATGGAGCTACAGCCGGTAACAGACTCTGCTACAGCCGGTAACAGACTCTGCTACAGCCGCGCAGCCTGCAGACTTCGCTGCACCTGGCTTATCAGACTTCCTCTTTGCCTGCAACACCAAACACTCGTTTTTCCAATGGCCTAACTTAAAACAATAATTGCAAGGTAGATTTAAATCCTGCTTTTTACCATGGACCAGAATCTACAACCGGTGATCCAGTATTACCATTAACACCATTCTCAACCCAGTTGTAAGTATGGGGAAGCTGTTCTTTTATTACCCCTTTATGTGTTAATACAAATTCATCCGCTAAAACTAAGCTCGGGTCACGGTTTCCCCCCTACACCACTATCAGTCAATACAGTCTGGCAGGCACAAACAGTTTCCACTTAGAACTTGAAATATCAGCCAATCCAACTCACCACTCCTTCGCTTCCAGAACACCTCAGCCAACATACAAACATAGGTTTTCCCTCAAAAAAATATACCAACCAACAGAACCCAGTCCGGATCCCAGACAAGCCCCCAAATGTTACACCTGCCTGGCTCCAGGTCGGGTAACACGAAGGGGAGACCAAGCACAAACAGGCTTTAACAACTTTTTTATTAACTACTTCAAAAAGAAGCATATTATTCAGTTACCGGCTCCAAACACATCCAAGTTAGGAAGCCAAGGAGGAAAAGTATTCTGGAAGAGGAGGAGGCAGGTGCAAGGGCAGGGGCAGGGACAGGGGATGTTTTTGGTATTGATTTAAATATAAAATTCAACTGCAAAATGGATGTGTAATGCTCAGAAAACTCTCCATCGCTGGACTGAATGACTGCGGCCCTGTCTCCCTGACATTGGTGGTCATGAAGTCTTTTGAACGTCTGGTGTTGGACCATCTGAAGAACATCACAGGACACCTGCTGGCCCCCTGAAATTTGCCTACCAGGCAAACAGGTCAGTAGAGCCCAGCAGAGGATGTACTTCCTGCGACAATTGAGGAAGTACAATCTCCCACGGGAACTGCTTATCCAGTTCTACTCAGCAGTCATCGAGTCCGTCCTGTGGTTTGTAGCAGCCACGAAAACGGAGAGGAACAGACTGCAATGGACAGTTAGGATAGCAGAACGAATAATTGGTGCCCCCCATCCCTCCCACCAGGACTTGTACACTTCAAGAACCTGGAAAAGGGCAGGAAAAAATTACTGCCCCATCACACCCTGGACACTATCTTTGAATTCCTCCCCTCTGGCACACGATTCACAAGTCTATGGACCAGGACCAGTTACCACAAGAACAGTTTCTTCCCTCAGGCCATCATCCTTACAAACATCTCACCTGCAACATCAACCTACACCAGTTTCCCTGACTGCTACACCCTGCTTCACTCACACCACACCACTGAACTGAATCTAAGACCCCATACACTCTGCACCTTGTATATTGTTTGCACTTGCTACAATATACAGCTACTTGATGGCACCAATGTTTTAGTAAAGTTTATTTTCTGATGATGTAACAGCATCAACTTGGTGATCTTTGCTCAAGCGAGGGAGGTCCTGTTATTGCAGCAATAGTCTTACAAATCTACCCATCAGCAGCTTCACAGTGCAACCGCTTGCTCTTTGGCAAGACACTCACAAAAGTCTACAACAGGTTCACAAGCGTACAGGTGAAGATACCGCTTACAATTCAGGCAAAACCAAGGCCCATTGAGACTAACCCTTACCCATCCAATACCTTAGCTTTTAAAGAGTGGATTCTGGCTGTTTGGTTGAACATTTATGACTGTGAACAAATTCTCAAGACTGAGCAGACTTTTAAAATAGTTGAATCAGTTAATTAAGGAGCTTATAATGCCAACAGCTATGACTAAAAGGTACATAAGTATATGAGTAAAAATCGAGTTATATATGATTATTTTTATACCTTATATATCTTATTTATACCTTTATATCTTATGTATGTGGAAATGCAACAATACCGTTACTAGGAATCTAAATATAATGACAGAGAAACGTAAAAGGAAAACTACTCAGGAGTTGGTCCTAATAGCCTTACTTATGCTATTGTGCAGTTAACACATGGTATACCATGTAACAGAAGCACATAGCAATACATTAATATTGATGACCTCAGGGATACCCAGCTTCAGTCCTTCTTGGGATGATGTTATGTGAATCCTAAGCGCCCTGCAGTGGGATACTGGACCAAAGACGTCATTTGATCGTGAGATGAAGGAAGTGAAATTCTGGAGTAAATGCACTGTAACTACCGTCCTTAGTACACAGACCTTTCAAGGGGTAAATTTTGCATGATTGTTGGCCACTTAGAAAAAAGGGGACATTTTTGATTAATCGGGAGGAGGGGGCAGGTGCCCCCCTCCCCCCCACACACATGCCTGGAAAACAGTACTGCTTAAATTTGCTAATCACCACCTCAACACCTGGATATGTAACAAGGGCAAGTAACATGAAGCAGGATTGCTTGTTCAGTTGGATAACATGCTAGATATAAGGTATCCCAGATTAAAATGGATTCTTATGGCTAAGATGGCTGCATTATTTTCTTCTTCACTATGTAGAAGCTACACATTTTATTGTTGCATGTGTTCCAAGTAACACAGCATAATCCCTATGGCACAGCTGCACAGGAGGGGACAAGTGCATCAGGGGACAGTGGGACAAACAGCAGTACAATAAAAGATAAGACAGTGTAATATAGGAAGTGAAACAATAAATATGAATTAAATAGGTGTTGCATCAAGGAAGGCTATGCAAATAACCATAGAGGTATTACATTCTTAAGTAAGGGTGGAGGTGGAATAGAGAATAGTAACAGGGTGTAATACAATACTGGGGACAGATACAGGTCACTGGGTATTTAGCAACCTCATGGCTTTGCGAAAGAAACTGCAAATGAAACAGTTGGGGCGAGATGTGAAATGGGTGGCTGGCAAAGCCATGACCTGGTCCTCTTCTGGCAGCGGGAGAGACTAATGGGTCGCAGGTGGGGAAGATCCGCGCTTCGGACAGACTTCTGTAGCAGGTCAAGGTGCAGGGCAGATATGTCACCCATCCTGACCATGATGCATCCAGTTAGGATGCTCTCCAAGGTGCAGCGGTAGAGATTAATAATAATAATAATAACAATAATCATAATAGATAGATACTTTATTGATCCCCGTGGGGAAATTGTCTTTACACCTTCCTCAACTTGCTCTTTGTAGAGTAAGCTGTCTGTGAAGGGCAGCCACCTGTTGGGGTGCCCAGGGAGCTGGGGGTTAAGGGCCTTGCTCAAGGACCCGCAGACGTGCTGAGACTGGGTTTGAACCGGCGACCTTGGGGCTTGGGTCCCACCTGGGTTTGGGTCCCAACCAAAAGCACTTTAACGTGCTCAGGAGGAACAGCCTCTGTTGAGTGTTCTTGAGGATGCAGCTGGTGTTTACCAGCCCTGAGAGGGAGATGGTGGCCTGGATGCCCAGGAACCTGAAGCTACTCACTGACTCAGCGGGAGATTAGAGTGACCACCTAATCCATGTCAAGAGAGACACTATGAACCACTTCAGGTTTTAGAAACTACTGAAACATTGCTGTGTTTGACTATATAGTTCAATTATTCTTGTGTTTTGACTGGTTTGTTTTCTTGATTGAAAGAATCATCCTGCTGTTTCACATTAACATTAGTGACACATGCATTGAAGACTGACCAATCGGCAGATCAAGAACTTTATGCTTAAGTGGAATCTGGGTCCTTATAACTTGCCTTCTGGTCAACAATGATTTCCATTGTCTTGTCAATGTTCAGGGAGAGGTTGTAGTCATGACACCATACATTTGGGCCTTTGACCCCTATCCTGTAGACAGCCTAAACGGCCTCACCAATAAGGCCAATGACGATTGGATCGTCCACAAACTTGATGACACCAATTAAAATCCCTCATTCTCCACTATAGAAAATGGCTGATCATCCAGTGCAATCATCTCCATTATTTAAGTAGTTGTATCTTTAGCTCTGGTGCTGCTTTGAAAAATGATAAAGTTTAAATATTAGTTGGCAATATTGGTATGTTAACTGATATGTTGTACATTCTACATACGGTGTATTCTGTCTTTAAAAGGACAATATGTAATGCAAAATAATAATAAAGAGGAAAAAATATTAAGAATTGTGAGAGAAAATATTGACTAATTTTTTACCCGGAATCATGTTTTTTTTACATTTCTGCTGCAGATATAACGAAAGAAAACAAGAGCATAGCACGTAAGCCAAATAATAAGAAGTTAAAATGACATGAACACACACAGTTTGTGCGTGTGTTCAGCTGCAGACGCTCCTGATTGGACCCCCACCCGGACCAATCCAATTGTGTACATGCTGGTCAAGAGCTGCAGTCTGCTCTCTCAGCATCAGGTGAACAGTAGTGTTGATAAAGCGGCTCTGGTTGGTATGGCAGAGCTGTGGTTCGCATTGTTTCCACGGGGACCTGGGTTCAAGTTTCTGCTATGGCACCGTGTGTGTGGAGTTTGCATGTTCTCCTCGTGTCATCAAGGGGATTCCTTCAGGTACTCCAGTTTCTGCAGTCCAAAATGGGTTGGCACCTCATTCTGGGTTGTTCACTGCTTTGCACCCATAGCCTCTAGGATGGGCTGCAGACCTTTCACCAAACCACATAGGACAATCAGCTACAGAAGATGGATGATTAGTTGGGGTAGGAATGGACAGCCTGGAAAGGCATGCGGAAGACCACACAGAACCCAACATAGTGTGTACAGAGATGCTTTACCTTCTTTTTGTGCAACACTTAAAACACACGTCAACCATGCCACCCAAACAACATTGATTGGTTTCAGAATCCTTGAGTTTTTCCACCATGGAGGCCCCTGACCGAAATAACATGTTAGACTTTCATTTAGGAGCTGCTAAGCTTTATTTCAGGTGCAGTAGGCTGAAATTATATGGACTGTTTAATAGCAAGTAGAAATTTCCCAAGTTTTAGCTTCTTGATTTTTCACTGACTGGTCTTGTTCAGGCCACCTTTTAGTGAATTGGCTACTGCTTGAAACAAATTAGACACTTTGCAAACAACCATAACTTTTTATGGTGACTGAATAAAACAAGGACTGTATGCATACAAGGTATGCATGAGGAAAAGGTCTACAAGTTCTTTTTCTCTCTCTTTAGCCCTGTGTTTTTTATCAGTATGTTTCAATTTTAATGTACTCTTATATAGTGGCTTTCACAACAGAGTCACGCCCAGGCATTTGGCAATGCATTATTACACGATTTATGCAATATGATGCAGAGGAAAATGGGGAAGAGATAAAAGAAAAAAGCTGAGAGACGACAAAGGAGAGGAACCAAAAACTCCAGTCAGAAGAAGAAACCCCCCCCCCCCCCTCCTCCCCGGGTATGTCAACATTATTGAAAAGGGAAGAGTGGGCTTGCTTACTAAAAGCAATGTGTAAAATGTGGTCAAGGGCAAAGCCAAAGTCCAACAATGAGTCGGTTATCCATGCTGGTCTCTGCAGGGTGCAGATTAAAAGCTGCCCCCACAACGTCATAAATTATAGTAAAAATTACAAATGACTTCAAAATTTGGGTCATACTATTATTAACTAAATCAATAAGCCTTGATAAGCCTACAGATTCATTGGTGGGTTTTTTGATGGTTGACAGCTTTGTTGACGACTGGAATCATCTCAAATTTAATGTCAGTAAGACGAAGGAACTGGTAGTGGTCGAATGAAGATCACAGTCTCCTGTTGGCTCCCTGTCCATTCGAGGAGAGGAGGTAGAGATTGTATAGTGAATGAGTTTAGTAATTTGATCAAATCTATGCTTTTAGGATCTGTGACCATGTCTTTATGGATGTTAAAAACACCAGTTGTTAAAAAAAAAATCAGTACTATGAAAGTGCTATGAAATAGATATGCTACACCAGTGTTTCCCAACTCAGTCCTCGGGGAACCCCAGACAGTACGCGTTTTTGCTCCCTCCCAGCTCCCAGCCAATCAGGAACACTGAATACCTGCGCTGGTAGCTGAGAGGAAGCAAAAACGTGGACTGTCCGGGGTTCCCCGAGGACTGGGTTGGCAAACACTGTGCTACACCTCCTCCCTTTCTGTTCAAGCTGGACATATTGAAAAAACAAAGACTGGGGAGACATGTTTTATTAAAATAAGGAGCACCATTACTATCAAGCCAGGTCTCAGGGAGGAAAACAACACGAAGATGTTGGTTTTCAATCAGCTAGTCTGCTATGAAAGATCTGTTGTTGAGTTAGCGGACATTCAGTACCACAGCCTTAAGAACCTGGGGGTTTGGTCTCTCTTCACTGATGTTAAGACACTTCATGCTAATTATACTTATCTGAACATCTCTGCTCTATTAAGCAGTGGTGGCTTAATTGTTAGGGTAGCGCACTTGTAATTGAAAGATTGCTGGTTTGAAACCCTGTCTAGCGAGGCACCACTGAGGTACTCTGTGCAAGGTACTGCTCCCCGGGTGCTGAATAAGCTGCCTCCTCCTATGTCACATATGGGGCTAAATGCAGAGGATGCATTTTGTTGTGGTGTGTCCACAATCACCACTGATCACCAAATTTCTCACGCTGCCACGCCACCTGCAATCACAAATACTGGAGATATTTTGGTTAGTGACATGGATTAGTACACATCAATTTCTAACAGTTGATCTCACTGTACGACAGGGACGGGTGTAAATCTCATTCATACTGCACAGATATTCATACTGCACAGATACTCATTCCCCCAAGCACTTTTCTACATAAGCATGTTTTTAACAGGTGACTCTGGTTTTTGCAGACTGACACTGTCTCTGATATGATTCTTGGGTGGATGCGAGATGTTGTACAGCAGACCTGATATAAGCCTTTACGCCCCAGAAAATGCCTGCAGAGATACTTGCATTGCCAGAACAGATTAAAGTTGTCAACGAAATGTACTTTGTGAGTCACACACGCAGATGTGTCTGGTCCCAGCAGCCTGCTGAACTGGCTGATCGTTTGGCCAGTTGTGCGCAATGGGCCCAGTACGTGCACCTGTACTGGGAGAGAAGTTAGGAGCCCCAGCAGAGCATCGGACTGCTCTTCAGGAATGTTATTCCTGTCCAAATGTGTAACATTCCTGTTGGTGATGCTGAGGTTACGTTTGATCTCTGGTATGATCTTGGGTACTTTCTCCATTATGTTGCAGACTGTGGCACCCAGAAAGCAGACTTTTTTTAAAAAAAGATTTGTTAGTCACGTCCCTGATTACTGAGTACCCGGCGATCAGGGTTCTCTGTGCATTTGTATCCCTAGCGCGGTGTTCCGATGGGTTTGCAGAGCAGCCAGGCAGCTTGGTGGTGTGGGTCGCATGGTGCCTCTGATGGTGGGGGCTGTCCGAACCCCCATAATGCCATGGGGTACGTGCAGTTACAGGAAAAAATTAGGACATCCATTAAATATTTAGTACTTTATTAAGAAATATCAGCATATCAATATGAAATCTTGTTTCAAATTATATCTGTAGATAAAGGTGATGCGATTGTATCACCTATGCAAAAACAAGGAACAAATTCACTTATTTAACAAAAGAAATTAACTAAAATACCAATTCCTACTGAGGAAAAAGCTAGGACACCCCATGCCCTAATAGCTAGTATGCACCCCCCCCCCCTTGGCTGAATCCTCAATAAGACATTTCTGAAACCATATTTCAATCTCTGAAATCGCTGACTGGAGCAAAGACAAGCTAAAGACAAGCTAAAGACAAACAAAAGACAAGCTAAAGACAAACTAAAGACAAGCTAAAGACAAGCTAGGCATATGCAGAAACGTGCTTGGAGGAATGGGTGCTGGTCTGTGTCGTGTCAAAGAGATTCACACCCTTCCCTGTTGTGCAATGAAAACATGCATCATGACAATGACCCAAAACATTCCAGCGAATCTACCACAAAAAGGCTTAGAACAAAGAAATGGAGAGTACCGGAATGGCCAAGTCAAAGCCCAGATCTGAATCTTATTGTGATGCTGTGGGGTGATTTGAAACGGCCTGTGCATGTGAGACACCTTCCAAACATCACACGGGTTAGGGAATTCTGCATTGGAGAGTAGGGAAAACTTTCTGCCAGCAGTTTCAGAGACTGATAGATGGTATCAGAAACGTCTTTTTGAGGTTATTTCAAGCAAGAGGGGACATACTAGCTATTAAGGCACAGGGTGTCCTAACATTTATCTCAGTAGGTATTGGTATCTTACTTAATTTCTTTTGTTAAATAAGTGAATTTGTTTCTTGCTTTGCATAGGTGATGCAATTATATCACCTTTATCTACAGATATGATTTGAAAGAAGATATATGTTATTTCTTACTGTATGTTATTTTTCACGACTGTGTGATTTATTTCACCCACCTGCAACCCATCCACTCTTAATCAGAATGTTAATTTTTATGTTTTTTTTTTAAGTGTCCGCTGCAGATATAACTGCAATCCCTGTATCACTAATAATACCTAGATCATGCAATGACTAGATGGACCAATTTCCTGCAGAATAAGTAAGCATCGTCCCATTTGTGCAAGTCATGGATGTACACTTCCTTCATCATGTTTATTTGTGTTCAAAATGTTAGACAAGCTTCAGTCATGTAGAGAGCAGAAGCTGCAATCCATTACAAAATGAGCTGTGAGTAAGTGCATTTCTTACTGTGAAATAAACAGCCTTTGAAGTGAATTAGGTGTGTCTTCATTTATACTGTGAAACCAAATGTTGTTGCTTCTTAAGAGAGAAGTTGGTTACATGCTACTTGGGGGGGCACACAAGTAACTTAGTAGCTTCTCAAATACAAATCATAAACAAATATAGTAACTGTGAAATACATGAATGTTATGATTAATTAATGGTGAATGAACATGGGATCAACACGTAACTTTATGGTTTATTAATACATTAAGTAGGAGTGAACTTACATTATGCTCTAAACATGCTACAGAGATGTAAATATCCTTTTTATAAGAATACTATCTCTTTTAAATTGTGTATCAAGAAAATAAAATGTCGACAATTGGTGTACCCACTGGACTGATATACATGGTATTAATGGCAAAACTTTAGCAGGAATGCACGTCTTTAGCAGAACACATTCCAAAATTTGAAGACTAATACCATTAAATACATGATCAAATTTATGTGTTAGTGCAGTAACATCCTTTTATTGTGCAATGTGCATTATTCATCATTTAGTAAATACTTGCCGTTACTTGCGGGACGAAGGACTCGGAGGCAAATGTAAGGAGAACAAAGGGGGCTTTATTAAATCAAAAAAACTAAACAGGGACTGAAAAACACACAGGACTCCCTGGAGTTATGAAACAATAGTGTTCCTTACTGACCCTGAGTGCTGCCCTTACTTCTGCAGATGCATAATGAAATCCAACCCATAACTGCAGTCTCCAGATGCAATGATAATAATAATAATAGATACTTTATTAATGTCCATGGGGAAATTGTCTTTACACCTTCCTCAACTTGCTCTTTGTGGAGTAAGTTGTCCGCGAAGGGCAGCCACCTGTAGCGGGGCCCAGGGAGCTGGGGGTTAAGGGCCTTGCTCAAGGACCCACAGACGTGCTGAGGCTGGGTTTGACCCGGCGACCTTCTGGCTACAGGCACAGCCCACTGAGCTACACGCTGGCCCTTACTCAATAATAAGACTTAATTGCAAACAAAATACAAGCGGTCTATCAGAAATAAGCCTTAAAACACAAGATTTTTAACAAGCTTTATTTGTCTTTTTTTAATCGATTGTAATAAATGGGAAAGCACAGAAAGCCAATATACAACTCATACATAATCAAAAATACTCATTCAAACATTTACCTTATTTACAGCATTCCTCTTAAACGTCTTTATATATCCTAATCTGCGCGACGGCAAATAAAAATATAATGCTATAAATTTAAAACTAGCTTCAGATAAGTGATAACATTTGTGCTGGAAACAATCAGAAAGTGTCTGTATGGGGACTGAGGAAAACTTTAACAGAACCTCTGACAGGACGGGATGTTCTGAAGGTTCTGCAACACTCCTTTCCAGGAACATTAACCTTCCGAAGACTGAAATTAAAATTCTAAACTTCAGTCATTAAAAGCAGTCAAAGAAAAAAAAAATCACACTGACCCTCAATATGGAGGCAAACTTAATTACATGAATTGATAAGTGGAATTTTCTTTTCTCCACAACACCAACTGTTTGAACATTTCCACCTTTACAAACTACCTTTCTGTAGACAGCGTTATTCCTTGCAGACTTTTCATATCCCTTCTTCCTCTAAAATACAAGTATCAAGGTCTCATTTTCTGAAGCAACAGAAATGAAAACAAAAAAATAATATACACCACTAAAACACCAATGCGCATAATTGAATACAATGTTTGAAATGACCGAAGACAATAAACCAACTTGTTCTCTCCACAAGAAGAATACAAATAAATATTCTAATAAAGTGCTAAATGTATTAACATTTCTTAAATTGCTTAGGTCTCCTATACATATACAGAAAAATCACACTTCTGAAAGGGCATACCCTCTGATTGAATTCTCAAACACTGACTAATAATGATTTCACCACAAGCGCCCTCTGGTGGCAGCAGCATAAAACACAGATTGCTGAGGAACATTAGATACTATGATATACAGTAGTAGCAGATGAGAGGTATTTGAAATAAAAGGTTCAATTTTCATGAATTTGGAATTAATAATCGATGAGGGTATACAAAGGTATTACCAAAACAGGCCTCCATGAGCACCAAGAAACACAAAAGAGCAAAGAAAACAAAACAAGCTTAACCCTGAGACAACCTTGGCCTGAAATACCATTTTCCTGTGGTCCAGGAAGACAGCAAGCAAGTGGTGCCAACATGAAGGAGCAGAGGCTGCCACTCGTGAAGCCGCGTGTTCGGATGCATGGTCTAAGCTGCATGATTGGTGCTTGAAGGCCAAGCAGAGACTCTACCTTCCTGTCCCAGCACGAGGACCATCATCTGCTGTTGAGGGTCTTCCCTTCCAGGACCATTCGGATCTCTTTGGCATCCAGCGTCTCGTACATCAGCAGAGCGTCTGCCAGGTTCCTGTGCTCCTTGCCGTGCGTCTTCAGGATGTGCCTCGCTCGCTCGTAGGACTCCTTAACAGAGAGAATCACGCTCCGTTTGTTTGACACAAAGACAGCTTTGCGGTATCCAAACAGTTCTGGCCAAACAGCTGTTTCGGTTTCGGCAGATGATATGCAGGTGGCGGTCGGCGTTCCGCAAACCCTTACGCACGTCACATTTTACGCAAGCCAGATTTACCTTCCCATGTGATTCAGTACACCTTATAGCAAAACCACATAAGCCAAAAATATACTAGCAATACGTACTAAAGAACATAGAACACATTATACAAATGAAAAGATCAAGTATAACTTTACTTAAAGGCGTATGTCACCTTATTGTATTAGAGCTTCCGGAAACTTCATCTATCACAGATCTTTTTTGTGCAAGTATACATTTACTTGACTCGGTTTGACTTAAGTTGGAAGCTGTCTGTACTGGGAAAGCGTGATGTCTTTCCCTTAACAAACATTCTCCTCTTCACTACACAGAACATCCTGAAGAAGGTGTGGGCGGCTACCTTCAGCAACGTTCTCACTTCCTGCTCGACTGCAGCTTGTATTTCTGGGCTTTGCTTTGACAGGTCAGGGTACGTCATGACCCCCAGCTGGAGAGGAGAAATCGCCAAATTACCAGCATCTATTTTACAGCACCAATAAGGCAGCAAAAACTGACGGCACTGAAGACAAAACTAGACAGGAAGATGGACGTCCCTTACTTTTTCACTCATTCCAAACTGGGTCACCATCATTCTCGCTATTTTCGTCGCGTTATCGAAATCACTAGACGCCCCTACCAAAAAGAGCAGACACACGTGTCAGAATTACGTCCAGAGGGTCTTCATCCTCAACCTCTTCCTCCCCCGCGTGTGTGACCGTCCCTACCAGTGGTGACATTTTCGCTCCCGAAGATGAGCTCCTCAGCCACTCTGCCACCCATGCTGACGTCCATCTGGGCCAGCAGTTGTGAGCGGGTCTCGCTCCAGCGGTCGTTTTCTGGGAGCATGGAGACCTGCGGGAGGATGGAAGGACAGTCGTTAGGGTTAGGGTTAGGGTTAGTGTTGTTATAGGTTTTATTTTTATTGGTTATTTTATTATTTTTAATTACTTTATTATTCTATAATTCTATCAAAATCTCTTCTATCATCTGTACATAACTTTCCTAAATCTTTTATTTTCATCAGAAGTTTGTTTTTGTAATATCAGAGGATTAATATTTAATAATAATTAATAAAGTAATTCTGATACTTGCATGTGTAGTTCTGTCAATCTGC
This sequence comes from Hyperopisus bebe, assembly GCA_026777045.1. NCBI lineage: Eukaryota > Metazoa > Chordata > Actinopteri > Osteoglossiformes > Mormyridae > Hyperopisus > Hyperopisus bebe. The sequence continues at coordinate 10,276,261 of JAODJW010000081.1, read as the reverse complement.
AGGATTAAAAATTATATCCACCAGGGGGCAGTGCAAGCAAAACCATCTTGGTTAGCTCCTTCCTTTCTGGCTGTACTTGTGCGTATGAGGTTGTGGTACGAAATGTTGTACACTCACTGCCTCCAGAGCGAGTCGCTGATTCTCTAATACTGCTGCAGCCTTCTCTATATTCTACTCACTGCTCCACTTCACATTGGTACTTTGCTCTGCCACCTACCAGTTTAATACCTCGTTTTGAATGCTGCATTATGTTAGATATCTCATAGTATTTAGCATTTCATACATTCTACTACGGCCGCAAAAATAAGAAAAGATTCCATTTTTGTACGATAAATATTACAATATTTCTAAAGCAAAAAGGATTTAATATAAATCGATTTCCCACAAACACATCTATGAGTGATTTAAACAGCAAGGATTTTATTGTTATGTCATATCCTGTGTCTGCATTGTACTTTAGTTACACGACAGTTTGCATTGTAAGTACTTGTTATGTGTGAATGTATCATTTGGGACTATAGCAAAAATTTCATTGTACTCTGTATAATGACATGACATCCAGTCTGGTCCGGTCCGGTCGAGTCCAGTCCAGTCATCTATACATGTATTGTACCATTTAAGAGGACAGGTACACACCCCCACCAACCACAAGAGCAGGAAGCAGAATACTGGCACACCAGTGCATGCCCTGTAGTGTAGGTAACTCACATGACCCAGAGTCGGCCCACGTGGCATGATGGTGGCCTTGTTGATGGGCATGGCGTCCTTAGTGTAGTATGCCACGATGGCATGGCCGGACTCGTGATACGCGGTGATGGTTCTGTTCTTCTTGTCGATCTCCACGCTCCTCCGCTCCGGGCCTGGCGGACACAGGTGACGGTGCCGCTGTTATTCCGCGCCACAGAGCTCCGCTTTCCCAGCAGCCCCCCCCCCCCCCCGGCAGCTCGGACCCGCCTCGCTCACCCATGAGGATCTTGTCCTTGGCGAACTCCAGCTCCTTCATGGTCACCATGTCTTTACTGTCCACCGCTGCCTTCAGCGCCGCCTGGTTCACCAGGTTCTCCAGGTCGGCCCCAGAAAAGCCCACCGTCCCCCTGGCGATGATTTCAGGTTCTACAGCTACAGCCAAAAATTCCACAAAGATGAATGTAAGAGTCAGACCATAACCAAAAAGCAAAGAAGCACCTACAGGGATACACTCTGACTCGATCCAAAAGCTTTGTCCTCATTTTTAAAAACGTACCAGAATCCACTTTAATTTTCTTGAGATACCACTTGAGGATCTCAGTACGGCCCTTTATATCTGGTCTGGGGACTGTGACCTGCATGTCAAACCTTCCTGGTCGTATCAGAGCACTGCAAAAAAGGATAATAAAGGCCTCTTGTGATCATGGTCAGTTCTGCAGTTCTCCAGTGTTACGGCAGTGCTGATTGACATGCCTAGTTTACCAGTGGTGATTTCAGGTCCAGAAAGTACAAATCCAGACCAACAATTTTGTTTCAAACAACCAGTTGAGTACTCTGTGACTGTGACTCTGCATACTCAATTGGTTGTTTGAAGCAAAATCTTGGTCTGGGATTTATACTCTCTGGACCTGAAATCTCCACCTCTGTAGTTAACTAACTGAAGTGTTATTAAGTATTATACTAGTCCGTCGACCCCCCTGCTACCCTGACCAGGATGAGGTGATATTTCCCAAGGATAAAGGGGTCTCCAAGGACCACGTTGGGTTGAACAGGGATGAGGGGTTAGAAGATAGCTGGATGGATGCGTGTTAAAGTACTTTATAACAATCTTTGTAAACATAAATATTAATTACATAAATAGTCTGCTTAAAGAAAAAAACATCAACATACTTATCCAAAGCTTCTGGAAAGTTAGTAGCTCCAATGACGATGACACCCTCGTTTGGTTTAAACCTGCAGGTGTTAGAACATTAACTGGAATGAACACTTTCGGTTAAAATGGGCTCCCTGGGAATTGTTGCCGGGGGGGGTTCTCACCCGTCCATCTCCGCCAGCAGCTGGTTTATGGTCTGCCGGGAGTAGGGGTGCATGGGGGACTCGATCCTCTTCCCACCCACGCTGTCCAGCTCGTCAATGAAGACCACGCAGGGCGAGTTGGCCTTCGCCTCCCCTGAGAGTGAAAACAGCAGAACCTGGAACCTTACGGTGTTCCTACCAGGGACCCTTTGGGAAAGTTACCCGACGTGTGACGTGGTGCCCGACTCCGCGGTCCGCCGCCCTGGGGAGGGTGACTCACGGAAGAGGTTCCGGATGCGGCTGGCTCCCACACCCACGAACATCTCGTCGAACTCGGAGCCGGAGGCGTAGTAGAAGGGCACGTCGGCCTCCCCTGCCACGGCTCGTGCCAGCAGGGTCTTCCCCGTGCCCGGGGGGCCGACGAGCAGGATGCCTGGCAGAACGCCCACATGTCAGCAGGTTTGCAGCTACCCCCGATATTTACACCCACCCAACTCTGCTCAATCATGCGCATCTTTCAGTCTGAATTCCCTCCAGCTCCCTGAGCACCCTTCCTCAACTATATTTCATATTTTATATATTTTTTACCTTTTTATCTATCTTTGAAATTTCATGCATGATAAGGCTGAGGATGATAACAGTCTCATTGCTCGTAGTGCAAGAAACAGTAATAAACTGAATATAAATGCAAGAAATTTAAATAACGTGAAATACGTTAGTGTTTGGTGTTATACCGGTTCGGTGGTGTACTGCTTGATCCCGTATACCACTTTTAATTTCCCGTACAGTATGAATTTTTAATGTACTGCCAAACCATAGCATAGACACCCTGTTAACTGTATATACCCTATATCTTACCAATGGTTATAATGTTATAACAAAATAATTCTCCATATTTAATTGTTCAACATTATATGGCTGCGTTTGCAAATTTGGATTTATGAGTAATATATTTAGGTTTGTAATTAAATACGTAATACTAAGGCAATTTAGCATGGTAAAAATCAAAATCATGACGGTGGAGCAAACGTTGTTACCAAGCTAGATATACAGTAATAATGAATAATACATGTTGTTATCTAGCTAAATATACATTATTATTCTGATTAAGAATGAGAGACAATTCTTATCGAGCTAAGTACATGGTTATAATCAATAAAGCGTGTCACCATCGAGCTGAATATACTTTAATAATCTAATAAACCATGTCAGTTTTACTTTCAAGCCACATAAAAGTAAACAGTTTTTTTTATAATTAATAAAAATGCTCCTTTCTAAGAACATTTGTAGATGTATTATATTGATGTAAAGGCTTGCTGCTGGTTTGCTTTGGTGAGTTTGTCCAGCACTAACATACGCCTTGCAGACATGTACAGTGAGGACACCAGTCCTGCAGCACTAACATACGCCTTGCAGACATGTACAGTGAGGACACCAGTCCTGCAGCAGTAACATACGCCTTGCAGACATGCACAGTGAGGACACCAGTCCTGCAGCACTAACATACGCCTTGCAGACATGCACAGTGAGGACACCAGTCCTGCAGCACTAACATACGCCTTGCAGACATGCACAATGAGGACACCAGTCCTGCAGCACTAACATATGCCTTGCAGACATGCACAGTGAGGACACCAGTCCTGCAGCTCTTGGGGAGCCGGGGGAATTCCTTCTTACCCTTGGGCAGCTTCCCACCAAGTACGGTGAACTTCTGAGGGCTCCTGAGGAACTCCACGACCTCCT
>JAODJW010000081.1:10241481-10259372 GCA_026777045.1 Hyperopisus bebe | reverse complement strand
GCCCTCGTGATCGAGCCTGTACCTTTTTATCAATTCATTATTGTCATACGTCTGCAGTACGTCCTTTCTTTCACGGAGTGCTGCCATCGTGCAACTCCTAGCTGACTTAGGAGTCCTCTCCAGCTATCTTAAATAATTTAGGAGCTGAGACCTAGTCTTAACACTTAAGAATGTTTATGCATGCCACTTATTCTTAAGTCTGGGAGTAGGAGCAAAATCACGTCAAGTTAGAATTGTGACGCATCTAAGAGTGAAATTTTACTCTGAGAAGTTTTATGCATACCGGCCCAGGTCCAGAAAGTAAAAATCCAGACCAAAGTTTTGTTTCAACCAACCAATTCAGTATAAAGAGTCAGTCACAGAGTACTCAATTGGTTGGTTGAAACAAAACCTTGATCTGGATTTGTACTTTCTGGACCTGAACTTGTGATTGGACCTGAAATTGTGCTCGGGCATGGTATAAGGCAGCCGGGCCAAGTGTGAGTACATCCTCAGACACAACACTGGTAATTAGCACAGTAGCCTCACACCCCCAACATAATCGGTTTGATTTCTACCCCCAGCCGGGGGTCTGAAGTTTGCACGTTTTCCCCGTGTCCACATGAGATTCCTCTACGCAGTTCGTTTTCCTTCCCATGTCCATGAACATACACCAGTGGAGTGGCCAACGCCTAGGAAATGTCTAGCATTTTTGCCGTTATGCTTTTAAAATCACTACATGAATACAGACGCTCCTCTAGTTACGAATGAGTTGCGTTCTGAACAGCCGTTCGTAACTTGAAATGTTCGTAAGTCGTTATTCAACATCATTTTGAGGGTATACGCAAGTACAAAGAACTAAGATGCTGGGAGTATGCACGCTACGTCTCTGCGTGGCGGGAGTAGCATCCAGAAGTCGAACTAAGCGGGATTGGAGCGTAGAAAAGAAATTGATGTTGCGGACAGGAATCAGGAGCCCAAGGAACACAATTTGGACTTAGAGTCCTCTTCGTTCGTATGTCTGAAAGTTCGTAAGTTGAGAAACCTCCGTAGGAGTAGACAGATAGACAAATATAGAAATTGTGCAATTGTGTGCAAGGAGTGAGTTCAGATGTCAAACACGTGCCGGAGCATAAGCCTCTCACCAGTCTCACTAGACCGCTCCACGGAGTCACATGACACCTCGCCGTCCGAATCATTGGCCAGATGCTCCCCTTTGTACTGAGCTGTTAAAGAGGAGAGCCCACTGAGTCTTTATTCTTTGGGAAGTGAGGGGCTTTCCCTCCCATCATAGCCAGCAGAGGCATTCTTTATCTGATGAGTTAAAGAGAACTAAAGGTCCAAAGCTGTCAATAAATCAATGAACTACAGCAAAAATGTGGATTCAGAATCAGAATCAAGAACCTCATTCTGCACTGATAGAATCATGTCCGATAAAAAGGCTGTGAAATGTCACAGAAGGAAGAAAATCATGTAGACGCATCTCCTGATACTGATGGGTACATAGAAACACAACATTTTCTACTGTAACTGAAAACAATAAATATTTACCATTGAGCAACTTCCTGACATCACAGAGAAGTCACAGTTGTATTACTCCAAAACTGTACCACTCCCTGCTCATAACAAATGAGGCAGTGTCTAGCTGGGTTATAGCTGATGGAAACCATTGTTTTACCGTGGCGACAGCTGCTGATGTCATGGAGCTCCTTAGCCGACCGCTGAGCGATCTGGACTAATTCTCCTACAGAGGCCCCGCTGTTGGTCACAGAGGAGACGCCGCAGCACTGAGCACAAGGCACTTTCGTCACGTAAATGGCTTCGCGAAAAAAAAAAAAAAAAACTGAGAAGGACAAGCAAGCTGAACTTGACAATGAAAGTAACAGGACAAAAGCGTGGCAGACAGCTGAAACACCATGCCCCCAAAATCAGTGCCCGGTCCGATTGATAATGAGAAATAACATAACCCAGATCTGCGAGTGGATGGTAAAAAACCAAAAACAAACAGTTTCCCTCCCATCCATAACAACCATCCCTCGTTTCAGCAATTACAACAGAAGGGGACAGTGGAGCAGTAGTGCCTTTCTCCAGTTAATCCTTCCCACTGTTCCTCCACTTCTTCTGTCCTCCATTGGCGCCCTCCTCCTCTCTTCCTGACTTTTATCCCTCTCTGCTCTCCACATGCACCTGTGGTGATGTCACAGACACGCTCCAAAAGCCCGAACACGGGATATTTATTTTCCATAAAATCCATGTTGCATGGTGTAATGAACACAGTATGTCACCACATCAACTATCAGAGCAAATGAAAATGAAACAATGACACATATGCATGAAAGGAAATGAACAACAGATAATACAGAGAACTTCAATGTTACATTGCAGCTGGCTATGTCTCCCATATCATGCCATATTTTTTATCTAAATTTTTATATATTCCCTGTTCTTCATTTTAAGACTGTGCCTCGATTGGAACATTACCGGGTTTAGGTCTGGACACCACAAACTTTATTAAGGTGACGAGTTTTGTTTTTGTCTTCCGCTAACAATGCCAAAGTTCACTGCTGTATCAGGCAGGAAATAGGTCCAACATGTGGCTCAGTGGGCTGAGCCCGTATGCCTGCGAATGCTAGTTTAAGCCCAGCCACTGCATGTCTGCAGGTGCCTGAGAGAGGCCCTTAACACCCAGCCCACAACTGGTGGCTGCTCTTTGCGGCCAGATTGCTCTCACTTACAGAGAGCAAGTTAGGGGAGGTGTACAGAGAATTTCCCTATAGGATCGATAAAGTATCAGCTTTCCTCTGTAAAGCATGCCACAGCACATGGTTACAGGACTCACGTGAGTACATGTAGTACTCACGTGAGTACATGTACATGTTGCATTAAAAAAAAACAACATGCGCTCAACATCTGTTGTTACACCCGATATCTGTATGTTCCCCTTATTTTCCTCCACTGATTGGTCTGCATCTTCTTCCATCCCATAGAACGGTTCCAGGACATCCATCAGCTCTTCTACTCCATCCGTCATTGGAATCATTTCCAAAATCTAAAACATTTGTTACAAATTTATCTACAAAAACAAAGCAACGGCAATGCGTATGATACTATATAATGAAATGGAAATGCAACGCACAGTCTTGAGCTCCTCGACATATGTAATCATCGCTTTTTCGCTTGCCGTATTTCCAAGAGATTTCCAGGCTTCCCTACAAACCAAGGAGAATATTGACACCTGTCATGTTAAATTCAAAATCTCAGATAGGTTCATAGACAGTAAAATTCACGTTTTTTTTTTTTTTAAATACATTTTAATCATTACAAATATTCCTTTAGCACATTACAAATGCATAGTCGGGGCATGAAGGTTTTGTCTTACCACTTGGTCTTCCTAATTGGATTCCAGCACCTAGGTCTGAGAATACTGCAAGGTCCCTTTGTTTGCTTATAATACCTGTACAACCTAAGGTAATAATTTTTATGAAATTGAAACATGCCATGAAATAGTTAAGTATTATCGTACATTAAACTGAACCATAGACATATGGATGGATCCTAAAAATAGTAAACAATACTGAACGAGAAACTCCTGTCACGGTTGACAGTGCAAAGTAAAAAAAGTCCTAAAACATTCACAGCTCAAAATGTATAATCTCCTGTAATAAAACGAACCCTTTAAAACATTTCAATCCAAGATTCGGGCTTTTCTAGGTGTCTAAGGGAATTGTAGTTTTCATAGCGCCAAACACTTCATGATTTCGGAGTAAAGTTGGAATAAAAGTACCTACAAATACAATAGTGCAACGCTGAGCGCAAAGTAGTATGGGTGTTGTAGTAAATATTGTTGTTTCGGGTGAGGGGTTCTGTTAAGGCAGAAAAACTACATAATATTACATTTTAGCACTGCATGGATGTTTTCATGTGTAAAAATGTTTAATTATTATAAATTCCTCTTATATGACATTTATTTAAGGGAATGTTTGTATGAAAATACTCCGTATTTACTTCGCAAAACTGTTTTTCCCAGCATGCCCTTCGCTTCCTCTATACTCGTTGTTTTTCTCTTCGCGGAAGACGCTCACTCGCTTATGATAAGTCCGCGTGATTCTCACGCTCCGCCTGGCCAATCGTCGGCGAGTGCGCTTACGCGAGATGAGAAACGGCACGCGCGTCGACGCCAAGCGGAGAGCCGCGAGTGCAGCGAAAGCGAGGCCGGGGTTCCTACAATACCAGGCGAGGAATCTCCGCTTTCGGGACAGAGCCAGTGGTTTCAGTCAAAGGGAAGGAGGAGGAAAAAGAGAAATGCGGAGAGATGTAAGATGGCAGAGCTGCAAATGCTGTTAGAAGAAGAAATCCCAGCCGGTAAAAGAGCATTGCTAGAGAGCTACCAGAACCTAACCAGGGTAGCCGATTACTGTGAAAATAATTATGTCCAGGTAAGAAAGCAACGGCGTAAACATCAGAGCCTTTGTCACTGATTTTTTTTTTTTGGTCATGGATCTGTAGAAAACAGCAGGCAGGAAATATGGAGCGTTGCTTAAATAACGCGGCTGAAAGCATTATCAGCAGAGACTACGTGATTTCTGGTAATAGAGATGCTTATATGCACTGAAAAATAACAATTACTGACCCCGGGATGTTCTGATTGCATGGACACGGCCGTTTTCACGTTTCCATTCATTCAGAGACAGTTTATTATATTATTTATATATGGAGGATTTACTTATTCTTCTCAATTATTATTATTATTATTATTATTATTATTATTATTATTATTATTCCTTGCTATCCGTGGAGGCTGTGTTATACAAAATATAGCAGATTTGATCCACTAGGTAATCGCTTATCAGGGAAAAAAGTGTTGACATGCAGAATAATCAACCGTATTAAATTGAATTGATTGAGCACTATCGTTTAAATTATTAATGCCAGTCAGCTAAATGAACACTGCTTTCTGTTTGCTGCCAAGGTAGATTGTAGTATGCTTTAAGCGTAAGAGACAAGTTGGATGTAATCATATCGTATTTTAAATCGTCTTATTTAGGTGATTTAGGTACCATTCAGGCATTTTTTGTGCCTGAAGCTTAGATGATGATGATGATGATGATTATTATTATTATTATTATTATTATTATTATTATTATTATTATTATTATTTACTTGGTCTATGAGAAAGATCTGGTGTTAGACAAATGTTTAATACCGTGCCATTATTATAAATAACATTTACTGCTGCTCGATGTTTACATCGTCATTTATTTTTCTTTAAATATTCGGGGTTGTTGGAGTTAATTCAGTTAATTGATAAACCATCTGTTTTTATTGTGTCATAGAGAACTTAAGTAGTGTAAAATCATATTACTGGTTATTTTGGTACTGTTTTGTAAATCAATGATACAAATTCTGTTACTGGCTCTGAGCTACTCCTTAATAGGGATGGAATAGCAAATGTGCACTTTCTCTCGCATTTCGTCTTGAGTATAACCTTCTGCAAGCACGCTTTATTTTCAGACATTGGCTGCTTCGTGTCTGCATCCCTTCACCCAACCCTGTTGTCAGTGATATCATAACAGATATTTTAAAAGATGATAGATTTCGTAGCAGTGTTAATGAGTGTGGACTTGTCCCAGTGGATGTGTGAAATTGCAGCACTCAGAAGGATTAATGATCTCTCAGACTGAGGAAGACCTACCACGTGTTGTTCGTGTCATGCCTCCAAGCCATTCCTGCAAAACCAGTGTTTTTGATGTTGTGGACTCTTCCCAGTCTTTCCCAGTGTCAAATGTGTTTTGGTGCACCTCTTCCAAATGAATGAATATTTTGAATTTAAAATGACTACATTTTTGTCGTCTTTCATGTACCCAGTTTCCAGAGGTTTTGTCTAAACCATTTTGAAAATTTGTGCTCCTTAGATTTGGTCCATTTTGTACAAAACGTACATTTTCTATCATGAATTGGGTCTTTGGAGTCATTTCTGCCGTAGCCTGGGGCATCTTGTCGTGAGATGTGATTTTGCAGACATCGTTATTGATTTCTTCTGTCTCATTGAGTTTCTCTCTTGTCTTTGTAACTAGGCCTGTTTGCTGGTGTGGCCAACCTCTGTCTTGATGAAATTCATTCTGCTGGTTTTTGTTCTGATCATAATCCCAATTTCAGTGTAAAGGTTCAAAATATCTTCACAGTGTACACAGCAGATGGAGGCCTTTATTATATTATCAGAGCAAGTAGCGACTGGACGCTTAGAAGATACTTATTTTCAAATGATCTGAAATGTCTACAAAAAATGGACCCATTAAAATAATGAAATTAATATCACTGGTACATTGCATGCTCCACAGTTACACTTTTAAGCTTAGTCACAGTCTCTACTCATTCTTGCACACTTCCGCCTTTAAGATAAGAAACCTTGTTCCATGGAAAGTCACAGTCTGTTCCTTCCTTGTGATCCTCTGCCTGGTTTCTATATGCCTGTCCCTAAGAAAAGGCATATGATAGCAGGTCATCGACATCGTTATAAATTCTGCAGTTTATCTCAGGCCATCTTAGCTTGTAAGTGCCTGTATTTACGTTGTATGCCCCTACAGTATCTCTGTGGAACTTCATTAGAATGTCATTACCAGTCTTATTTTGGAGCCAGGTCGGATGAGTTCAGCGTTCTCAAGAAAGGAAGATTGTGCACGAGTGTAGAAAGGGCAGGAAGCGTGAAGGCGCTATCGAAGCGCTCCTGGCTAAGTAGATAGGAATGAGGTTTTCACATCATGCCCACTTAAGGCTGATTTATGCTTCTGCGTAGAATGTTCTGCGTAGCTGCATACCCTACTCCATGCCCTATGCCGTAGCTTGATAACTGTAGTTACGTTTTTGCGGAGTTGCGCGTCTGGCTACCTCACAAGGGTATGAGGCTACTTATAGCATAGATACTACACAAGTATAAATCAACTGTAAATCTCACCAAACTGGGAGGATGGTCCCCACGGCATATCACGCCCTCCCCCCAACCCTGTTTAGAGGTTTGTGGGTAGATCCTATCTACATTCCACGTGTTGCAGTCAAATGCCAGTTCCACACCTATCAGCATCAAGCAGACAGTAACAAACCTGAGGTCCAAGCTGTAGGTCCAGGTATCTGATTTCCGCATGTGCTCCTTTCGACTTCTGCTATTCTCATCTTCACACCGTGGATCTAATGTATTTTGACATTCCGAGCTCTGAATGACTTTGGTGTGATGTGGTTGACGTGGCCCCTTCAGTGATGTATGAAAGGCAGGTAAAATACCTTTGGACTTGCAAACGGTGGTGCTTAGCCGAATTCTGATATCATGACACCAGAAGGTTTGTTTCAAACACAGGGCATTGCTCTTCTCAGCTTCCCTCGGAAAGCCGATGCCAGGATACTGGAGAAGGGACTCAACACAATAATGAAACCTAGGTTTCAGGAGAAACAATGTGGATTCTGTCTTGCCAGTGGAACAATAGACTAGCTTTTCCCTCTCTTGTAGATGTACGGTTTTGTGGGAATATACTAACATGGTTTACATTTGTCTCATGGACTTGGTAGAAGGTGTGCTGGGGTACATGCTTTGGGAAATGCCAAAGGAGTAAGGGATTCCCGTACTGCTCTTCAGGACAAGCTCTTCAGTTCCTGTGTGAATACTGTTGTCCATGAACTTGGCACGGAGTTGAAATTGTTTAGAGTGAGCGTTATCCTCCAGTAAGGGAACTTCTTGTGCTGGCTTGGCTGGAAGGGTGTCCAGTATGGGGGTAAGAAGTGACATCTCTGCTACTTGCAAATCGTGCAGTTCTTCGCCTGCAATCCAGCTATGACCTTCAGTTGAAGCCAAAAGTGTACAACTAGCCTAAAGTCATTCAAACTCAGTGTTTCTCAACTTCACACGTCACGTTTCCATGTTTCCTGTGTGAAGTCAATCAGGCTATGACAAAATAATAGCTAAGACACAGCTTTTATTTGCGATATCATATTGTCAGTGGGTCAACAGTTTATGTGCGTCAAGCTGAATGTCTCAGTCAAGAGTCTGGAAGAGTCCAAAGTTGACTTAATGCCTTTAGATGCCTCTGCTTGGCAAATTTAAGTGCCAACTGCTAGTGCCAGTGCGCTGATGCCCTTGATACCACAGAAAAAAGCAACTAGACCAACACCTCAGCAAAAAAAATATGTATTTAGAGAACAGTGAAGCAACATGGAGGAGAATCCGCACTGGCAAGTACGAGGCAATTGTTATCACTTGAAAAAGAGCAAATTTCTCTTTTCGGATGAGAGAGGGGAGTCTGCCATTAGAGTTTGGATACCTTGGGATCTTGTTTACATGACAGGAAGAGGGAACGTGAGATTGACAGGCATATCTGTTTGGTGGCCACAGGCTTGTGGTGGAGAATTGGGAGCTAACTTGACGCATATGGATTATTGGTCTGTCTTCATTTCATTCTATGTTCATAGTCGTGAACTATGGGTGATGACTGAAGGAACAGGGTTATGGGTATGAGCAGACAGAATGAGGATTCTCTGCAGGGGTGCTGGGCTCAATGTCTGTGACAGGGTGAGCAGCCTCGAGATGGAGGCGGATTCTGAAAAGGAGCCACTGCTCGTTTGGATCGAGAAGATTCAGCTGAAATGGTTTAGACGTCTTATAAGGATACAACCAGGGTATCTTTGAGGGGAGCTGTTCTGACCACATTCTACTAGGTGGAAATCCGGGGGCAGACGCAGGATATGCTGCAGGCACTATATCTCTATACACTCTATATAGCTAAAAGTATGTTGATGTATGAATTAATTATAGGAATTGGTTAATTAAGCCATACCTATTGTTGACATAGGTGAATAGGCCTGATTAAGCACTCAGCTGTAGTGGTCATGCAGAAGAGGTCGGTGATTTTATACTTGGAACTAGTGCTTAGCGTTATACTGATTGATCCACTACACCGGTTTTAATTTCCCGTATGGTATGAATTTTTCATATACCGCCGTAGCGTAGCATAGCTGAAACGACTGTAATGTTTCAGTAGGCCGCAAATTATATAATATTCTACACTGCCATAAGCGCTATGGATCGCTGTGCAGGGAGATTAAGAGGGGACCCCTGTTATCTGTGTATTCCATTCTTACTAACAATTATAACTTTATAACACAATAATTCCCCATGTTGTCACCAAGCTATAGATACTGTAATAATTAATAAAATGTGTCTCTATGGAGCTAAATATACAATTATAATCAATATAGCATGTCGCTATTGAGTTGAATAAACATTAATAATGTTATGAAACATGTCAGTTATACTATTAAGCTAAATGCCAACGATTTTGCATAATATAATTAATTAAAACAAACCTTTTTATTGAAACAATCTTAAACGTATTTTATTGATGTAAACACTTCGTAAAAAGAAATAAAAAATACCGAGATATACCATGAAAGAGCCACAAACTTGCAGAAACAAAAAATGTGGTGCAAATTTTTGCTAATTCCACCCAGCACCATCGTAGGGCTCCATCTTTCTAACTAGTCATCATGCAAAACTTCTGCCCCACTAAATGCTTCGGTCAAATGCAGATGAAGTGGAAACATCTGGAAGCAAATTTAGTTGTGAAGTGGAAGCCACACAAGCTCTCAGAATGGGAGCTGATCACCCAACACCAGCTCCCAACCGGAATGGGGGCAAATCCTGCCAGTAATGTTCCAACAGCTAATGGAACGCCTTCTCGGAAGAGCAAAGGCTATTATAGCAACACATGGCAGGAGAGCTTCTTATTAAAACACTTGGATTTGGAATGTTAGACAAACTGGTATCTACATAGTGAAATAAAATCTCTATATAGCTGGTTTGGGGGCAGTTTGAGATGCTCCAGAGCAAGCTGCCGTCTGGACCCACCTGCTCTATGAAATTATATGAAAATGATGATGATTACAATTACAGTGAAAATGAACTGAAGGTTGCTCGTTGTAGCAAATGCTGTTAAGCTTCGTAGGAAAGGCAGAGGCCGTCGTCTGTTATCATTTGGCCTCGCATGTGTATCGTAAAGCATTGTTATAGCTACAAACGCCTTAAACTTCAGATATTGTCTTACAGTATTCGAAAGGGAAGTAGGCATGGTAAGGGATTTAGTGGTGAATGCCTAACTAGCTTTAATGCCGGACTGTGAGATGCAGAGCATTTGAATTTGTCAGGAAATAAGTGTGCGCTGTCAGCACCGTGGCACAAGAGAGTGCATATATAGCGTCACCCTTCATATTTTTGCGAGGGTTTGGGGCGGAAGATCCCTACCGATGTGAAAATTCGCCAGTAATATTTGGGTCCATTATTAAAACCGTTACATTAATGGTATTGAAAAGTTTACGAGTTACTGTAAAAAATGCGAGATCCCATGGTCAGGCGGTTAACATGGCGGGTCGCCATGGCAAAGGTGTATGGTGTACCTAAACTAAGATGTCTAGATACTGCTGTTTTTTTTTTCTAACCCAAATTAACTTTTAATATTAAAGATACAATATGAACATACAGTAGCAAATAGTAAATGACACTAAAATGTATGTATTAGTAGATTTTATGTGATCCAAATCATTTTCGGTAACATTTAGATATTTTTATCTTATGCAGCATGCAAAAATATTCCTGTTTAATTGTTCACGGCCAACTCCAATCTGGAGAGGCTACAGTATTTCGTTCATCCTAATGGGAAAATTGGGGGGGGGGGTCACAGTGCAGGGTCAGCTAGCTTCCAGCACCCAGTGGGTGCTTGGGTCTCAAGGGCCTGACGGGGATTCAAACCAGTGACTTTCACCAGTCCTAACACTCTGAACCACACAGCACCCCCAAGATGAGCCGAGTAGGATGTGTGCATATGTAAAGGTTAGCTATTTGGCCTGATGTTAAAGCTAAATATTTTGCGAAACTGCCATTCATACTTGTTAGCGATCTTAGCTCCTTCATTTGCCAACTGAATACTGCCTGCTGGTCAGAGCTTGCATCATAATAATCACATAAATATAAAATCTAATGTGATTCTTGACTGGCTTATGACATTGTGATTTGGGACATTTGGTTTAACCACTTTCAAAGCTCTACCAAACCGGTCACATCCTTTGTGGAGAGTCCACGGTACCCCATATCGTGACTCAAGGGCCGAAGGACCGTTTACGTACTTTCGATGCGTAAATTTTTTTTGTCGGGCACACCTTGGATCATGATCGAGGTGTAGCTGTTCAGGTGCTTGTCGTCCGCCATACAGCCTAAACACCAGCTGTCTTGTTTGTGTGGTATATGAGGTGTTCATGTGATTAGATTCTGGGCATGAATAGTCAAGAAGGCAGAGTGGTCACCTCTGAAATGGCTGTCTTGTATCTGATGGTAGTTTTTATTCATAGACAGTGGAATCCTTCTCGCAGCCCTGTGATTAGCGGGTATATAGCCCTTCTCCTGGATGGCTGCAGTCTAATAAGATATCAAATTCTCCGCCTTTTATAATGGTCATTAAAAAACAGCGTTTAACAAATCTTACATGTACTTACAAGCTTTCATGGGCTTTGTATTTAGATGGTGTTTCATGCTCACTTTTCGCTCTGTAAAAAAAAAAAAAAAAAAAAAACCACAACCAATTTAAAAGCTTGATTTCTTGACTGATAGATTGTGAGCGGAAGGATGAGACTGGCGCTGTGCTGTTGTCGCAGCTTCCATCACGCAGCGTTGCATTTCTAAATGGGCACCCTTTGTCAAAGCAGTGTTGTGATGTAGCAGCGCAAACAGAGTTCCTTTTGTTTTACCCTATTTGCCTGCACAACAGCACCTTCAAACAGAACATCAGAGTGAGTGTGAGCTAATAGTCTGTTAAATTTTATAGTAATCTACCATTTTTTTGCATTTCAAGCACATGTGCATTGAGTTGCAACAAAAGTTTTCTAAGTCAATGGAACGATTATGCACATGAGGGAGAAATTTACAATATATGTGACTGAAAATCCATATATATAATATGCATTTTTTATGTAGGCAGATTCTGAAGATGTGTGAGATCTCAGAAGTATTCTGAAATCCTGAAAGTTCCGGAATGGCTGATCACTAGTCTTTCCTCTGTGTTGAACTGGGTTGTTTCTCTGCTGGGTTCCGGTTCACTGTGGGCTCCAGCTGTGCCATTCTGCCTACTTCTATCAACTGCCGTATATTTGGCCGCCGGGATGCTGGTAAATCTGTGCAAGAACCTCAGTGGCAGCCAGACCCCACAGAGGAATTTTCGAGCCGTCACGTATGTCCTGTGTATTGACTGTTCAGGATTTGTATCACTGCTTTGTGATCTTGATGTAGGCCGCATGCACTGGAGCTTGTTACAAGTAACCCTGGCCCCTATAAATCTATCCTCCTGCTTGCCAGCCTTGTACTTGAAGACCCAATATGAGCCTGATACATTTTCACCTTTTTCAGTGCTTTTAAGTGTTTAAGTTTCTTGGTATCAATTTTATGCAAGCTCAGAGGCTTGGAAAAGTGTGCTGGATAGTTTTCTTGCAATTTTTTGCCTCCTTTTTTCCCACATTTTGATCTAGATATGACATCAAATAGGAAAACAATTTGAAATGACGTTGGTTGTTTACCGAGATCTGAAATTAGATTACGAGCGTGTCCAGTCATTCTGGTTCCACAGCAAACCAACTGTAACATTTAGTGCTGGGTGACTGGGATTAGTGCTGGGTGACTGGGGTTAGTTCTGGGTGACTGGGATTAGTGCTGGGTGACTGGGGTTAGTGCTGGGTGACTGGGATTAGTGCTGGGCGACTCTCTAAAGTTTGGGACCCTCATAATACCTGATAATACAGAAGAAAAATGATTTATGATTTTATACAGTTTATGGAGGGATTGACAGCCATATTTCTGTAGGTAATGCTGTCGTCTCACACACAACCGCTTTAGGGTTTGAGTTAGAGATGGCACAATGTCATTTTATCAGTCCGATACCGATATTACAATTTAGTCTGCTGATACCAATCCGATATTTTTTTCCCCCTTTATCAGCTGCTAAGAGTTAAATAAGATATTTGTCTAAATACATTTCAATTAACATGGCATACCATCTGCATTTAGTATTCTAAGAATAAGAGGATTTAATTGTCATGTTGCTCAAACCAAATGATGTCACTATGTCACAGCAAAAAATCCACAGCCGGCAAGATTTACACAAGTCTTTTCCTTTGTTTCATTCAGTAATGACTTCAGTAATCAACAGATAAGTCTGTATTTAAAGTGCAGATCTGTACAATATATTGCCAAATTAAATATAATAAAGAATTCAGTCATAAAAATGTATACATTAATTAATTTACTTAATTGATACTTTTATTGTTCCCTGTGGGGAAAATGTCTTTTTACGTTTCCTCCAACTTGCTCTTTGTAGAGTAGTTAACTATTTCTAGTCAAAAAGTACACAAGTCACCAGTCCAAAATGTGCAGTTGATCACAGATAGAACTTTGGAGTAGTAATTAACTAAGTTTTAGAAAGAATACAAGTCTGAAGACACCTAGTTTGTATACATGTTACTGTGTTCAGACTTAAGTAGTTACATTGTGCTCTGAAGTTTTATTTTTATTTTCCGTCAGTGTTGACAAAGTTAGTACTGTGGGAGCGCCACGTTTTGGACTCATTATTAAAATACTAAATTGATGGCACTGAAAAGTTTAAAATTTATGGTGAGAAATCAAGATTCCATGGTCACAGATACAGCTAACATTTTTTAATATTAAAGATATTTAATACACTTACACTCAAACATTATTTATTACTAATATTTATATTTCATATGATCCAAATCATTCTCAGTATTGTTTTTGGCTTATGTGTCCTCTGTGAGTTTCTGTGATCTTTCAATAAATTACAAAAATATTTCTGTTTAATTGTCCCTGACCAACTCACGTATAACCAAAATTGAGACTGTCAGATACGCAAATGTTGAGGGGTCACTGTCTAACCACACAGCCGACATGACAGCTCCGGCACACGTGTTGTTGATCGACTAGCCATCGCGTGACCCTCACTTCTGTTTACGGGAGGCTGCGCCGTGGGTACAAGCGTTTTCCCGATTTTTCAGGCTAGGCCAATCTCTGATGGAAAATTGGATCAATTTCTCACTCAACCTCCCCCCAGTACCCCCCCACCCGGAAATCTAATCGAGCATTTTTTGCCAGTACCAGCTCAATATCGTCGGTGGTTATCAGATCAGTTCTGTCTATAGCTTGAATCACAGTGAGGCAGTTTGGCTTCTGAGAATTTCCTGTAGTGTGTGTGTGTGTGTGTTTGTCCTGCGATGGACTGGAATCCTCTTCCATGTGGTTCTTCTGCCTTGTTAAATTACCTTGAAATCTGAAGTCAGTGAAATTCAGGACTGTTTGTTTGTTTGTTTGTTTGTTGTGACCTATGACCTGTAGCTCCTGGAGGAAATTTACCTTAAGTGTTGCTGTTCAAAACCAGGTTCGCAGGGTTTGTAGTTACCCTGAATATATGTGTCTCTGGGCTGCCTTAGTGACCTTAGACTGACCAGTTCACTGTGGGTTTCCCTGCCTCTAGGCACAGGATAAGAGGAAAGCTCTGGAGGAGACCAAGGCCTATACCACACAGTCCCTGGCCAGCGTCGCCTACCAGATCAATGCCCTGGCCAACAACGTGCTGCAGCTGCTGGACATCCAGGCATCGCAGCTGCGCAGGATGGAGTCCTCCATCAACCACATCTCCCAGGTCAGTGCTGCAGCCCTGGCTTCAGACTCCCTCTAGCAGTCATCTTTACTCTGCCTTGTCCTTCTTGTTCCAAGCAAATTTTAAAAATAAGCAGAGCTTCTTTATTGTACTTTTTCCAAGCAAGCCAGTGTTCCTTCGAAAATATACAGTGACACAAGAATTAGCTGAACCCCGTTTGGTGTAACCTTTATGCTGCATCCATATGCAGGACAACAAAAACTGTCTGATAAGATCTGCTAACCCTGAAGGACTACATGCCATTTCTGTCACACATTTCGTCTTTTTATTTTACTCAATGATCAGACACTTCTGTCCAAAGCGACATACAAAGTATGGATTAGACAGCAGCAGCAACCCCAGTTCAGCTGCAGTTTAAGGCCTTTATTACTTTGCCAACCATGGGATTTGAACCCACAACCTTCAAAGCACGTACACATATCTAAGCCGCTGAGCTACACGTTGCTGCATTCTCAAAACTGGATTGCAGACACTCGTTTAATTTAGTTCATAGTGTTTGTCTAAATTCTTCTCACGATTTTGCGTACACCTCCTTCTTATTTTATGAACCTCATTCATTTTGTGGATGATTTACCACCTGTTCCGGTCAAGAATACACTCAAGCATGCACAACAATAATTTAATTTAATTTAATTTGAATGGTTGCTATTTGAGTGGACCAAAGGTCATATGGAGGTGAAGAGGCAGTGAGAGAGAGCGGCGACATGGGGTGGACAAAACTTTCAGAATGGTTCCAAGGGAGTTGGAGACTTTGCCCCGAATTTGGCTCACTTTCAAATTGAAAACGGCTTTCTGAAATAGAAATGTTGAGGACTTGTTCTTTAGCTTGGTCTTTTGTTGGAGCTCGAAAATGGAGGGAAGGATATATTCAATTATTAATGTCGTGCTGTCGTCAATTATTCATTGAGCAATTGTAGAGCTGCTTAATGGTCAAATATGTTTTTAAACATCCCTTTCTATTCAGCCGCTCTGTCATTGCTAGGTGTTCTCCTTTATGCGATGAGATCCAGAGCCCTCGAGCGCACACAAAGCCTTTCTGGTCCTCAGTTCCTGGGCCTATGCATGTGTAGAGCGTGTATCCATGGCAACCTGCGCTAAAGCCAGCTGGGGGGGGAATGGGGGGTTACAGCTGACAGCCAGTCTGCTGCGGAGTGACGCAGGCAGTCGTCCGTGTTCCTCGCTTGCGGAGTCCTCGCTGTGGAAAACAGATAACATTTTGGAAAATGCTGCAGGACCTCAGCTGCTAGTGACTCATTTAGTTATGGTGTTTTATTTAATATCACCCTGGTCTCAAGTGGCTTTTAGTTTTTCGCCTTGAGTTACGAGGATTGAAATTTTATAGTACTGCATATGCTTTCTTTTACATTCCTCGTGAAACTCTGGAATTCCTGGACCTCCACGTATTTAGAATGCAAATTTTGTGGAGCCCCATGGTGAATCTGAGATCATTCCAGCGTAAAGGGTTAAAGGAGTTCTCCTTGTTGTCTCAACTGTGACCCTCCTTATCCCTAGAGCAGTGTTTCCCAATCCGGTCCTTGGGGGACTCACAGACAGTTCATGTTTTTGGAGCTGGGAGGGAGCAAAAATGTGGACTGTCTGGCAGGGAGCTGGGAGGGAACAAAAACGTGGACCGTCTGTGGGTCCCCGAGGACTGGATTGGGAAACGCTACCCTAGAGATTCCCACAACCCACATGAGATTTTACACTCTTGTTTTTGGCCTGCGATCCAGATGTGTCATTGCTATGTCGTCAGTCACATTTTCTGCATGTTTTTTGCTATTTAAAGTTTTAACTTAGGCCCTCAGTGGCACCTCTGTACCTCGGAAGGAGCCTGCTGCTCTTTCAACCGGCGGAGACTCGACTCTTAAATGAACTGCTGGTATCTACTGCACTGTATGAACTGGCTGTAAAAGAGCACTGAACAGCAAGGGCTTTGTTCACCCGCCATTAGGGTCCTGGATGCACCGAATCATCCCCTTCCCCCTCCCACTTTACTTTCCTCCACTACCCAAAACACCCAACTGTCTTATCGGCCACTGAAGCACCTCCTGAGATGCCCATTAGGGGCTGGTAATAAGGACATTTCAGTGGACATTTCAGTGGACATTTCAGTGGACATTTCAGTGAACATTTCAGTGGACATTTCAGCCCCCCACTGATTCATGCAGTCGTTCCACACTTTGTGACTGCTTCTATTGGTCCTTCGGGGAATCCGTAAATATCTTTCCCAACTCTAACCAATACCCCGATCGACAAGACTCTGCAGTGTACAGAGATCTTTACATTGCCGGACTTCTGTGGGCTCTAACCATCCAGTCCCTGGCTTGTTAATCTCTTTCACTTTTTCTTTTTTTCTCCCCACGTTCATCTCCCTCCTTATCATGCACGTGATTGTCGAAGTACTTTCTGTAATGTAGGCCGAGCGTTTATCTGGGTGACTACACCGCTCTCAATGTCGTTCACGTCTCTTGAGGATTCATTTTCTGCCACGCTCAATCTTTTGTGCACACACACACACACACACACACACACACACACACACACACACACATGCACGCACACAATCCTCGGTGCTCAGTATGGTGTCTCCTGGGAGTTCTCACGGCTGTCTCATTGAATATGCATATCTCGGGTCCTGCCACAGTTTGCTGCGTCCCTATAGGATTTCATCTTTTCAAGTGGTCTGATCCTTCCCAAGTGTTTGTAAACATGGGACAGCTTCAAGGTGTTTTCCAAGGTGCATTTTACTTTGCAGTGAGGTAAAAATGAAATTCCAAATGAAGTTCCAGAGCTGGTGATCTGACCTCCTTTTGTAACAGCAAGGTGAAGTTTGTGTGCCAGAACGTTTTTCGTAAAAAGTTCAGATCCTGTTCTCACTGTGGAGTTGTCTCAGTGCCTATTACTGTATTTTCTCTTTCCTAACTGTATATTTCCACTGAATCTGTTCGCCGCTAGTGCTCTGAGCTCTTGAACCAATAAACTTTCAGTTTCATGGGTTCTTTTTAACCAATAGTATCTCCCCCCCTCCCTCCCCCCCTTGCTCTTCCCTTGCCTCTGCCTAGTGTAAATGGGACAGAGTCGGTACAGGCTAAATCTGAGACAGCCATGTTTCATTGAAACACATTTATATTTATTATGAATTGAATTGAACTGAATTACTTT
>JAODJW010000081.1:10215585-10227265 GCA_026777045.1 Hyperopisus bebe | reverse complement strand
CCACCCGTGGACTATGAGGACGAGGAGACGGCTATGGTGCACTACAGCGACCCCTATGCTGACGGGGACCCTCACTGGGCCCCTAAGACCTACCTGGAGAAGGGTAAGAGCCAACGGGTCAAGCAGGCATACAGTACTGTGTGAAACTTTAAGGCAACCAAAGTTGTTTAAATGATCTTCAAGTAGGTATAAAATTATACTGTCATGCTTGTCAACGTGTGTCAGATTGGCCCTTTCAACGCCTAATAATCGACCACTAACACACCTTTTATAGCTAAAATCTCATTGACTTATTTAAGTAATTACATTAATTAAGTGAGCTGTTGGTGAATTTTAATAAATAAATGGAACGGCTGAGGTGCCCCTGAGGAGAGGTTTGGGAGCTGAAGCGGCGTTCCTCTGCTCATCCAACTAGATACCAGTAACATTTTGTAGAACAGAAGAAATTTTACTGGTTTTTGTGTTATTCTTAATATGTGTACATTTTAAAATGTTAAATTGTGTTTTTTGTTCTGAGCAAAAGTGCACTAAGTACCCAGATGAATAGATTTAAACACCTGCTTTGATTGCCTAAGATTTTGTTCCTAGTGCTGCACCTTGACTCTCATGAACTTTATGACGACTGCAGTCGTGTGTGGCTTTGAATAGGTGCAGTTATGTCGTTTAAACAGGAGATGCAGCTGTAACCAGGCAGAGGGCCTTTTGTACAGATATGAACTTGGTTTTTGACAGGTCCTACCTAATAGTGATCTTTTATGTTTTGCATTCAGTTGTTGCAATTTATGACTACACGAAGGACAAAGACGATGAGCTATCTTTCATGGAGGGTGCTATCATCTATATCATCAAGAAGAATGACGACGGCTGGTTCGAGGGTGTCTGCAATGGCGTGACGGGTCTGTTTCCTGGAAACTACGTGGAGTCCATCATGCATTACGCAGATTAATGGGACAGCGTTCAGCTGGAACATTCCGGTGGACTAAAGAATCACACCTACCATTGAAGGATAGATGAGGGAATGAGTGTGTTAGAGTGACAACCTGCTTACTTCTGTGGTAATTTGTCATGTGACTAAATTCTATATACTGTGAGCAGTAGGTTGTAGGTAGTATAATGCTGTGTGCCTGTTGATTATGCTGAAGTTCTGTCATATGCAACATGTCGAGGATTGCTTTTAAAATTCCTTTTTTATTTTTTTAATCAGGTTTTAAACTGTGCCATTTGTCACCTACAGCAATTCACTTGACAGAAAGCCAGATTTCTGAGTGTGAAATACAAATCATTTTTTTTTTTTTTGTCAGAACTACTGGTTTAAAGTTTTTCAAATGTCCAATCCGCTTATGAAATGTATTTATCTTGCTTAAGACGTGTGTACGCAGTTTAGAAGACTTAATCCATTACGCTTCCAAGATGTAATATTTACAGTGAGCACTCAATTTAAAATTTTTTTTTGCCCCCATGGACATTTTATGCTGTAATTGTATATTTATAGAGCTTATTGCAGAGTTGTAAGTCTGGTAGTCTTCATGGTCATTCTGACACTTGTTTTTGACCAATCCAAAATCACACGACATTACCATGTTTCTCTAACAACGGACAGCTTCTGTATTGGTCTTTGCGGTGTATCCAATGTCCCGTAGGTCTGCTAACAGTGGTTCTTCAGCATTCTGAAATGTAAATATAGGCCATACGTAAGGGTCCTCTAAATGCCTAACCTCTACTCCGTTTTGTCTTTGAGCATGCTGGCTGAAAGAATGGCCATATTGAATTGTTAGTACAAAATGCTAGGTGATCATGCTATCTTGCGCTGTGTTTCATAAGCGAGACAATGGGGCTGATTTGCATTTGTATATGATTTAATGAGTTAATGAGTTTAATGCACATCATGACCATTTCGTCACTGTCATTGTGTATTTTTAGTTCAAACATTCAATACCTTTTACAGATTTCCAGCTGTTTTTAAACCTTTGGGAATATCTCTTTTTACCCGTAGCATATTCTTTCTCATCTCCTGTTGTACTCCTAAGGCAATCAACCCCAAGGAACTAGTTTGTGTCTTGACCATAAATGTAAAAAAAAAAAAAAAAAAATCAGGATTTTACAGCTAACGTTGTTGCCTTGATACTTTTTGTCTGTTTCGTTACATTCGCAGTTAAAGGTATTCTGTAACCATTTCGTTCTGTAATGGTGAGGGAATGTAATATTGTCACCATCTTTAATTTGTACATGTATGTACAGTCTTTTATAATAAATCATTCTCCTATATGTGAATTGTCATAATGGTGGCTGGAGATACACCAAACAACCGTGTGCTTGGTTATCAAAGCCTCAATCTAAGGTGCAACCACAACAACGTCTGGATTATATAGGATTTATTCCCAGTCAGTCATTTGAAGTAAATTTACATGATGCCCTTCCCAACAACGCTGGCCCAATGTTCTTAATTTAAGATGATGTCATAAGGGTGACATCACTGATTGACAGTTATGACTGCTATAAAGCCAGTATGGATGAAGGCACAACAGGAGACTTGATGAACATCTACGGATTATAGCAGTGTTTCCCACCCCTATCCTCGGAGACCCCCAGACATTCCTCATTTTTGTTTCCTTGCCGCTTTCTGCCGGAGGGTGATACGCATAATAATACTGTAATCCTAACCGCCATGTATCTTGAGCCCTGTGCTTCCTGGGATAAGGGGGTGGATGGATTGCACTGTTGATATAGAAACATCGTCAAACCTTTGCAGTGTTAAATATCATCTCGCACACTGATACGGAACTGTGGTCATGGCAAGTGTAAAACATACTCTGGAAATTTGATGTCTTAATGTGTTTTCTTTCTCAAATTTCAAAATCTCAATATTATTTTCCCAAACTTTCAAATGCTGTAGCTGTGTACTGTACAGACATTTGAACTACTATTTTCATTACTGTTTCTTGTATGATGTTCTTATGGTGAATGTTTGACTTGTCATATTCAGCCATTTTTCATGTTCCTTAGTACATTTCCATATAAGCTCAGTAAGCACAGCTTTTGTAAATGCAGTAAAATAAATTCAATCCAACCTGATATATATCTTAAGTACTTTAAAAAGTCGTGATTAATATTGGAAGGACGCTCACTCCTCCAGGTCTGATTTTGGGCCTTGGTTCTGTGGACGCAAAGCATGCATGTCCTTCCTGGGTTTGTAGTGGTTTAGTCTGGGAACACTGGGTTGCTCCTTTAGTCCATAAATACACAGTTAAATCAACCTGTAGCTTTACATCGACTTGACACTCCACTTGGGCATCCTCCTGCCCCGTCCTGATGACCAGACGGAGTTTCAGGTCCTCTGGGACAGTAGGTCCTTGATCCTCATCATAGGGTTAGTGTGATGCCTGGAGTGTACCACTTTCAGCCTGTGTGCTGAATTCCAGTTTACGGTCAGCTCACACATGGTCATTGGAAAGACCACACCTATGAACAGCTACATGGGACATTCCACTCAATACTCACTGGAAAGTCGAACCAGTAAAAGGACAGACATAGAAACTGGCACTTCAGATGGGTGTTCTACCACGATGGTGCCATTTCTAGGTCTCTAGGCTTCTTATCTGAAGCTTGCACCACCTGGGGTTCAACTTACCTTTCTGCTGGCTACTTCCACACTAAGGAGATGTCTGTGGCTGTTACAACGATGTTTCTCCAACCTGAGATAAGTGTTCACAACGTACTTCGCTATCAGCTTGAAATTCCACAGTCAAGGGCCACCCTGCTCCAACATTACTGGGATTCCTGGGATGGCAGGAGGTAGACAAAGAGGTCTCCTATAAAGTTGTGTGTGTCGATTGTTGCAGCTTTTAGTATGTTGTGAAAAGCCTAAATTAATGACCTCATACTGGGATATCTGTCATTGTAGCCATGGATGCCAGTAGATGGGGCTGTTCCAGGAAGGCCCAGACATGGAACTTCTCAGTTATCTTGTGGGGGCCCCTGAATGCAGTGAGAAGCCCCAGAGCAGATCTGGATGTATGCTGGAGAAGGTATCGCATCCTGCTTCACTCACCTGGTTCTTCAGCTTTATGAAGCCCAAAGGGCAGGTGGCAACACGACCTCATAATGTTTATAACTGCAGCAACTGCATCCAGGTGCAGGAACTTGTGACGACCCCTAATAATGCTAATGAGGTGACTGAGCAGGTGCCCGATCTCAGCTCCCAAAGAACGCCAGTAAAAGCTTATACGGAGCTGTGAGCAGTCCAGGATTTTGTTTCATGGGATCACTGCAGCATCCCATTGCCCTATATGGCCTGGAAAATCATAGTCCTATTCCCAGTGGCACACCCTAGTCCTGTGAAGAGGAATTATACACAGGCAATGAAATGGACGACTACCTGCTGAAGTTGCTCTGTAGGGAAGAGTGCATAAAACCCAGCTGGTTCTCCTGTGACATCGAGTATAAACCTGGGGGAACCTCGGTACCACCACAGCAGCACTGGACCGTCACATAGGGGTCCATTATGAGACTTCCTATGACCTTCAGCCACCAGTTTAAATACGACCTGCACTGGATCCTAACTAGTAGCACTGCCAGTGAGGTTTGGTTTGCTGCTTACGCTGGCATCTAACCATCTTGCACTATCTACAGCAGTCTAATGTAATGTTTTTTAGATCTATTGAACCTGTATGATCATAATAATATTTTATTACATGCATTATTATATGTTAAATTTAATTATATTGTGGTGATATAAAATGTATTATGTAAAGTATGATTTTTTTAAGTAAATGGTAACACTGTTGTAACTGTTTTTCAGAATTTGTTCAAGTAACCTTTGAACCCTTGTGGTGCAGATCAAATCTTTCCTTATTTGGATCTGCTAAAAAGCCTAATTACATTTGATCACTGTTCCAAATAAATACATTTTCTAAAATAATGAACACCACCGATTATCTATTTTTTAATTGCAAGGTCAATTGAAATGTATTTTGATTACTGGCTTTGTGTGTGTGTGTGTGTGTGTGTGTGTGTGTGTGCGCGTATAAGTTTTCCATGGGTAGATGTGTCCAGACTTTTGACTGGTACCATATATCATTGCCTAGTCACAACTTTAAAACTCTAATCATTCATAACTGATTTAAAGTGCCTCTATTAGAGTGAGACACTTCTTTTTTACCAGTAACTGGTGTAAATTGAAATTGTTTACCCAGATAAATTGAAATTACCTAATTTTTCATTGGTTGCCACAATTAACTATCCTTGGCAGTGCTTACCATAGTCTGACCCCAAAACAGTCCATAAGGCATTCCTTTATGTTTTATTTCTGCTTTGTACAATATTTGTAAGACACAGCTAAATAATCTGAAGTTATTTATTCCACAATTCAAGTAACATACACGTTTAATGCAGCACTTTGAAATTTAAGTTAATGTAGAGTTTGAATATGGTCTCATTGCAAGTCCTTAGATATATTAATGTTTAGACATATTTCATGACATTTATCATCATTTGCTGCTCATGTGTGATGCAGCTACGATTCATAAATTGTCACATTGTGGCAGAGGATGAGTAAAACGGCAGTCAGCTGATAACAGCCGATAATTTGAGCTGTTGGCTTGTTTCCCTTCACATGACCTTTGACTGCTCTTTACACGACATTGCCGTTACCAGTAGACAGTGCTCCAACAGGTGTGGTTCTTTTGGGGGGTGTCGGCGGCACTCTTCCCCGACCAGCCACAGGTCTGGCTCTGGGTGCATCTGCCATTGAGCTCAGCAGATGCACTGGAGGGGGGGGCGGGATAAAGTCTGGAGGCGGTTCGAGGTCATCCGGAGCTGCAGGGGGCAGCATGCTGTGTGATAGCTGCCCGTATGAGGTGTCCGTGAAACAGTGGCCAGGAAGAGAAGGTGGAGGAGGTAGAGGAGGATCGGGTGGCGGGGGGGGCAAGATTTCTTCTATGGCAGTTGGAGGGGGGGGAAATGGAACTTCATTCCAATTGCCATCACCCTTTAAAAATACACAATACACTTTTAAACCATCTTTTTTAAAAGTTGCTATTAAATTATTGTCATTCAAAGGTTTTAAAATTATTTTACATCCCCTCACAAGGAGAAAAAAGGATGGATGGATGGATGGATGTTTTATAGAAATTATGATTTTAAATATTTGTTACTGTACTATACTGAATAAGATGTATGGAAGATGTATGGATATATATGACAAATACTGCTAACACCCAAGAGTCCCGCATTTCACACTCATGCAGCTGAAGCAGATGCCAGGCGCATTTAGTCTGACTGGTCTGCGCCTGCAGTCAATTTTCCTGTAAGTTACTGTGTTGGAAAAATGGAGAGAGTTGTGTGCATTTCTCAACAGAATTGGGAGTTATGACAACATTTATTTAATCAGATGACTGTATGTGCTCAGACGGTGGAAACACACTCATAGTTCCTCAGAACCAAAGGATCCTTCGCCGTTTTGCCTAGGATATACTTTACCTCGTATTCAAACATACAAACCCATACCTTAGAGCAGACCAAAGCTTCATTATTCTGACATGAACACATTTGTCCTTCATACCTTTTTTGTGGCTTCATTGAAGCGTATGGTGGCAGGCTTTTTCGGGGGGGCAGTCTGGGGAGCTGCTCCATTAGCTTTAACAGCAACTGTAGCACATGGATGAAAAAGAACCATGCAATCCGATTCTATATTAGTCACATACGGTCTAATTTCCCAGCATTCACAGCTCTTCTAACTAGGGATACCATATTTGGTGAGATGAAAAAGAGGACGCGTCTGGGGATTCGAATAAAATGAGGTTTCGCATTCACCGACCAATCAGGTAGTGCTTCTCTCATGAATATTAATTAACCACCCTGTTGTGTCCAGGGAAACCCAGGTATGGTACCCTAACAGTTTACTCTTGTTTTACAATCTACACACAATTGACACAATATATGTGTATATGAGTCTTTTTGAACAAAAGTTACAGAATGCTAAGCTTAGGTTTATTACACTTCAAGCAAACATCACGATTCATTGTTCACTTGAAAACAAGAATGTGTTAAAGTGCATCACTCGTGAGCAGCGTGACACATAAGGATGTGCACATCGTTTAATTCTTAAAGTAGACGTGTACACGAGCCTTGCAAACGCTGTGCGATGATGATTTTCACGTGTAACCATGGGCGGACTTAAGGAAGGGGGTAGGCAGTCGCCTGTGGGCACTGAAAACTAGGGGCCCCACGAAGACAGAATTTCCAGAAGTTGTAACATAATACGATCATTTAAATGATAGCAGCGTGTATGTTATTTGCATATTTTAGCGACAGTTTTCAGGATAGACAGAATTGCCCCGCCCGTGCCAGCTGTAATGGACTATTCCGCTTTGAGACTTTGTGCTACCCAGCTTTCTTAACGTTAGAGTATACCGGCTGTTCACTGCCAAGTGAAGCGGCACTAAGTAGCTGAACAAGAGGAAAATGGCATAAACACCCAAGACTAACGTTACATCTCCCATGTCTGTCTCACTAGAGTGGTAGACAACTTGTGAACAGACGTGGAGAGAACACAATTAAACGAATATATGCAAAAAAATCCAAGGCTAACCTTACCGACACAATACCCCCCCACCCCCAAAAACACCACTCCCGCTCCCACCCCGATGGGTAAGTTTTACCACTAGCATTATCTCGCATTTTTATTAGAATATTACTGAAGTTCCATTGTTTTTAATTCTCCCTCATTTCTCTTTGGGATCCAAAAATATCTCCAATGACCCACTTGGGAGGGGGGTTACCCATGTCAGCCTAAGGCCCCTAAGGCCTGACAGGGGCCCAAAAAAAAGAACGTTTTCAGGGAAACTGGGACATATGGTAACACTACTTCTAACCATACCTTCCTATTTGCGCTCGGGCTAAACAATATGTTCTTAACAAACAACAGTATCATCTCCATTGTTTTCATCACACCGCTGAAATATATTTTACGCTGAAACGTTTTCAGTTTTTAACGAATTATTGCTCGATTTAGTTCGTTTTTGTTTTGTTCTTAATCGATACCTGGCTGCTGCAGGTTAAGAGCTGAAGCTTTGGGCGGCACTGACCGTTTGGGCTTCTGGGCTCTGCTGATTGGTTGGGAGCGGCCCGGTTAGTCCAGCTACCATAGGAGGATGTCGTTCTACTGAGGGCGGCCTTGTGGTTGTCATACAGCGTTACTCCATACTGATGGACAAAAAAAATGCATGAAAAAAATATTTATGCTAATTAATTAGGTGAGTTGGTTGTAAGATATAACGACTGCATGTAATGGCTGAGGTGCCTTGAGCAGAGGTTTGGGAGCTGAAGTGGTGTTCACCTCCTCATCCAACTAGATATCAGAGCGGAAGAAGTTCTTGGTATTTTTTATTATGTTATTGTTCATTTGCATGTATTGTAATGTTAAATGTTGTTTTTTTTAAAGCAAATATGCACTTACTACCCAGATAAATAGCTTTAAACATTCACATTGTCTAATGTTTACTTTCAGGATGAGTGGAAATGATTCACTCGAATGGGGACTCACTTTTGCAATGCGGATGGAAGTCACCCACAAACCCAATGAGGGCTTGTCCTCACAGCAGAGGTACTTGATGTAGTTGGAGTCTTTCTGGATCTGGGGATGCTGTTGACAGAAGTACTCAGTCACACCGAAGACGTCACATTCCGTGATGATGTTTCATGAAAGGAAAGCAATTTGTGAATTGTGCTAATGCAAATGGCTATACTGTATATCATTTATAAAATATAAGATTTCAAAAGGGTCCTTAAAGCTTCATATCAATATGAAATAAAAACCAGCAGTACAGTACTCATTCTTGCAACATGCTGTGTAGATCCTCACCACAGATATTCCACACTGCTTTGCACTGCACTTTCTCAGTGGTAATACCAGATGGCAGTATGACCACAGACATGGCATATTCATGCATAATTCATAATTCCTTTCATCAATAAAAATTTGGCTTATTTTTTTTTTATCAACAAAGTAGGGAAATACCATGTGAACTGTAAAAGACTGCTCTCGTTTAAATTTGCCAGATTAGATAAGATTTTTGTACTCAAAACAAAAGAAGAAGAAAGAATTTCACATCCCTAAAACGCCAACAGCGGCTGCTCGTCCTTTTGCTCGAGAAGCAAAAGCCTGCTGAGTTGCTGGCAAACAAAAACTATCCTCAAGAAGCAAACTAAAAATCCGTTCCATCTTTATTCTATTCATGTGATTCATGCAATGTTTAAATAAAATCATATCAACCCCTAGTTTGAAATCAATTTATTTACCAATGCTGATATTTACTGATAATAGATTAGAGACTGCGATTTGGAACTTTTTTTCTGTGTAGCTGAAAACTGGTGTGTACTATAATACAAGCAACTAAACTGACCCTTCAAAGCCAAAATAGAATAACTGGACATACAATAAAAGAAAATCATTTTTTGGCAATTCACTACACTTTTTTGTGAGTCCTCAAATGACCATTAGCATTTGCAAAACAGCAAATGTAATCCCCTTAATCACAATGTCACTCTTGCACAGAAGAATATCATGTCTCATTGCTTTACATAAATGCAGTTTTATGTAAATGGTTTTGTACAATTGTTATCATCTAGCACAATTTCCAGTTTCTTTAATCTTGTTGGTCTAAATAGACTATGTAGTTTCCGATTATAATAATTTTACGCCCAAAACTATGTATGTATGTGGTCATTGTATGTGTGTGATATAGTGATGTGTGAGTCTTTTGTTTGCTATTGTACCGTCTTGAGATCTGAAGAAGTTACATGAGCATGAGCATATCTTTCAGAATTGTGAACCCCATGTTTGCACTGATTTTTGGACTATTTCTAAGCACTTTGGCTCTCAGGGTTAAACAGATGCTGATTGTACTTTATTTGGAATTATTTGCTTTAGAGACATGAGTTGTTTTGGGTAAGTTAGAAACTTCTGCAGCTAAACCAAAATGTTGTGCTGTATGCATGAAATGTTTCGAGAAATGCTCTTAAGCATGTTTCATAAAATGTGCCAAAGCAATCGAGAAAAACTGTAAGACCCCGAGATTTTACTGAAAGCTTGATGCCATTTCCAGTCGCTCTACGTTTCACGGAGCTTGCATGCAGCATATTAATGAATTATGATAAATATCTATAAATACACTTCCTGATATTTCTAAAGGAAACCACTAAAGTGTGTAGTACTCTGGGCTTTTTTCCGGCTGACCTAGCAGTCATTTATATCCAAGAAGGCGAGGAATGGGCGCTTTAGCAGCTGGAAGCTACAATCTCTGGGGGAGGGGGGCAGCAAATAGGTTGTGCTCAGAGGGTGTTGTTCACCACAGTTTGCACTAAAACGCCTCTGGTGTCAAACTCATGAGAGGAGCAGAAAACAGTTTAAAACCACCCTTAGAAAAATGGAAGCGTAGCATGGCTTTGGCATTATTATTACGTAGGAACAAGATTAATCACTGGCGCAAGGGTTACAAATATTTTCTTAATAAGTACTTTTATTCCAAAAGGCCTGCTGTAGCTTGTATTTCTACTAGGCTACTGGCTACCACAGATAAGGTCGCGAAACTGAAATGTTCCCTTTAAAAAACAAAAATAGATATTTTCCGTTGCTTCAACCAATGAGAGAGAGTATATTAATGGTGTACCTTGAGGACAAAGCAGAAGTCAGTGGGGGCCTTGTGCTTGTTTTTGTAGTCCATGCCGTAATAGACATTCACATTGTCAAACTGTATGAAACTTGCCAGGTCGCACGATGTCTGTATCACAAAATGAAATCAATTAAACTTCTGCTGGTAATTCTGAGAATTTCTGATGCATAACACAACCCCCCTGACCTTTGTCTTTCCCTTTGGCACGTAGTAAATTCCAGAAGCCCTTAGAAGGAAATAACGCCGTTTCCAAGACTTCTTTCCATCTTCTTTTAAGTAGAGGATTCCTTCAAGGTCAGGCACAATGACAGAAGGCCCACAGAAGTTTTCCTGTGGTTGAAGGTAAGAAACAGGGGAAGAA
Organism: Hyperopisus bebe; assembly: GCA_026777045.1. NCBI lineage: Eukaryota > Metazoa > Chordata > Actinopteri > Osteoglossiformes > Mormyridae > Hyperopisus > Hyperopisus bebe. Next base: position 10,216,234 of record JAODJW010000081.1, on the reverse strand, counting down.
GAAAAACAGACGATTCTCAGCTATAGCAAAAGTCATGTTCATCTTGGTGGAAGCATATCGAGCACCTTCAATCAGCAACTTGAGAGACTATGAATTATATACAAATCTACAGCTTCATTGTCTGAATCCAGATTGAATAAGGGTTTGTGAGTGGAGGTGTGCTTAACTCACCGTCAAGAGAACTTCTTTTTCTCTCTGGTTCACGTCTTTTAAAAATTGTTTGTTCTTTTTCCAAATATAGAAGTTCTTCATGGATAGAGTCAAAAAAAGAACAACAGATCAAAAGTCTATACCACGGCTTGACCAAAAAACAGGAATCACGCCATTACAGTGCTCAGGATTGTGTCTGTGAATTTACCACCACCTTCTCAGTCCATGTGAAATCACAAATTGTGTTTCTGTTAAAGTTTTCTACGAATTTACCAATAAGTAGACAAACTGAAGATGCAAATTAGGTGTGTTTCCATTAGGGACATATGAATAATTCTTGCTATTTATCATCCCGCGAGATTAAGGTTTATGTCTTGTACTTGAACATGGAACAGTCTTTCCACGAGTTAGTGGCTCTATAACAGGGGTCTCCAACTCCGGTCCTGGAGAGCTACCGTCCAGTAGGTTTTCTATCCTACCTGGCTTCTGATGAGCCACA
>JAODJW010000081.1:10174022-10193660 GCA_026777045.1 Hyperopisus bebe | reverse complement strand
CAAGTAAGAATTGCATTGTAGTATGACTCATTTCCTGGCGCGTACAATTTATATTAGGTCAGCGTTCACGGTTCGACATCCGATATCCAGGTCGAGTTCGATATCAAACTGGTTTGTTCGACTTTAAAGAAATTCGAGTTCTAGTGAGTTCCAGAACCGAGTTACCACTGTGTGTGTGTATATATATATATATATATATATATATATATGTGTGTGTGTGTGTGTGTGTGTGGTAGCGCTTTATGTAAAACATCCATCCATAAGAAAACAAATGAAATTTTAATTTTAAACTTTTATACTATATATAAAGTATTATATGATGTTTTATATTATATTTAAAATTTTATACTACAGTGCCTACAAAAATATTCACCCCCTTCAAGTCAGTATTTAGTAGATGCACCTTTGGCTGCAATCACAGCACAGAGTCTGTGTGGATAGGTCTCAGTCAGGCTTGCATATCTGGACACAAAAATTTGACTCCATTTTTCCTGTTCAAGCTCTGTCAGGTTGCATGGGGATCAGGTGTGAACAGCTCTTGGGGATCACCACAAAGTCCAGCCACAAATTCTCTATTGGATTGAGGTCTAGCCTTTGACTTGACCATTCCAGAACATCCACCTTGTTGTCTTCAAACCATTTCTGTGTAGCTTTAGCTGTATGGCTAAAGCAGGATGCTGCCACCACCATGCTTTACGGTGGGGATGGTGTGTTTGTGGTGATGTGCAGTGTTTGATGTCCGCAAAACACAGCGTCTTGTCCGATGGCCAAAAAGCTCCATTTCGGTCTCATTGGCCCAAAGAACTTTCTTCCACTTGACCACGGAGTCTCCAATCTGCCTTTTGGTAAACTCTAGTCGAGACTTAATATGAGTTTGAATCCTCCTTCCGCTCTGTGTGTGTCTCACTCTCTCTGCACACTTTCTCCCTATTCCCTGTGATTGACTGGCATCCCATCCAGGGTGTTCCCCAACCCCGTGCCCTGTGATGGACTGGCATCCCATCCAGGGTGTTCCCCAACCCCGTGCCCTGTGATGGACTGGCATCCCATCCAGGGTGTTCACCAACCCCGTGCCCTGTGATGGACTGGCATCCCATCCAGGGTGTTACCCAACCCCGTGCCCTGTGATTGACTGGCATCCCATCCAGGGTGTTCACCAACCCTGTGCCCTGTGATGGACTGGCATCCCATCCACTTGTGCCCTATGCTGCTTGTATAGAGCATAAGCACCAGGTGATCTTTTAAAGGTTGGATCAATTGGTATGGAAGAACAAGTAATTATACTGGCTCTTAAGCTTGCCTAATTAAACAGGCTATACAGAGAGAATTAGAGAATAGCCAATATGCTACCACACAATGCTCTTTGTTTAAGGGCACTTAAACATAAACATTAGTCTGTAAATGTGTTGCATAGGAGAAACACAAAGATACATCAGAAGTAGTTCTATGTCTTTTACAGCAGTGGACCATGAAATCTTTATTTTTGTTCTCCCAAGCGTTCTAGTTCTTGCCATTCTGCTTTTTTACATTATTAAAATTTTCTTCTAATTCATCACCCCAACAATGTGTCTGCAAAGCTTAAAAAAGGTCAGTCAAATACTTTTTGAGTTATCATGCTAACAAGAACGTGTCCATGGCAGCAACAGACCTGTCCCAAAACCATATGTATTCACCACCCATGGAATACAATGACACATGATACAGTGCTTTTTAAAACCCAAAGACGCTTCGCATAGTAAAGGACAGCTTCAGACACATTATCCCATCAGCATGATAACTCAAAACGTATTTATTGGATACGTTTATTTTTTTCAAAGATTGCACTGTATGGAGGAGAAACTGGAGATGATCACATTCTGACAGGCACATAGCCAGGTCGTTTTGCACATTACACTTCAAAGTATTTATTTTCTATTTCTCTTCTATTATATTGTCAGCATTTTGTGTGAACAGCAAAGAATTTCATTGCACAGAGAAATGCACTTTTCTACTGTACATATGACAATAGACGCTTTGAATCTCGAATGTAGTAAAATTATGGGTTTGAACCATACCCCCCCCCCGGCTCAGACACGCAGCCAGTCAGGGTTCATAAAAAGCGAAGTGTGACTGCAGGTGACATATGACATTATGACTGTGATCGTTCAGAAAGTATTTGATGGATCTTATTACTATTTCACAACAAAACATCAGATAGATGAAGATCTACAACTGGTTTCATTTTCAGATAAATAGCCCCAAACCGAAGCAGCAGCGCTGTGTGGATGTTTGGTCTTGTGAACACAGTAACTCTAACAGTATTTTACTGACAGATCTCTTACAAATAAAACTGAAAAATAATGCGTCTATTTTGGTGAAAATGGGCAGGCAAGTCAGCGAGTAAAATATCTCATGGAGGTAGGGTTACCTAACACAATTACTAGGGACTAAATCAAAATAAAACGAGGCACCAGAGAACTAGTTAACAAGAAATCCCCCTATTCTACATATGTGTTACAGGTATACCTGGAACCTGAGAAATATCCAGCAACAATACGACCCACAAACGTAATATGAAATCATTTACGGCACTATGGTTAATGGTACAGTAGAGTATAATAAATTCAATTGACCAGAATGGTGTTATTAGAAGCCAGTCAATTAGCATCTAAGGATCATCAGTAATGGTGCATTTCTGATATGAAGAGCTAATTGATTCCAATGCTGGAAAACTTCAGGAGGGATATCAGCTTCAGGAGGGATACCAAGCTGTGATATTTGCCATACAATAACCTCCAAGACAAATTTGATGCTAAATCAGGCGCGAAAGATCTCATTTTCTTCAGGGTTCCAAGCAGAATAATTTGGTTTTGTCATACTTTTCCATGTCACCCTGAGAGAACATAAGATTATGTAGCAATACAAATATTAGGCATATTAGCTATCCATCGTAATTATGATGTAAAGTGTTGTAGTTAAGTTCCACTCAGTTTGATTACTTCAGTGTTTTTCGAGATTTTAGTGACTTTGATGTGCCACTTCTTATTTAAGGATTACTTTAGGATAAAACCTCGGCCCGACGGTTTAAATTAATCTAAGAGCATTTTAAAATGATTTGTTTTAATGCAGTAAAATAAATTGGTGAAAATGTAAGCCTCCCCTGAGCTTACAGCAGGATTCTGGGTACATGTTTGTCTTAACCCTCACTGATAAGAGATTTATGGACGTTCAGCTAGTGTACTGGAGGTGTCCGACATGCAGCCAACGGGCAAGAAACAACCCTCCAATAAAATCCAATTACCTGATGTCATAGTTAATTTATTTAAAGAGAAAACAATGCGTCTTATGGGGATTAATATTCTTTCACTCATTAGCATATTTTTCAGAAATTCATTTGTCACCCATAACTCATGTGTAGCATGAGACGCATTTGATTACATTGTCTACACAGTCACACCGCTAATATGACTTTGTGTAAACGAAGCTTGAACACAAAGGCAGGTTGACCTTGAACGCAGGAAAGGTAATTCAAAATGAGCACACATTTTTGTTTTAATTGAATCAAGGGCTGGCACATTTAGATTCTTAGTGTTTCCAGAATGTGTAGCTAAAGAATTTAATTTATGGTGACAGCATGAAAAGAGCCCCCCAAAAACTAATTGAACTTCAAGGTGAACTAACCAAATTTGGAAGAACATATTTGAAAGGAAACGCAGAGAATCTTCTACTCACAATAGCTACATGTGGGTCAACCCGCCCAATAGTGAGACCTATCTGTCTGCTCTAGACAGCTGACTCAGCCTGTTTTTAAGAAACACTTTTTAGAATCAGCATGCAGTAATGCACTATGAGTATCTTGAATGATTCAAATGATCAGCATAATAAATTTCCCAGCATGACAAACATAATCAATGTCCCAGCAAAACAAACTTTTGAATGTTACTTTACTGTGTTGGATAAACTCCAAACACAAATGTGCTCTCTCTCTCTCTCTCTCTCTCTCTCTCTCTCTCTCTCTCTCACTCTCACACGCACACACACACACACACACATTGGGTAAACATATCTTTTTGGGGACCACTCATTCATTTCTATGGGAAAAATGCTAATGCTAACTATGACAACCTTAACCCCTAACCAGCCCTAACCTTAACCATAAGTAAACAAAATATAAGAGTTTTTGCAAATGTTTTGGGGATGTCTGAACGATGGCAAGAGTTTTAGTCAAAGATTTTTATTAAATTGATTTTCATCATGTTGTGGGGACATTGTGTCCCCATAAGGTAAGGTATACCCGCTTACACACACACACACACACACACACACACACACACACACACACACACACACACACACACACACAAGTCTGCATTCTTATTTTTGTGGGGACTGTCCATTTTTCCCTATGGGGAAAACCCTAATCCCGACAGTGACAACTTTAACCCCTACCCAGCCCTAATCTTTTAGTTTTCAGAATTTTAAAATTGTGCTCTGCTCTAAAATTTGAAGTAGCGTTAGTTAGAATTAAAGATTATAATCACACATTGAATTACTACCGTGACTGGCAAGCAAATGGTAGCTATAGTCTGAGACCTGGGATTATACTGTATAAAGTGACATGTGTAAGAATGTGTAAACACAGGCCATGGGGTTAGGTTGGTTCGGTGAGTAGACATGGCACATAAAAGTAATGATACTGACGCAATAACAACAAGTAACAGCAGTAGTGGTAGTAGTAGAGTAGTAGTAGTAGTAGTAGTAGTAATAATAATAAATAATAATAAAATAACAACAACAATACTACTACTAATAATAATACTAATACTACTACTACTACTAATAATAATAGTAGTAGTAGTAGTGCAGTGATGCAGGGAAGATGAGATGTCCTCTGAAGTCCCACTGTATGTGTGAGTGTCCTCTGAAAGCAGTGCTAATTGCTGTTGTAGAGTCTGACTGCTGCAGACCACTCTGTAAATTAACGTGCTAATACTGCAGTTACTGCACGTTCGGCTTACATGCGTGTACTGTACTTCTAGACACAATGTAAGGCCTTTGCGCACAAATTCAACATTTCACAGCTGTACAGGCAGCTACAAGTGAGAAATGCTGTTCACACAAAGTGAATTCTGCTCTCGAAAGTGAGGTCTGCTCGCGAAAATCAACCTTACTTTTGACAATTTGGGGGTGGAAACCAAGGGAGATCCTGGCCTTTTTCTGATTGGTCACTTTAATATTACGAATATAGTGACCAAAATTATCACGGTTATCGGTATTATCACAGTATTGTTAAAATGAGCCGAAGATATTCAGAAAGTACTGACTGAACTCAGTATCAACCCAAGTTAACAAGAGATGATGTTGTGCAGGTGAAGCATGCAGTGTGAGTTTGTTTCATGTCACTGAAAACATGCCAGAAGGTAGTGACAGTGCTCTGGGGTTTTTAACGTTAATGCACTTTTGATAATGGTTTTCATATATTTACATGTTACACTTTGACATAGTGCTGCTAAATGTTATTGGGTTTTTGGTTATTTGTTTTGGTTTTCAATATAAAACTCGATGAAATAATTTCAGTTGTATGTCAGTACTTTTTGAATATTTTCAGCGGATTTGAACAATACCGCGATAATATTGATAACTGTGATAATTTTGGTCACTATAATTATAGTTACATTTTCACAGCATTTCATCTCTAGTTTCAACCAATTAAAAAATGCCAAACAAATCATTTAAGTACCCAGCTTCAGCAATTTCCTCTGCTTACTTCCTTTCACCTGCTCAGTAAACATAAAAATACTTCCTGTGCAGTGTATTATGCTTGATTACCTGCTTAAAATACATAACCTGTAGGCACAGATGCTAGCTTGATAATTTTAACGTAGCTTGTTTGCTGCATTATAAGATCCTCTACATAAATTACTGACTTGAAGTTAGGGAGATCATATTAAACTAGAAAGGGAAGTCTGCGAACAAACTTCATGTTTGCTTGAAAAAGCCAGCTATATGAATTTAAATAGCATCTTTTAAATTGCATTGGAATGATTGGGACGATCTAAATGATTGGATTGATTGGAATGTTGGATGATTGGATTGATTGGTAAGTTGGAAGGATGGGAACTTTGGGAAGATTGAAACAATTGGAATGATTGGAACTTCGGAATGATTGGGATGATTGGAAGGATTGGAACTCTGGAGGACTGGAATCATTCGAACGATTGGAAAAATTGGAAATCATTCAAACGTGCCAGCAAAAGTGTAAGAATAGCAGAGGTTCACATTTTGCCATTGAAGTCAATGGCTGAAAAGTTATGGACCGTTTTAGGCTCCGCCCACCTTTCGAACCTTGAACCACAGTCACCCATTGATCGACGGTGCAAAGTTTGAGGACCCACCCATCAAAAATGTGACAACGGCAGCAACTTAAGTTGTTATAGAATGGCAGATGACATCATTGAGCAGTAAATGATGACATAGTTGAAAGATTTGCTATATACCTATATTCCGATTGGATAAAATTTGACTGGGTGCAGGAGAGGACTCTGCCTCATGGATATCCACCAAGTGTTGCTAGTTGCTTTAGTCTAACCCCATGACTGTGTGATTCAGGTTTGGTGGATTTAGCTTACAAGTTGTAAGAAAGGCAACAATTTTAAAATCCTCCCAGTAAAAGTCAAAGGGAAAAGGAGGTATTTGACCGGACCTCACAAAGAATGATGGTGGAAATGTATAGAAAGTGGGAGAATAATAATAATAATAATAATAATAATAATAATAATAATAATAAGCTGAAAGAAGAACAGTATGTTGGCTTTTTCAAGTCAAGATAACTAGATGACATTTTAATATTCTGTTTAGCATAATGCATGCAATTCTGACATAGGGTAAAATTGAGTTTTGGCAGTGGTTCAGATGATGTATAATGTTAGCCATGTCTGTAATAGTACAATTAATACCGGTACTAAAAAAATGTAATACCAAGCAGTTTTCAAAAATGTGGTACCATTGCACCTTTTCCATACCAGAATCCCATGCAACACTAGTCTACACAAACTCTAAGATATGTGATAAAATGTGGGACTGTCCTCTGATTGGTGCAACACGAATGCGTTGCATACTTAATAACTTTGTGTGTGTCATTGTGCCCAAAATGACTCCAAATAAGCCACAAAATAAGGACATTAATCATAAATTCCATTCTGTAGTGCGATAGCGCTCTCCTTCCTATGTTTTCTTCAACACAAAAAAGTCATACGATGACAGCGATGACAAAAGCGTGCTCAGACCAGGATCGTTAGACTAGCGGGGAGTGGAGAGAGGGAACAATCGTACTTGGGCACAGTACAAGGCAACCGGGCCAAGTGCGAGTACGGCCTTAGAACTTGTTGGAAGTGTTTGTTGTAGCAAAACTTATGAGAAATTGGCATCAAAGTAAAATGCACCAGTGTCCAGACAATCCGCAGCTGGAGACATTGTACCTTCCCGGATGTTTGTTTTCTTTTGGAGCTCCCAGTTCTGATGTTTGTTTTTCTCTTTTAGAGAATATCTTATTGTTCTGTGGCCTGTTTCTCTGCAACACTTGAAGTTTCTTCCCCTCAGTTCTACCGTGAGTCACAGAAACTTGAGTGTGTCTTTGAAACTTTATACTTACAAAGAAGCTCACTTTTTACTTCTTATTTTTTATCAGTCTGTCTCGATTTCTGCTAAAATACCTCTAGCCTGTCATGTTCAGAGAATTACCCCTTGTGGAGTTTATTTCCAAATGTGATTAAATCTACAGTAACTCAGTTGTTTTCTGATGATCCTTAATTACCTTTGATTTTCAACTATTTTGCATATTTCTGCAGGAGTGATTTTGAATTTTTGTTCAGACCATATCAAAAAGGATATTAATGTTACATTTTTTCAAAAAAGGGGAATGATAATGAGCTTTTATTTGGTTACTATATGAGAAAAGGTTAAAGAAAGCTGTCAAAAATACCTTTAATAATTTGACAGGTATACTGTCCTTTGTTTACCTCTCAAAATTTCTTTTTTGTTAGTGGTTTCAAATTCACATAACCTCGGGGACACCAACCTGGCAGTCTTCAGGAGGCTGTATTTGGCTGAAAATAATAATAATAATAAAAAAAGAATATACATACTGTCGACTAAACAGCATATGGTAATATTTGCCATCAGTGCATTGTTTTTAATTTTCTCTGGAAATGCTTGATTGATTGGTGGGCTGGATTTAATAATGATTAAAAAACATGCTCTGGGCCTGACGGAACTATCTCACGGGCCAGATCTGGTCCGTAGACCGGTATTTTAAGACCCCTGCCTTAGAGCATCATAGGTTATAGGTCAATTTTTGGATTCCTCTGCCTTACTGACTGCTCATTTTGGCTTTAGCTGGTTGGTCACTCAGCATGCTTTAAACATCTTTGATTTCCAGTCCAATTGTCCCAAAATGCATGCTCTCTGCAGTCTCCTCTTAATCTAATTTCATACAAACCTCCCCTGTATGAGTCAGGGAAAACAAAAGATGAATTTTCCAGCATCGGGGCTAGTTCCACTGTTGACCCGCCGGGAAATCATGTTTGTGTTGATGGTGATTGGATTCCAATATGGAATTTTTCAGTCCCGGATCTGTTCACCTGGTCGACAGTTACATTAGTGTGGTCACTGATTTTGTTCATTTTTGTCATTTTTTGAGATGCTGACTATCCATACTGTGGGCTGTTTGCTTTTATTATGAAGCTCTGGACTCTTCAATCTTTGCTCCGCCACTGAAAGAAAGCCTGAATATGTCTGTAAAGGACTATGGTCCGTCTATCTCTGCTCTCTTACCTAAACTGGAACCCATCATGACATAGATATTCTGTTCTCAACAATTCCTGAGCTGCTTTAATGCTTCTTTTAAATTACAGTTCAAAAATAATACTCCAAAGAATTAGTTCAGTTCTGGACCATCCTGTTCTCATCATTAATACAACAGTAATTTAATTTAAGGAAGTAGACCAATTGCGTGCCTTATTTTGGTGCTTTTAGGGCTGGGAAGATTGTTGGTGCTATTTTTGTAACTTCTAAAACTACAAATTAGTCCTCCTTTTTCTGTGCACTCATTTTTTAGTTATATATCTTACATCTCTGCACTGCTCATCATAATGTGAATGGCATATATATTTTTTTTTACTTCCAGCTACCATAAAATGACGTTCCGTTGGTCAAGAACCAAGAACCTGATCCCAGTCCGTATGCTATCAAATCCTGTCCTGCATATAGTGTTGACAGCTGTCCTATGTAACCTCTTATACCAGGGTTGGGGCCGTTCTGGAATGCATTCATCAATTCCAGTGCAAATCAGGAAATGGAACTGGAGTTGGGACTGGAAAAAAAACTATGGGGAACAGAATTGGAACTGAAGTCGAATTTCAGAGAAATTTAAATTCCAACTTCAGTTCCAATTCCTGACTTGGAATGGAATTGAGGAATGCATTCCGGAATGACCCCAACCCTGTCTCATACATATTTTCACATAGTTTTTTCTTATTCTCTTAACTTCCCACTACTAGCAGTGTAGAAAGAAGTACCACATCCCCTGGTCCTTTTCCTGAAATGCCCAAGATACACAAGTTTATTTTTGCGACAATGTTTTTATTGGCAAAATTAAGCCCGTGTCTTTAGTAATATAAAGATATACATAAGAAATAGTAATGTATTCATGAAGCATTATAGACATGGCTATAAATGTTTAGCAAAAGTCATAACGCATTTAGGCTTGTTTATTATGCATTATGAATGCTCTATGAAGTTCTCATCTATAACACACTATAGATACCTTTACAATGTATTATAATGGTCGGCATAAGCATTACAGATGCTTTGTAATACATTATACAGTTATCTATAGTGCATTATGGACGAGAGCTTCATCAAGCAGGCAAAATGCACAATAAACATGGCTTTAATGTGTAATGACTTTTTATAAATATTTAAAGTCATGTTCAAAATGCTTTATGAATGCATTATAATGCACTATGAATGTGTTTATAAATTACTAAAAACCTGGCCTTAAGTAAAGAGCTACCTTTTTTTTTTTTTGCAGCCAAGCTGTATGAGTTTGATCACAAAGTATCTCCTTCGACACCTGATGGCAGGCAGGAAGTCTGGATTCTTTACAAAGAAGCCATTTTGAAGCTTTTACTAAATCCTTCCTCACCTGATTTTGCCCCTTGTTCCAGAGTCAGGTCTACTGCAGATTGTATACTGAGATTTAGAATGTAATAAAGACCCGTTTGTTTTTCATTCTGCTGCCTCTAGGTAGGTAATGAAGTGGGTAAGTATCCGGTCCACTGCTTTCATTAACTTTTTATCATCAGATGGGGAGAGGTTGCCTAAGTTGGTTTAAGCCCCTCATCTGCAGAACTCTGTTCCAAAGAGAGGATTTCCATATCGTCATGTAAGGTTATGTAATTTCATTCAAAGCTTTGCGAAATCCCACATCTTGTTAGAAATGCGCAATAAAGGTATTTCATGGGTTCCCAGAAAACTCTCTACAAAGGAAGTAAGATATTCTGCATCCTATTCAGTGGCACAGATATCCGTCTATTCCCATTTCTATCTGACTGTTTGTCCATCTTTCTGTTATTATTTTGGCATCTTGAAACTCGACAGCAACATTTTGGTACAGCATTATTTACTGACTAACATAACGAATACTCATGCTAAATACCGGCAGTCCCCAGGTCATGAATGAGAAGTGTTCTTAAGTCTGTCTTTAAGTTGAATTTGTAGGTAAGTCATAGGTGCCTCAGTTTTCTGTGCATATAAACCACTTAAGAAACACTTCCAAAACATCTTAAACATAATAATACAGTACATCATAATAATTACTTTGACTTTATCGTCGACCGACTGTAACTTAACGATTTTACAACGACTGAGGGCGTTGCACCTCATTCCCATCGCTTTATTATTTTTGCTTTATTTTCAGATGCATCACCAGCAACCTAGACGGGATTTATGCTTTGCAGGTGGATGCTGGGGTAAACAAGAAAAAATTAAACTAAAATTTTTAATATAATAAAGTTTATAGTAATCTGTTCTTGAGTTTGAGTTGTCCAAAAGTCAGGCAGTCTTAACCCGAGGATTGCCTGTAATTCTCCGAACATCATATTATAGTTATGGAATGGAAGTTTTCTTCACTTTGTGAATCTCTGCAAAATCACTTGAACATATATTTCTGATTGTCAAAAGTCTATGAATATATATGTTTTAAAAGATCCATGTACGTACTGCTACAGAAGACGCCGAACCCTTCCTGTTTCATTACTGCCCTGTCACATTAACCCATTTACCAATGAAGTGCTTTGAGGGACTCGTGAAGAATCTCGTACACAATTCACTACCCAAAGACTTGGACCCAGAACAATTCGCATACTGACCGAATAGATCCATTGATGATGCCATAATCTTCCTCCTTCACGCAGCACTGGCCCCTCTGGGCAACAGGAGAGGGAATTATATGAGGATGCTGTTCATTGATTACAGTTCAACACCATGTTTGCATTCAACACCATAAAACCCTTAAGGCTCATAACTAAGCTCAGTGACCTTGGATTGAATGTTTCCTTGTGTATCAGTGTATACAAATTTTTGATGAACTGACCTCTGGACGTCCAAATGGAATGTAACACCTAGCCAGCCCTCAATGTGGGGGTACCCCAGGGCATGTGTCCTGAGCCCCCCACTGTACCCCCCCCCCTTCACATATGACCACAGGGCCACATTAGACTCCAACATCATTGTCAAGATTGCAGACAATACAACTATGGTGCTAATGATAGTAATGAGCAGGTCTGCCAGGAGGAGTTCAATAAGGTGTCAAGACAATAGCCTCCTCCTCAGTATAATCAAGACAAAGGAGCTGATTGTGGACTTCAGGAGGAAACATCAGACAGACGTGCACCACATCAGTATCGATGGTGCTTTGGTGGAGAAGGGTAGTCAGCTTCTGGTACCTCCGCGTTCACATACCTGAGGACTTGAAGGAGTTCCTGCACACTGACTCCTTAGAGAGAAAGGCCACCGACGCCTGACCCACCATGATGTTCTACACGGCCATGATCTGAAGCATCCTGAGAGGCAGCCCCACCCCCTGGCTGAGGAACAGCACTTAGCAGGACCACGAGGCCCCGAAGAGGGTGGGGCAGGCAACCGAGTGCACAGTCGCACCTGCACTCCCCAACCCCCAAAACATTCATGTCAGATGATGCAGGTCCAGGGTCATGCAAATGATTAAGGATCCCAGCCACCCCAGCCATGGAAGAGCTCCTCTCCACAGACAATACAGATCCTTAATGAGAACAGTGTTTTATACCTTCACACCACCGTATGCTGCAGACTACTTACAGTAACCCACACATGCAGATATATAAATACTTTATTTACAGACTTTTGTATTACCCACACATAATGCCAGTTTTGCACAACGTAGGTAATTGATTGTATTAACGGATAATTGATGTTTAATGTTTGTATTACATCATATGGAGAATCTGTGGGTCTCTGAGGACTGAGGATATTTGTGTATGTGACAAATAAAACTTTGAAATTTGAAACTTAAAATGCAATAGAAATTTGGCCCAAACTTGTGAAAATTATATGGCATACTCTGGTTCCTCCCACAGGATAAACAAGTGCTGGTTAATTAAATGGTAATAAAAAACGATATCACATAGAATCTTCTAAACAAAGTGTTATGTGAGAGTTCAGTTTGCACGTTTTTATTAAAACAAAGTTAGGCATTCAGAGTAACTGATTATTCAAATCCGATTATTGACATACTATCTGTATGTGCACCTGGGATGATTCATGAGGTGGTTTCTGAAGGGGGTGAGATCTTTAGGGGTTTTGAGACAATAACCGATATTTCTAACCTGTTCGACAGTATACAGTAGTGAAGGTGGATCTCGGCAAATGATAATGCAAATGAAATATTAACAGATTACAGCACAATGTATAGTGAAGATAAATAGTGGAGATAAATTTGTTCCTTGGTTTTTGAACAAGGTACCACTTGAAAGGTCGGAAAATAGGACACCTAATGACTAAGAAAAATATGGCATCAAAGAAGCTGGATTTCGAGGTTAGAAGTGAATGATTTATGGGATAATGATTGTGAGATACGAACCTTGAGAAGGCTTGATGAAGCAGCTCTGGCTTCCTGGGAGATATGTGAGACTGTAAAGGGGCTGCAACTGCTCACATTTGCTGGATGAAAGTGTTTCTGCCTCATGTTTCATGCTGCCTATACAATATTTTTGCTAGAGCAAAGTTTCCCAATCTGGTCCCTGGGGACCCACATACAGTTCATGTTTTTACTCCCTACCAGCTCCCAGTAGGGAGCAAAAACCTGAACTGTCTGGCAGGGAGCTTGGAGGGAGCAAAAACTTGGACCAACTGTGGGTCCCCAAGGACTAAGTTGATAAACACTGTTTTCGAGAATATTTCTAAAGTCTTGTGTTATGGGTTCAGGTGAAAATGGGTTTATTATTTCTGAAAGAGCCCCTTTATTTGTGTTTTATACCAATATGTGACATGCCAATTACATATACAGTGTGTAGCTTGTGGACCTGGGTATCACACACAGACTCTTCTGTGGTGTTCTTTTGATTTCTTTTTGATTAATTGATACATATCCAATGTGATGCCCGGCTACCCTAAATGCAATAGTTAACCTGCCTTACACCATCACAAACAGCAGTAGTTTTTGGGTTCTAACAGACTACATGTGCAAGCTATAGGAGACCGTTTATCTACTGTGCATCACTGTCAGCAGCTGTGACTATTCTCCTGGTGATCCACTCTGGAAATAAAAGTGACAACAAATATAAACAAAGCACAACATGCACTTATCACACAAATAAGCTAATCTGTGATATTGCCCAAAACAATAAACCAAGAACTCTCTTCAGAAGTCCGCATATTATTTGGTGTAAAGTATTCATATTTATACAGTAGACTCAAAATTAGAACAAAGAACAAAGAAACTTTGCCTCTATTTTGGGGAATATATTGAACTTCTCACCTGGTTACTTATGAATAAACGCTGCACCAAATCTAGGATGTGGTATTAATCACTCTGCAGTCATATGATCCCCTTAACCTTTATGTAAGTCCTTGCCTAATCAATCATTTGGAGCCTTAAGTTTTGGGACATCTTCAAACAAGAAGTGTTATATAGTTCATTTATCAAATCTTTCAAAAAGTCCCCAGTGGTCACATCCAGTCACCCAACACACTGTACTGGGATACAAAATATGCACCTGATGAACACAAAGTTTGCTTCGTTTATTTCCTAGTCGACTTTTACTTACACAAAAATGTTCTGATGGCAGAACAAAAAATGACTGGTTCACAGAGATGACCAATCAGATTGTAGAGTAGGTGGGGCCAACCAATCAGATATCTTTGTCCCGCCTCCTCTACTTGCTTGGACCCACCTCCTCTACAATCTAATTGGTTATCACTAATTTTTCAATCTGCCCTCAGAACATTTTTGTGCAAGTAAGACTCTCATGACCAGTTCATTCTCAGATTAAATGTATCACAGAGACTTTGGAGATTGGATACTTGATAATAGACATTGTTTGTGTGTTTTATAAACACTCACTTTCTCCAAATACATCAGGATGGGCGTCACTAGGTCTGATCACTCGGGGCTATAGCCCTGAGTATTTTAAGCCTAGCCCCGAGTATTTTAGCCCTGATGGCAATCTTCCTTCAAAACAAAATAATAATAATAATAATAATAATAAAAAGTCAAGCCGCAGATGAACGTGACTTAGCCCCTGATATTTTTGATAGCTAGAAACTCCCCTGTATATCAGTGTGTATCTCTTCTTACTGTTTACCTGGGATAAATACCTAGCGGTTCTTTGCTTACCCTCCTACTATATGTTTATATCTTCAGAATGATCAGAACTGCTGATTCTCCGACTCACGGCACTTTCTGCAAAGAATATCTGCTTACCAGATGCACAGCAGGGTAGATATAACTTTCTAGGAGGTGTGATGTAGGGAGAATAGTTTTCAAAGCCTTACGTCTTCCTTACTTCTTACCATCACGAGCCACATTCACACACCATTCAATATAATAATTTCATGAATGAAATAAAACACACATGTACATACTGATTCATACCAGCATTCATACACACTCTACTGCTAGGTCATCATAGTCTATATTGGTGGTTCTTGGGGACTTCCACACAGTCCACGTTTTTGCTACCAGGAGATGGGAGGGAGCAAAAATGTGAATCGTCTGGGGGTCCCTGAGAACCGGGTTTGGAATCACTGGTCTGCATCAGTGTTTCTCAGCCCAGTACTCAGACCCTCAAACACTCCACATTTTTGCTCCCTCCCAGCTCCCAGCATGCCTGTACCAGGTATTCAGTGTTCTTGATTGGCTGGGAGCTGGGAGGGAGCAAAAATGTGGACTGTCTGGGGGTCCCTGAAGATTGGATTGAGAAACACTGGTCTACATCAACAGGACCTGGGAATCATATCTGATTTTCCACTATAGCCCAAGTCAGTCTTTCTCTCCCGTCCTCCAGCGCTACAGGGACTATATTCGATTTCTTCGGGATTAAATACAGGGGATTCGGGTGCCTGATGAAAATCACCGTTTGTCACACACAGAATACCTCCCTGAGCTGTAACGTGGAGTACGACCGTGTTGTCAAACACGTGCATAATAAGCAATTAACTGTGCTGTGCCTACCTCTACACCCCTGAGATGCGGTTCAAGAGCTGCACTCACCAGACCCAAATAGTAACAGGTTTTATTCTCCATAGCATTTCAGTCTTTAGCGGACAATTCTTTTTTCGCGGCAGCATTAGGCTTATGGCTAATGTTTATGACCAGTCATCAGCTAAATCCTAAATCGCTTTTGATAAGCTTCTCAATCACAGCCATTAAAACAAGTAGCTACATCTCACCCCAGCATTATCCAATCACTCTTACAATTCAGAGAATACTAACAAACCCTTGAGTTTATCGAGACAGAAATATTAGTATTCTATTTTTTCATAAATTTAAGAAGAAACCTTTATTTTTTTTACCAGATTCAGGAAAAAAATAAACCCATACTCTATTTATGCCTTTATCTCTGTCCTCCCTGATTTTCTGTGTCTCATTAAAAGCAGGAGGGTTGTTATATCATCTGACACGAGACCCATCCAGATTTTGTAGGCCTATGAACAGGGGATCAGAGGACAAGCCGCTATGAGAGAAGGCTTACTAAGATTCTTTCAGCACAGCTGGTATTTACAGGCTCATGCTTTTCATGCCATTAAAAACCCAGGAGTCTGGTGTCTATCCTTTATACATAGTTCATCCCATATTAAAGTGGGAAAGGTAGTGACATACCATATAGTCTGGCCTTTATGGTGATAATTGATAATGATAATATAGTTTTAGCACAACCGAACTCAAACAATGCTCAAGTATTGCTACTCTAAAATCCTTCAAATGTTTCCAATCTCTGACACCCCACCAAGCATTTAACCTCATGTAATGAGTCCTGTGTGAGTTCCTCCAGGATTCTTTGATTTCTTCCTGCAATCTAAAAATTGCAATTAAGTCAATTGTTGTTTATAAATTCTCAATCATCATATGCATGTACCTGTGATTAACTGACATCTATCCAGGGTGTCCCCCTGCCCTGTGCCCTGTGATGGACTGGCATCCCATCCAAGGTGTCCCCCTGCCCTGTGCCCTGTGATGGACTGGCATCCCGTCCTGGGTGTCTCCCAGCCCTGTGCCCTGTTACAGACTGGCATTCCATCCAGGGTGTCCCCCTGCCCTGTGCCCTGTGATGGACTGGCATCCTGTCCAGGGTGTCCCCCTGCCCTGTGCCCTGTGATGGACTGGCATCCCGTCCAGGGTGTCCCCCCGCATAGTAATGCATTGATATCCCAGCTAGGATCCCTCACCTTGGACCCAGTGCTTCCTGTGATTGGCTTGAGCCTCACTATGATCCTGTACTTTAGTTATGGAATGTTCATAGATCCATAAATGCAATTTCATGTAGGATTAGCTGCAAAATTAGCACTTACCATAAATATCTTCAGTGTTACTTCAAGTCTCTATCAGACTAAGCAGACATGAATATTTATGTTCTGTATCTAACTTCGATCCAAGTATGTGGTGTCACACACAGAGAGTAATACTGCTACACTCTCTGATCACATTAAATTAATTTATTCATTTAATTTAAACTAGCCATGTTTGCTAATAAGCAAAGCTTCATGCTTTCATCTTTGAATCACAGGAAAATAATTTCCAAGCTGCACGAGGAATATTTCAGTTCGTTTGCTGCTGGGTCAGATAATTAACGGGATACCGAAGAAGACCATTAAAGAAAGTAAAATTTAAATGTAATGGTAAATAAATATTATAAGATTCATTAATTAGCATGCACACATTCCTCCAAAGTGTAATCCACATTAGCTCAGCAATGACACAAGAGAATCTATATTATATCATATAAACACCAAGCTCATCATTCTATCCTAATTTATACATTCTGTGCACGGCTTCTTTCCTGATCAGGAGGAAGCTTTCAGTACTACCAGGGCATTATATAAAGTGCTGGGTTCTTAATGCATGGGCAGCAATTTTTATCTAGTTTTCTGCTGCGGGTTGTAAATAACGCACCTTCCACTTTGAAGTGAAAGTCAAATTAAAATGATCCATCTCTTCATGTACTCCCATGTCAATATCTTTAACATTACTTCTTGTCAATAGAGACCTAATACGTCCTAATACGTCACTGTTTATTTGGTCAAAATACTCAACCGCAATAGAAAAAACTAGCATGTACCGGTTTTAAGTTGTAAGGGACTAAGTTAAAACTATGGAAGTACCAGAATGATCAAAGGAAATTTTATTAAAGGAAGGATCAAAGGATGTTTATTAATGTTTAATTTACTTATAAATATCCAACTTCATATTAAACAATGTTACTAAGAAAGTTACAAATTTGAATAGTCCAATGTTTTCAAACTATACGACGTAAACTTCATCTTCTCTTTCACCTGCCTCAGTACTCATCACTTCCTTCTTACCTTCTTCTGCCTCATTTGGATTCTCACACTCTGTTCTGTGAGACTTCGGCCCAGTGAAGTAAGACCGACCCTTTTGAATGCTTGCTTTACATAATTTGGGGGGTAATAGAGAAGGTGGCCCATGCCCGGCTGTTTGCTTCTGCCCAGTTCTGCTACCCTGAGGTGGCTGTGATGACCTGGAAAAGAGACCCCAGCATGTCGTCCCCAGAGCCAAGGAACGATCACCTTTTCTCATATGATTTATGCCTTTGCCTCCCTCACTTGCACGCAATTTATTCCACCCCGCTCCAGCTGAAACAGTATTACTTTCCTGACAATAATGTGACAAATAGAGTCCTTTTAAAAGCTGTTTTATACTTGGGGGTCCGAGCTAAATGTCTCTTTTAAAGAAACCCTTTGTCTGGTATCTCTGGTATGGTTACAGCTTCCTGGGTGGTATCTGGTCGTATAGGATGATTTATTAAAAAAATTTTATATGATTATTAAAAAATCATTTTGCAACTTCAACAATGAAAACAACAAGAAAATAGAGGCAGGAAATCAACCACCTTTCAGAAAAGATTAACCAAGGGAACTTCAAGTTTGTCTTTATTGCAATAAAAAATTAATCTGGGTAATTAACACACTTGCATTTATAACTCTCTATGTGGTTAAGTACTTATTGCTAAATTATCTAATGAAGGGGGAAAAAATAATAAAAATACCATAAAAGTACAATAACAATAATAACAATAATAACCTGATAACTAATTTCCCTAAAGGGAAAAATGTGATTATAGATTATTTTGTTTTCTTGTTACATAAATGATGAATATCGTCATTTGAAAATCAGTGCGATCGCACTTTCCGTGTCAGCATTAGTTTTGCACCACATTATTATTTTATTTTGTTACTTATGGTCCTCAGCAAACAATTAAAAGCATGTGCAGTATGTGTGCGTGTTTTAACGGTCAGAAACATAAGAAATTACTCTCTGCTTGCAGTAGATTTGCCAAACACGACAAAGTCTTGTTAGATACCATATAGCTGTAAGTGCTATAATAGAAACTTTCTGCATAAAAATTGCAGTCACGCTGCACGAAGGTGGGGTGCCATCCAATCGTACCCCTGCCGTTTCTTCAGCTAATGAGCTTCCTGGGCAAGAAGGCACAGAGTTTGAAGCAGAACTCCGTCAAGAGAATGACAAAAAGCCCGGTGTTAGTGAGGCCCTCTGGTCTGGGTCAGCGATTTCGACAAGCAATGAGATGCGCGGCTAAAAACTGCTTTCCTGGGGGCGATGCTGTGGCGAGTTCACGCTTGGGTTTTTCCGAGTACAAACTTTTCTTGTGTCCTCCTCATTGAAAAGGCCTCACCCTGCTGTCACCCTCCCTAGCCTTGTGTTCCACTGACTACCCTTGCGTCCTTTCCCATCATATCTGCTGCTACAAAAGGTCAGGATGTAAACCAGCTTGAGTTGTTTTCGTACGCAGTAATGCAGGGGGAGGGTGAACGCTGGAACCCAGTGGGAGGGGGTAGGTAATCTGCAGTGGAGCAGATGTCTTA
>JAODJW010000081.1:10159969-10173922 GCA_026777045.1 Hyperopisus bebe | reverse complement strand
GGTGAACACCGGAACCCAGTGGGGGGGCGTAGGTAATCTACAGTGGAGCAGATGTCTTAGACGAGATGATAACCCCCCGCCCCCCAAACCACATTTAAAACATTTAACCCTTTTCAGGATTTTCTTTTTATGTTTTTTTTTTTCCATCTTCCAAATAGCTATACATCCAGACTGTTCCTCATGCAGTCTCTCCCTGGAGGTGTCAAATGTGACTCCCCTGTATATGCCCAGGTACCTCAATGACCAGTGGTAATCGTTATTTGGCAAATGGTGATTTGCACCTAGGGGGGACAGTTCAGAGCAAATTTATGCAAAATAAGCATCACATTTGTGCTTTCAACCGAAAAAGACACACGAGATATAAGTGTAGCTCAAGGGGGACGGTTCTGCGTCTAAAACCACCTGAGATTTGAATTACAGAACCGGATAGAACCAGCTCTATAGACAGACCCATGAAATGCGATCACTTACTCATAAACCCTCCTGATTGTGGCTGACCGTAATGGGCCTTTGCTGAAGCCTTTGTAAACAAGGAACATTTGCATTGATCAGCCTAGATGTGGAGGCAATCTTTTAAAGAAAACAAATGAGGGTAGGGGGAAATAAGGCTTCAAAAACCCACAGTGGATCATCTTTCTCAGCCACCGAATGGTTTAACCTACTTCCTGTAATTCAGTCATTAATTCCTATTGGTTGAAAATAAGCAGTGACTGAGAGATGGACGAGTGATTTTTCTAACATGTAATTTCTTAATGATTCTAAATTGACTGACCATGTTACAAATTATATGCATAAATCAAATACAGTTAGATATATCTATTATAAAAGGCAAATATCTGCCTATCCTCGAATCCTAGAATAGGTAACAAGGCAAGCGATAACGTGAAAAACAAGAGTCACACATGCATACATGCATACTAAGAACAGAGAACACACATGCATACTAAGGGCAGAGAACACACATGCATACTAAGAGCAGAGAACACACAAGCATACTAAGGGCAGAGAACACACATGCATACTAAGGGCAGAGAACACACATGCATACTAAAGGCAGAGAATACTAAGGGAAATCTGGTCGCGAACACCTAATCTTGTCGCAAACACACAGAGCCACACAACGCTGGATACAGGGTATAAAGAATTAATGAAAGCTGGATCTAAACTTGAATATTTTTGAGTCATATACATATATCAATTAGTAAATGGAATGAGATTAAAATTATCCAGGAAAAGGGCAAACAAGCAATCAACTGGTGTAACTAAAGAAGCACATTCATATATATGTTTAAATAAAGACAGACAGATAAACAGTAATGCAGAATGGGTCCATTAGCTGCATTCATGACCATGGTTAAAAAGAACCTGCAGGTAAAGTTATTGATTTCACAAATAAGATAATGGCTTGAGAAATTTTTTAAAAGGACCAGAATGTACTTGTTTTCACTCCAGTACAAATCATGAAAATGCCAAGTGAGACGGAGGAGCCCTACCGGAAATCACTGTCAGCAATCTTCAAGATGCTTAATTGTTGAAGTGCTATTAGAGGCTTTTATGAAAAAACACAATTATGCACATTTTATTTCATTGTTAAAACGTCACAGTAGGACAGACGCTACACTGGGGAAGTTTGAGAAGGTGAGCTAGTATTCTGAGTTTTAGAACACGTGTCAATTGAACTCAGATGAGGAGTTGCAGGGACGGCAGGAAAATTGGGCGCCTTCAAAGAGATTTTAGAGTGCAGGTTCAAGGCCAGGTAAACAACCTAAACACACAAAAAGTGTCCAGTCCTGTCAGTGCTTCTATAAACACCATAGCAGAATAAGAAATGACATATATGCATTTTGAGGACTCTTTGGTGGCATGTGACATGCTTGTGAGGGTCAGCCAGCATCCAGGGAACGGTTTGTGCTGAGGACCAGTGGGGATAGGTTAAGTCCGGCAAATCACAGGATCTGAACCCATCGCGATCCAGAAACTGGCACAAATCTCCAAACTGCTGAGATACACACTGACCCCAGACTAAAGCTACATTTTCTTTATTTTTGAGAAAGCCGGCACAGTCAGGCCTGGAGCAATTGGAGGTTAAGGGTCTTGCTCAAAATCACTCTATTGACCCTGGGATCTGAACTGGTGATTTTTCCGATAACAGCTGCAGATCTGAATTCTGACCCGCGGAGCCGCACACCTGATATGTGTGATATCTGCAAACAATAACACCTGCAACCAAATGTTCTATACGAAGACATCAAATGTAACTGGCAGGTGTTTAATGCCATATTTCATGTGAAACTGATGGCACCTAACAGAATGCATTATGGTCTGACCTATTCTGGAAGTCTTTCAATCTGTATTCTGGTAACAACCAAACACTCATTTCTTACAAAGCAGAGTCTTCACTCAAGTTGACCTTTTTGTCAGAGGGTTAATTCACACAGTGTCCCATGTTGTGAGGCCTACTACCACGCTTTCCATCTTAATTTGGGATACAAGGAGATGACAGATACCCCAGTGCAGCACTACTGTACGTGTGCATGGGGGTAACTGGGCAGAATAAGACTTAAGGCAGTGCAGTACTGGGCAGCAGAATATCATCGCCGTTCTCCTGACCTGGAAAAACAGCCCTTAAGTGACACAAAGCAAAGTCTGGTTTCCTTTTTATTTGGACCCTTTCGCTGTTTTGTTTGACCTGTGCAGACACAATCATTTTATTTAAAAGCCCAACAGAACCACTAGATGCTGAATAATACATGCCTTACAAAGAACAGCCATTAAATAACAAATACCTCTCAAGCAATTGGCATGCATGTGGATTTTTTTGGGGAAAAAAATTGCTTGTTCTAGAAATGAAGTACAGAGCATGAAATACCAAACTAATTAAAGTTTTTTGCTTGCATTCCACTGAATATTGAAGCCCTAAGGGTATTCTCATAGGCCAATTCTTTGCAGTACTATAATTTTCATGAATGGCAGGTAAAGATGCAATAATTAAATAGATACTTTAATGGCAAAGATGAAATCTTTGCATAACAAGCAGGTCTAAGATATTCAAGTCAGATATTGCTGTTTTGATCACACTGGGACAATAACTGACACCCTTTCAGTGTAATACACAGCTTGGTATGTTTTACAGACATATGTTTCGGGCAGAGTCAGTGCAGAGCTGTGTGACATGTAGTCAAATCTGGCAGGTTGGGGAATGACTGAAGTGTGTCACAGCAATCAACCTGAGCACCATAATTCCAGTGGAAGAATTGCATTCCAAAAACAAGTTCCAATATCAAAGCCCTTTAAGAGCCATATGATAGAATGTGTCTTGTCCATATTCTTCTTGACAGGCTTGGTCATGAGTAATCAAACTGTGATACTCAAGCCAATTCTGCATTTAAGTCAACAGCCTGGTGGCATCCATCAAGGGGAGTTAAAGACCTGATAGCACAATTGTCACCTCGCGGGACAGTTATCGTATCTCTCAGAATGTAAGCACCTTCATATCTACTTAAAGGAGAAATTTTATTTCGAAAAGAAAAGCTATTAAGAGAACTGACAATCTCCAGGTGCAGTGGCTCTTTTATGTGGAACATTCAATGAAGATGATTTATAAAAAATAAAAAATGTTTATTCTGTAAAATGTAGTCACATAGAAGCACAAAGTAACAGATACTCAGCCAATTTACTGGTATAAAAGGCAGGATTGTTCTTGAAATTACTAATTCGAGGAGAACCTATTTTCAGACTGCAAATGGGTTCTGCTTTTGCTAGCGACTGCATATATAATTAATTAACGCAGTGTTCACAAAAGCAACTACTTTCCTCTAGCCACAAAAAGCCAGTGAAAAATGAAATGCAGTTTTAGGAAAAACATTTTCTTGAGAACAATTTTTGAATATATAACATTTATTCTCTTAAATTAACCTTCACTCTCATCAACAAATAAAAAAAAGTATTGTTTTGATCTTTTTTTGTTTCAGATCTTGAGCTTATTAGATACATATTACATCTAAGGTCCCTAAAATTAGGTTAGTCCAACAAGTCGACAGCCAAAATAGTAATAAGAATGGGCCTCATTCACCAACCATTCTTACGAACAAATTTGTTCTTAAACCCCACGTACGCACTTTTATTACAAATGTATTCTGTCATTCACCAATGTTTTCATCTCTGAATTTGTTCTTAGCTAAGAACAGAATCTATGCACACTCAAGACCATTCGTACACACATTTGAGTAATGATAGTTTGTTCAAAATAATTGGTTATAGCAGTTTTGTTCATTCTACAGTTCATAAAATGGTAGTATTTGAATAATTTATAAAAGTAAAATATAAAAAAGAATTTTAAAGTGTAAAAATAATTTTCATGGTAGTAACGGCAATCATGCGGATTATAAATAGGTCAGAATCTTCGTAAAAAAGTGCATACGTGGGGTTTAAGAACAAATTTGTTCGTAAGGATGGTTGGTGAATGAGGCCCAATGTTATTAATTTTACCGATGGGATAGAATGCTATTTTCTATAGGGTCTCAGTGATTAATGTCACTATCTTCTGCTGTTCCATAAACCATGGATGATGACACTCACAGTAAGTACAGGTTCAGGGCCTATCTTGGGTGCCACAGGTGAAAGGCAGGGATTTACAGTACCCAGGGTGGGGCACCATACTGTACAAAGTACACTCACCATTCATACACACCTGCAAACAATTTGAGAGGCCCAGCTAAGCTCAGCACATTTTTTGACTTGGGGGGGGGGGGGGGGGGCCGGGAAAAATCCCAATTCTTCGACTCCCCAAACATGTAAACATGTCTCAGCCCCCGCAGAGACTCAAACCCTGATCCCAGAGGTGTGAGGCAGCAATGCTAACTACTGCCCCGCCCCTCAATAACAGACATTATAAAATAGAATGCATTTTTCTGTTTATATGTGTAATTAGAGGACAATTAGACACCTCATACATAAATGAGGAAAGTAATATCTTTAAAGATTAAGTTATTCAAATTATAGTGCTTATGTATTGTTTTGTAAAAAAAAAAAGAATACAGTTCCTTTAACAACCTCAATGGCTCCCTGTAAGCTACCACTTTTGGTTCAGTGGGTATTTCACGCTTTTTGGGCGTGGCTACTGCAGCTGGCCAGTGACATATCGGGTGCATCTGATTCCTCTCCGTCCCGCTGCTTTGTGCTGCAGCCGATAGGCGCAAATTCCGACGCACCCTGCTGTCCCGGAGGGTTAACAGCACAGAAATAACTCATAACACAGGCATTCTGTCCCACATGGAGCAGGAGAATGGGCCCTAATGCCTAGCAAAGGACTGCGAGCATGACAGTAGCTGCATTCTGGTATATGGAGTTTTTGTTCCTGTTTGCCACTCATTTTCCTGTTTTGATGCTCCTTTTTTTAATTGGTCTTTTGTGATGTTTTTCAATCTCCTCTCTTCTTCATTATCTTGTGTTTTTTTTTTCCTTTATTGCAGACATCTGTAGCACTGAGAATAGACTCCGGATCATCAAAAGAGAGTTGATGAAATGCAGCAGGCATAAAAGTAGCATTTGGAGCTAGTGGGTATCAATCCTTCAGGGACAGACAAATAAAAATGGCTGAGAAGTGTAAGAGACACATTATATCTCCTGAAGGACTTGGAGACAGACCTGTATATTCATACCCGCTTCTACGGCATGAGGTTCAGAGCAAATTGAACAGCAGTGTTTAATCCCAGTTTAATACCTGAATATTCTCTAAGTGGAAAACCTTCCCCTAACTATGAAAATATGGACGGTCTCAAATTTAAGGGCTACGTATGATCAATTCAATGTTCCACCTCACTGGAGTTGCTGTGCAGAAGAAAATAAGTAGAACTTGTACGATCACATGACTCATGGTACAAAACAGCTTGTTCACTGCTTAGCTCCATGGTCCATTGAGTGGAAAGCCTACTTAGGAGGGACTACAGAAAGAAGCTGTCATTTGGCAGGGGAGATGGTTCCTTTACATTTTCCTCTATAGGGATGTATGAATTTCACTAAGCTCAGAACACTGAGAGGCAAATATCTCTGCCATTCGCCGTCCAC
The DNA here is from genome assembly GCA_026777045.1 of Hyperopisus bebe. Classification (NCBI taxonomy): domain Eukaryota; kingdom Metazoa; phylum Chordata; class Actinopteri; order Osteoglossiformes; family Mormyridae; genus Hyperopisus; species Hyperopisus bebe. The sequence goes on along the minus strand of JAODJW010000081.1, from coordinate 10,167,856 downwards.
TGCCAGGGATCTGCCAGAGCAAGGCGATAAACCCTCCACACAGTGGGCAAAGGTTTCAAGGGTGCCGATGAACGTCCCTCAAGGGTCGAGGCTTATTGAAGGAACACTGCACAAAAGGGGGTCTGTTACAAGGAGAGGGTTCATTCCTTTTCTCTGGTTTCAGCCCAAGATTGAATTCTCACATCGCACTGAATAAGTACAAGTTACATCAGATGTGCAACACACTCTTTACTGTTTATTAGTATGTGCAATGTGTGCAATATGGGAAATAATTTATGTTGCTGTGCAATAATAAATCTGTTCTGGTTAGAAATAATCCGTTTGAAGATTTAACATTGTAGCTGGCATCTATGCAAATACTTTCACATATGTGAATTTGTAATATTTAATTTATTTTATTTTATTTTTAGCTTTATTTTGTATTTATTAATGCACCTTGGGGTTATCATAAAAGTATCTTTGTCGTGTCACACAATGACAATATAGTGTTTGAATACTTGAATCCTTAAACCTAAAAAGGAACGATAGCTCCACCCCCTGGTTGGACAATCATTAGTTGCCATGGTGTCCCATTGGCTCTCCAGAAGGGGCGAATATCATTGGCTACTAGTAATGGTCTTGAGTAATGGTCTTGAGTAATGCTCTTGGCCTGTGTGGTCCTAATGACCACCTACTGGTACTGGTACATTACAATATGAGGCACTCAGGACGGAAACCATTCCGGCTGAATCTCACAAATGGGACTGCAAGGCTTCGGGGGGAGGTGGGGTTGCCCAAGCGCCTGCTGTTTTTGCACAAATGACTGATAGTGCCCCTTTTCAAATTTTACTGAGAGACTCCCCACCCATTTCTGGTCACAAAAAATGAGGTTATTTTAACCGTGGGGAAGGAGCTCTCCCCCCGCATTTGAGAAATTTTACCTGTCGAGCACCTATTCCTCGAAAAGTGAATGGCCCTACTGAATTACCTGCTGTGTCACTGAAAACAGCTCCTCCTGGCCCCCGCTGTCTCATCTACAGTAGCGGCGGTGATTGTGTTGAAGTCTCTTAGTATTTGTAAGAGTAAATACAGTAATTATATTATTGTTGGCATATAACCAAAGCTCATTTGCCCATGTCGAACTCACACTTTGCACCTGTTCGAAAATATGCTGCATTTAGGAATATGGATGGAAACATGAAGCAGTGAGACAAAGAAACGACAGCTTCAGATGTCAGTGAACGGACACTTCTAGAAGTTTATAGTCTATTTGCGGTACCATTCGTTGAATAAGCATGCATGAATTTGAGTGTTTGATATACAGTTTAAGGCATGGGGAATTAGTGAACTTGGGAGTAGTGAAAGTACAAGAGCCGTGGGGGTAATTACTAAGCGTGGAGTGCCCCAACCAAAATGGGTTGTTGTAGGTAATTACTAAGCCCCATAGTGGTGAATGGGAGTTGTTAGGGATAAGTACGAAGTCTTGGGGAACTGAATGCATAAGGACCTTTGTGGTAATTACTAAGCCTACAGTGCTGTTGACAGTAATTAGTGTTAGAAGTTTTCAAATGAGCCGTCTGAGTGTTGAGTCTCTTAGTGTTCATTTAATCATGGATTTGGACTGGGGGTGTCACTACACCCCATGTCCTGTGGGCCTGCACAAGTACGGAACCGGAGGAAAAAGAATAGAGAGATTAGGAGGCCATCTAGATGAAGGACTGATGACGATACCGGGAGATGACGTTTGCCGATGGGAGCAGATAGCTTGATGAAGATCAATGAGCTGCATAAATTAGGCAGTTTAGGAAGCAGTACAAGGAACAGGAGGAGAAAAGAAAGAAGATTTGGCCTAAAGATGATTAGAAGGAGACTGTTCTATGGTAACTGCAGAGGCATCGCCATACTGAATGGTCTCAGTTCGTTCGTAATCCGCCTTTCCAGCTGAGAGCGCAGGCCTTGCAGATAGAGCCTGCAGTCTGTCCCTCCATCGCACGGCATCACAGACGGGCGAAAGCTACCAAAGCGGAAGCTTTCAGAAGCAAATAAATAAATAACCCCCAGATATATTGTTTAGTCTCATTATCATTCAGCTGCCGGCACAGTGAGTTAGAGGCCTGGAAAGCGCGTAGCCTATATACTGGCAGCTGAGACACGGCTACGACGGGGGGGGGGGGGCGTGGGGAAGCATGCATCTCAACACGACTAACATTTTAAAGTGGTGCGATACATCCAGCACTGGTATTTATCACCACTCAGACCACCACCTGAGGACGAGACAACCAGGGAACAGGAAAGGGGAACACAGGAAACAAAGGGATCTTTTTTTGTAGTTTTTTATATTTATTCACAGACACCGTTACAAACACGAGGTGCAACAAACTTCGGGAGTGACCCAGGCCAAAACAACAACCAAAACAGCTAACAAACACGTCCCAAACTAAGCTAACTCTAAAGGTAACGAAAACAACAGGAAACGAAAGGACAAAGTGTAACTCCCTAACCAAAACAACAGTAAACACCACATTCGCAGAAACAAAAAGGCAGTCACTCCTTATGCACCTAACAGACATGTACAGAAAACACACAGTCCAAAAGCACGGTATCCGAAGGGACGAAGCAAAGAGAGTAGTCAAGAGCTAAGTGAGAGTTCAAACCAGAAGACAAACAAACCGAAGGCAAAGGTACAAAAAGGGCAAAGCAGAAAGTCAGAAACCAAGAAAACCAAAGCAGTTACACACCGAAGTCAATCAGAAACAGCAAATCAACACAGCAAAAGACAAAGCTTGAGCAAGAGCTCGAGCTAGATGTGACCAGCAGGCTTTATCCTCGTCGACCGGAACACAGGGCCAGGGTCAGAGGTCAGTGGGCGGAAGGGGCGTGGCCAGAAACTGGGAGGCGGGCTGAAGCAGCAACTGGCGAATGGAGCTTGGGGCAGAAGATTGAGGTGATCTGTAGACATATCCAAAAACACTTACGGCCCATAACATGGGTAAGACATGCTGATGCCACACACACAAAGTGCAGGTGGGATTTGAACCCACAACCCACTGAGCCATCGTTCAGCGTATTAATAAACCCTGATTTATAAAATGGGGGACGGAGTGTGACTCAGCAGTTGCCGTCGCCGGGTGATCTCAACGCTAGGTCGGTCAGTAAGTCCTGAGTTGCTGCAGGGACTGTCTGACCCTCTGCTACACCACAATACATGTGGCTTTGGGTAAAAGCGGCTGCTAGATAAATAACACGTAAAATGCTTATTTGTAAAGTGGCTTATTTGCAAAGGCTGACAGTGCATTTGGATTGTGTGCTGAGGCTGATATAATGCATCATAAAGCCAATACACACTGGCATCATCCCAACAGCACACAAAACCACAGAGACACTACAGAACATAGGGCTTTCATTCCTGGAGATAATTAGGACATTTCTTTGAAATTATATATATTCACTTAATACTGTATATGACAGAGACTACATTATTGTACAGCTGACACAAATGTCGTTTGAAAGCCACTTGGTTTTTATCACGAAGCATATTTTAATAGGATCCTAGATAAGGACTAGATAAGATGAAAACACCTGACAATATATTCATGTCAAAGAATATTACTAGAGGGTCTTGGTTCTGTGTTTCTTGCACCAGGTTATTAACCTTTGTGCACCAGCTACAGTTACTAAATAGCGGGAGTTATGGCAAGTGCACAGTATACACTGATAGACTGTCACAGAGTTGCTGCTTCAGTTCTCTTGTCATTTTTCAAGCCATCGTTGGAGAAGTTTAGAAATTATCCAGGAAATTATCTTTCTGTGCCCTTTGGTGGCACTAAAGTTTCTTCTGTTCAAATTTCCATTGTTCTTCCTTTCTGATGCAGTTTGTCCCTGTGTGAATTCTGTCATGATTTTTGAGTCTGTTCCGCTTGACACGTTGATCCTTTTTGGGACTGATGCATCTATGCTTTGAGCATTAACTCTGGCCTGCTGCAGATAGGCAGACCTCTTTCATAGCTGATGCGTGCAGCTAATTAGCACTTGAAGTGTAATGATTCAATTCTGTAGCTTTGTTGTTATTTGCAATATACTTACTTCAAGGTTGAAATCCTTTTCCAGGACTAATTCCTGTGCCGATATTTTGTCCACCATCGCATGCTTAAAGTAACTGCAGCCTTGCTCAGAAGCTATTAATAGCCACTAAACAATATTGTCTTATGCCCCTGAAAATGGGAGAAATAATCACAAGAGAGACAGGGCAATGTTTTATTTGCAAGTGCATCTAGTCGAATGAAGAAAATACCACAATCTCTCCTTGGTATGTGGGGGGGAGACAAAAGCAATCTAACCCAGACTAACAGATCAAGAGTATTTTACAGGTCACTGATAAGACGATCACTTTAAACAGCAGAGAAAGGAATTAACATGGAATGAATTAAGGGCTTTTGCATTTATTGTCCCTATTAACATAATATGAGTTTTTACTGGTTTTGAAAACACATTATGAATTGCTTCCCATACCCATATTATTCTTTTATCTTATTACAGACTCTTTTAATGTTATAACAGACACACATTCACTGACTTTTTAAATTTGTAACAGACCCTTATTATCCCTTTAACTTGTCACAAAAGCACAACGTAAGACATTAAATCATCTGGAACAAGAAGTTATCCTGAAATATCATTACTTCAAAATCATTGGTACATATTCCTTCTAGATCTCAATGTTTTCTTGCCAGTAATATAACAATTTAAATTACAGTAAATCAAAGGGGATACTATGTCATTAAGGCTAAATGGACATTTTATAGGAATTAAAATGTATCCATGGTTACAAAATCATATTGTGTACATTGTTTTTTAAAAACTGATCTGTTAATAAGCTAAACTCATTTCACCTTTTATTTCCCAGAAGAATTCATATTATTACACTGTGTCAAAGGTATTGAAAATGGGAATTGCACATGTTGAGCCAAGGAGATCAAAGAGGAATCCAATTCAAACCAATTTAAAATCAATTCACTTGATAAACAAGACCTTTAACAGTGACATTTTGCAATCTGCCGTGCACAGATTCATTAATCCAATTAAGTTCGATTTACATGAAGGTGCCATTAGCCCCTAGTGTGGCTTTGTAAAGCAACATTTTCATCAGAAAACGCCTGGCTTAAATTTGTGGGTGTGCAGCTCAGTGAGGATCTCTCCCAGAACACGCGCGTATCCTCCTGATAAAGAAGGCCCAGAAGCAAACTCACTTCCTGTGGCACTTGAGACAAGGCCTCCCATCCTTCCAGCCTTCTGTAGAGGCACCATCAAGAGCAGCCTACTCTGGGTCCTGCGATGTCTCAGACCGCCAGTCCCTCCAGCAGATCATTAAAACAGCTGGGAAAATTGCCAGAACCACTCGTCCTCCTCTGCTGGATATGTACAATGGCCGCTGCATCCAGGGGGCCACTGGCATCATCAAAAACCCACTCCACCCCTCCCCCTATCTATTTACCCCCCTGCTGTTTGGTAGAACATTCTGCAGCTTCAAAACCAGGACAGTGAGGCTTAAAAACAACCTTTTTCCAGTCTGCCCCCCCCACCCAATCTAAGACTGAGTCTGACAAAGGGGTTAATAACTCTGGACTCCTAGCTCTGAAATTAAAATCTATTTATTATTGCACATTTCTGCTCCTACAATTCCATGGCATATTTACACAATCTTTCCCCACCAATCTGGAGATTAACTGCATCTCTCTTGCCGTATTGTCTTAATGTGTCATGGTTATATGTCTCAATATTTATATTCTATGTATTACTTTTCATAGTTATTTCATATATATTATGACCAACAAGAATGATATTTCACCTCAGTATTTCACCAATGCATCATATATATGAAGATGACAATAAATATAGTTTGACAGTTTCATCATTCCATGTTTATTCAGTTACACAGTCACAGCTGGCATTCAGGCCGGGGATAGAATAGTGGAGCAGTGGGTAATACTGTTGGTTCATGTTCCTCCGACCCGGGTTCGAGTCTTTGCCTAGGCTCTATGTGGGGTTTGCATGTTCTCCCCGTGTCATCGTGGGGGTTTCTCCCCGTGTCATTTTAGGGGTTTCTCCCCGTGTCATCGTGGGGGTTCCCTTCCAGCTGGTTTCCCCTGGTGGTCTAAAAAGCATGTTAAGGTGTATTGCAGTTACCAAGTGTCCTGCAAAGGGATGGTGCTTTGTCCTAGTCAATTCCCTGCCTTAGGCCTGTGGCTTCTAGGATAGACTCTAGACCCCTATAACTCATTACACTATCAGAATAAAGGACCAATTTCTGCCTTTGAGGGTACCATTACTCATCACTGGGGCTGCACAATCAAGGGTCTGCCAGTTGTACCCTAGCTGTAGGCCTGTGGTGGCAAACCTGATCAATGTAAGGCCAGTGTGGGTGCAGGTTTTTGGGACGGCCTCTCAATCAGCTAATCACAGTGGGTCCCCAGGACTGGAGCTGAGAACCGCTGTTTTATTATTGGCTGATGGAGAGATCTTCCCAAAAACCTGCACCCACACTGGCCCGCCATTGGTCAGGTTTTCCATCCCTGCTGTAGGCCAATGTACCTTTTAAGGTACAGAAATGGCACATTTTTCTACCACTGGGGGTATACTAATGTCGGGGAGCAAAAGTACCAGGGCTGTACCTAATTTTTTCTAACAGTGCATGGAAGATGAATGGATAGATATTTGGATACGACAAAGAAGGCCTGACACTCCAAGCACGTTATGTAAGTGAACACAGAATGTGAATCAGCAGACACCCCTAGAAGTAAACCTTCACTGTTGTAACTGCATTACTTCCTCAGCACCGATGATGTCACACAATGTGAAACCTCTTGATTCTTCCCGCCAATCTGGTAAATAACACTAACACCAGAGAACAGGGTATGATTCACAGCTCTGGCTCTGTCTGTATGCGTGTAGTTTGTGACCGTTTCCTCGAGGGTATTGGGGTTCATCCCTCATGTGGTTTACATAGATTATTGTTCCTAAAATTCTGTGCGTTGAGTGTGCGGCATGTACTTCTGGGGACAGGCTACAGTCATGGAAAATCCATGTTCGAATATGAGCGCTTTCATGCGTGTTCTGCACCAGGTGCAGGCTTGTAACCCAGTAGAAATGTATGGAAACACATTATGCGTGCAATTAAATCAATTAAATCGCTATTTATATTAGTTTAGAGGCATTTTTTTTGTTTGCAGTATAATCTATGACATGAAAAACTATGCAGAAAATAAATACCATCAGCACCTAAAATTAAGCATGAAAACTGCAATATTTTGGGGTCGCATATTTATGAATTTTCAATTCCCAAATGAAATAAACCAAATAGCCCACAAATATTTTTGTGAGTTGCATATTATAACTTATTAGGATTATTATGTATCCTGATTGAGATTTTACTCATATAGTCACTATGGAGAATGATTTTCCCAGATTTCCCACTGCAAAAACTCAATGCTTGTCTAAGAGATTCCTCCCGTTGATAACTCAGTAACTTGTCACATATTATTGTATCAATTTGCACTTATTTTCATTCACAGTCTCTGAGTCAAGGAGTATTTTAAGCAGTTTCACCCAATAAACTACCCCTCCTTTAAGAGAATGCCGAGAGCTCAGCGCCTCTGTGTGTGCGTGTAATCACAAAGTCCCGCCTCTTCCTGTCTCACAGCATGAGTGAAACTGAAAGCCTTGTTCACAGTTCACAGCATAAGGAATTCATAACAATTCGGAATTTTCAAGAAGCAGTATGTGTGTGACCTTACCCTCTGTACCCGAATTGTACCCGTATGTGTGTGACCTTACTCTCTGTACCCGAATTGTACCCGTATGTGTGTGACCTTACTCTCTGTACCCGAATTGTACCCGTATGTGTGTGACCTT
>JAODJW010000081.1:10091204-10108785 GCA_026777045.1 Hyperopisus bebe | reverse complement strand
TATTTGTTGTCGTGTACTGTAGATTAGAAACAGAAAACACAAGGGGTATATTTCATTGTAAGTGTGACATTCATGAAAACAATTGTAATTGCCTTGTATGTTTATACTGTATTTTGCTTCTTTGGATGTTAGATGTAATTTAACAAGCAGTTAATATTGACTGAGTATGTTTAAGAGCCTGCAACTGTAAATTCAACCCTTAATTTCTTAGAGCTGTTGTAACATTTTGGCGCCATGGTAACACTGTGAGGCAACGGATCTCATCCACTGGATCTTTGAGTGTGACACGTTGACATTATTTGATCCATTTTACATAACGTATCAGACTACATGTATGACAGCAGAACTGTTGTTTTCAGTTCACTTACCTGGTATTTTTCCTGTGGAAGCTGAAATGAGATGCAGCCAACTGGGAATGCTGGTGAAACCAAAATGTTAAATTCCACAGCACTGATGTGTCTGCCAGGCCTTTGAACAGGAGGACTGGGTGCCATTTAGTGCCGTGATGTCAGCGTGATGTCAGCTCGAGTGCATGTCTCTCTCCTGTTCTGTTCTCACCAAAGAGAATGTCAGCACAGTGTCCTTGGTTAAGCTGTGTGTATGAGCAACAATAACGACAACAAAAGCAGTAATTATAATAGGGTGTCTCAATGGGAAACACTGTTGCCAAACATTAAGCTTGAGAATTCCCATGGTCCAAAAATGTCAGGCTAATTTGCATTTCTAAATTACCTATAAGGTGGACATGATGGATGGATTTGCATCCAAGATTCTAGGAGGAAACCCCTGCTTTGTGTACTGTGTTGCCTGGTCTGGCTTCAGGCCCAATGCATTCTTGACCATGATAACTGGTAAGAAGATGTACAATATAGGCTGTCCCCAAGCTACAAATGAGATCTGCTCCCTAAGTCAGTGCTTAAGTCAAATTTCTAGGTAAAACGGAACAATAATAATAGAGTAGGGCCTACATATAATGATAATAATGACTACATATTGTACGATACCTTGAGCCAATGAACCGCTAAAAGTGTGGGCGTTCATCATTAAGAGCTAATGTATTTAACTCAAATTGTAATATAATAGGCTTTTTGCGAGTGCATTCGTAAGTACGGGCTGTTCGTAAGTCGGATGTTCTTAACCTGTGCGCTCCCTGTAGTAATGTCAGATAGAAATTTGCAGAAAACACTAAAATCTTTTTAGATCTAGTAAACAGAATGTCCTTATGTTAGACACTTATCATATCAACCTCTTACTTCTTTCAGCATCCAGATGCATGTTCAGCAGTGAATTTCACGCTAAATATCTTTGTTTTTTTTAGCTTTAGTTTGCTTGACACTGGCTTCCTATTGTTCCCTCTCCAGAGAAAATGTCACACCAGGTTACAAAGAAAATTCAGCTTGAAATGGTTGATGTTAGCACTGCTGCCTCTCACCTCTGGGACCTCGGTTGGAGTCTCTGTCAGGGTTCCGTGTTTCTGGAGGTTGCATGTTCACGCCCTATCACCGTGGGATCCCATCATCTCCTCAAAGTACCCCGGTTGCTAAGGTTAATTGGAATTGCCAAATTGCTCATAGTTGCGAATTGTTCGTAAGCATGCCTTGTGATGGGTTGGCTCCCCATCCTGGAGTTGTCCCCTGCCTCGAATCTAGTCTCTGGGGTAGACTCTGGGCTCCCTGCATCCCTGAACAGGACACGTGTTTACAGAAAATGGGAGATTTGTAATGTATGTGACAATGAAAACAACATCTGTGTAATGATGATAATAAGCATACACTTTGATTAAACAAATAAAAGTTGAACAATTCTGATTTTAAATATGAATTTTAAAATAAGTTAAGCATTAATGGTTTATGCTGGGGAAAAATGAATCTGTATATGCCTTCACATTACCCTAGAGGATAACTAACATGGCATGACGTGTTTGTACATCTTGCATGAATTAAGGTTATGTGATGTCTCCTTAATTGGCATATGACAATGGGTAATATGCATTTTTATATTGTTATAAAAGACGATTCATAAATTTATTAAGTACTTAACTACTATGAATTCATTACTATTTTGTTATTTTGCACATTTGCATTCACAGCCCATTCTCTCCTACTCATCCAGCCTGACCTTATTTTTCTTTGCTATTTCCTACTGTGAGTCTCAAATTGAGTTCTTGAGTACTTAACCTTGTTACTTTGAGTGCACAAGTGAATCATAATCATAGTGATGCAGTAATGGCGTGTCACTAAAAGGCACTGTAGCCTGTAAAGTGTGCTGTCATTCTGTTTTTCCTAAAACAAGGTGTGATCAGGAACAACTATTTTATTTAGATTTCTGGTCCTTCATAGCTATCATTAGCTCATCAGAAAAAAGTAATTAATTATTTGAAGTCACAGAAGTGCAGCTAGGTAGTTAGCCTAAACTAGCTCTGCTCGAATGCAGTGCAGAAAATTAGGATTATAACAGCAATTATGTGATAATAAATCATCATATTTGTCAGCCATCGGCAATGGATAATGGCATCGTCCATCAGATCGACCCTAGTACATCTTAATAGGTTCTTGCTTTGTTACACATGTACCTAGGAGTTGGAAACTCAGCCTAAGTGCTCAGTCGACTCTGAGAGCACCTATGCTTCTAAAATGTCACTTGTACTTCACTTTGGACAAAAGTGTCTCATAAATACGTCAATGTAAATACGTAAATGTCTCCTAAGCAACACAACTCCATCCACATCATCTCCTATAAGTGGCGACGACCAGTAGTGGGCCGTGCGTCGCTTGGCGAGTCAGGCTGCTGGGCCGATAATTAGAAGCTTGGTGGTTCAGATCTCTGGGTCAGCAGATTCCTTTCACCGTTGGGCCCTTGAGCAAAGACCCTTAACCCCAAATTGCTTCAGGGGCTAACTGACCCTGTTTCCTCAATTGTACGTTGCTTTGGGTCAAAGCATCTGCTACATAAATTAATAAATAAAACGTAAACATGCTGGGTTCCGACATATTAGCATGGAAATAATACTATTCATGTGGAACAGGGACAGACCTACTAATGATGCTTTGATTGGTGTGGGATATATAGGTTCTGGTAGTAGAGGGCCACTGATGAAAAGCCATGGATTCTAAGCAATACAGTGAGCTTAATGGGGAGTTCTTAGTGGGGTGTAAGTGTCCTTCTGACCATTGTCAAGCCCCATATCCTCCATCAATTCTGCCTCGACCGACAGCACAAAATCTCTGGAACTTTAGAAAAGTCGTTTCCCTAGTTACAGCAGGGAATTTTCTTCTTCACATCTCCACATAGTGGAATGAGGACTATAATACCAGCACGCTAAATGCGGCAGTAGTTAAAATGCTGCTTTGGATTGTCCCTGTAGTTTGACATCGTGAAGTGCTGTAGCACACGGCTATACTTTCCGGAAACGGACGATAGACCTTTAACAAAAGATGGACAGACAACATTTCATAAAGTAGTCAGCAGTTTTTTGAGGTATCGCAGAACCTTGCCACACTAGATAGATGAGAGCATTTAAAGAAATGGTGTTTTACAGCATGGGTCACATTATGGCCATAGGGGACATAAATATGTGTCAAGCTGATATAGCCAAGTATAGCTATGCGTGGAAATGGAACTAAACTTCCGCCTTATGCAATTATCCCACCAACTGTGGTATAGTTAAAATAACAGAGTGGTTTCTTGCCTTCAATGTCAAGGAAACAAACATTTCATCACAATAAATTTCAGTTATTGACTAAATTGCATCTGTAAATTTTCAACAGGAAGTCAAGTATCTAGTACAAAATATCTGTGGTTGCTCAGACCCCATTTTTCTTAGTTATCACATCCATCCATCTATCCATCCATCCATATTACCACTATTTATCCATTACTGGGTCACAGTTAATCCTTACCCCGGCCATGGAAAGGAAAATAGACACAATCATGCTCTATGTGCCGCTTAGAGACACTAGTTGACCTCTGGAAGGAAACTAGAATTTCTGTGAGAAACCCAGGTAACAGAGGTAGAAATTGCAAAGTTGATAGACAGAGCAGGGGAAGAATCCAAACACCCAGGAAATGTCAGGGGAGAGTCCTTCTCATCGTCTTCGTCTTAAAAATGCAGAACATGCTCCTTGCCTTGTAGGGTAAATTCCATTTGATCACGTATCAGTGTGTATCAGCCAGCTGGTTTAGCTTGCCAGCCGTCGGGTTTTGTGAAATAAAACAGAGGGAGACTCGTGATGTGAAATGAAGGTGAGCACTTCACTTCCCAGGTGAAATTGTGTGAGTATTTCTGCTTTTCATGGGGAACCACCACAGCTTTGTGTAGCAATTCTGCATGCTCAGGTCCAAGATTATTATACACAGCCAGTGAAAACTTTCAGCACTCAGAGGCTTTGACCTTGCTTTCAAACTTTAACCCCGTACCGTTAGTCTGATGCCATATGTAGCCGAGAATGACTGTACTCACCAGAGGAATCCCAGTGCCTCTCACTGTGTTTTGAGTATGCCTGCGCTTGAACATCTGTTTCAACGGATGCTACAAAAAGCTGACAGCTGGAAACGTAGCTCTCGATCTCGAAGACGGAAGAAAATGCGACTACTTTCCGCTCAAGCAGCTGCCAGAGGAAAAGCCGGTTCATCGTTCCCCATGTAACAATGTTACAGATTTTGCTGGTTGTTTTGAAATTTCACAGCAGATACATTTCTTCATATAATAAAGAAATTAAGATATTATATATAAATATAAAGTATGTATGTGTAAATATATATAGATATTATATTTGTGTATATATAAATATATACACGCACAATGTATGTAGATTAATTAGGCAGGTGCAATTCCTGATGATAATTTTCAGCAAAACTTCAGCAGAGTGAACACGACGAGATTTGCTGGGATTAATCTGGCGAGTACAGTCATTCTCGGCTACGTATGACATCAGACTACAGTACGGAGTTAAAGTTTGAAAGCAAGGTCAAAGCGATTCCATTCAGATTGCAATTTTGAAAAATGGTGTCTCAACGCTGAGGATTTTCTGGAAGATGCCCTTTTAATTTAATGCAAATCTTTGCGTCTTCTCTCTACATGCTTCTTCTGTCCTCTTTGACTGTCGGCCAACCCGGAGGAACCCCGTCAATGTCATGAAGGGATTCCCCTTTCAGACAACCATGCCCCCGCAGGAATTCCTGCCAGTCAGGATAACCCTGCTCTTCCCAGAACATAGAATCATAGTGGTTCTCATTAGTTGTCGTTGTCAGGCTTCTTTGAGTCCCCTGTCTATTTTAATTTCCTGGTTACATTTGACAGATGCAAGATCGGCTCGGTTCTCTGAGAGTTCAAGCATTTTCCTAGTGATCGCTACTCGGTCCGCCTGTGTGACAAGACCTCATGGTAGCATGACATCAAAACGTGGAGCAGACAGACGACAAATACACGAAGCAGATGTCGTGGTCAGGAGCCACAATGAGAGTCAGAAAGCCAAAAGGTCTGTCCAGGGGGTCCAGGGTAAAGCAGGTACTTGTGCAGACATGGGGCAAGCGGAGGGGACAGAACACACAACACAGAACACTCGCAGGATCGGGAACCAGGGGAACCAGGTGCATATGCCCTCATAAGAGAGGACACAGACACTCAAGAGCAAACAGGGAAAGTAAGAGCTCGGAACGAGAAGAGAGTCATCAGTACAAAAAGGAAACTGGCTTGACCAGTGAAAACGGATTGGGTGCCTCACAGAAAGGGTGACACGCTCAGGAGGAGGGAGATTGGATGTGGGGGGCGGGGTGGGGGGGGTTGTAATGGCCGCAGCACAGGGTTGGAGAATGATCTCACAGCCCTGACTGCTCCTTAGACCCTGAGGTGGCCTCACCCTCTGATTGGCCGTCACCCATGACCCGCCCTTCGCTTGATCTTCCACTTGCCATTTTGGATTCTGTCTGCTCCTCACTCCACTCTTGTTTGCCTACCGACCCGGTCTCCATCTGCCCATTTGGATGCTGTTTGCCCTTTTCTCTGGTTCTGACCTGGACTGTTGACTACAGCTTTGTCTTCGGAAATAAACCCGCCATTGGCTTCCATCCGCATGTTGGATCCCTTACAAGCACTTACAGCAAACGGATGGACGGAGGGATGGAGAGTCGGATTTTCTGTTAATCTTATTTTTAAAAATCATAACAAGAAAAGAATATTAGACTATGAAAAAATCATATCATCGATTAGCCAGATTAATAAACAGGTCACGTGGACAAAAATGCACAGGGCCAGGGACAAGGATATATATATGTATGTGTGTGTGTGTGTGTGTGTGTGTGTGTGTGTGTGTGTGTGTGTGCGATTTATATAAACTTTTTAAAACTTTTGTGGAGAGTGTTTAGTGAAAAGTTACGTTTGGCATAAAAATACCGTTTCCTCCTGGTCACTGCAGAAGGTGCCTTCCGGAAAGCTGCATGCTTCTAGATGACGCTCAGACACTGCATTCACTGCTGATTTCCAGAGCTTCCCACCAGCCGTGACTCAGCAAATGCAGTGCATCTCTAAAGCAGGCAAGTCCCTATAGGTAACATTTGTTAAGTCAAGGGGATGCTCGGTTCTTAAGAGATTAAATTAATATATATTTCTCCCCTCACAATTCTGTGGCAGAATGAAGGACCTGATATCTTAAAATGCATACTGACTTTTACACAGTAATTCCTTTCAATAATGCAAAAGGCTTTTAGACGTGTTATAAGAGTCGGAAGTGATTATGGCTCAAGGTGGCTCAGCATGTAGGGCTGTAGACCCAGGCCTCTCTGAGAGGAATAGGCATTTCTATCAGGCTTGCTCCTGCTTCCTAGGCCTAGGATGGGCTCCAGGCTAACGGTGACCTTGTACTAGATGATCAGTACGGAAGGTGGATGGACGACGACAATTCAGTTTGCTATTTTTATATCTAAAACGTACTTAAGCATATTTTACTGAAACAAAGTGATTTGTACAGTGCTATAGATATTTATAATGTAAGCTGTTATACTTCAAGCTGACTTCAAATTAGACAGTGGTAGTGACTCAAAGTGGTCAGAGTCAAACCAAAATTTTTAATGACACTTTGGTGTACAGATAGGCAAACAGAAATTATTACTGCATTTCACAGGTGGTTCCTCTCTGCTTAAATGCCACATTCCTGCCACCTACGTCCCTCCTGAAAATCCACATTTCTTTTATTAGTCTGTTTCCTCTTAGTTACTACCGGAATGTGACTTATCTTCAGAATCCTCTTCATTCAGATCCTGTTACAGAGGTTCTTGCATTAATGACTGTTTATAAGGAATTAGGCTTTTCAGGAAAGTGAATCATGAAAAATGTATGTGGTGGATCTATTTAGCTCCATTGTGCAACTGAACTACACTGAACCTGGATCACTGTGGTCTGGAACTGAATACTCACGTCATTTCAACATAATTGCAATCTGTGCAAACATAAAGCTGTAATATATGAAGTTTAGTTCACCTGGTTTAACTTCAGTACCAGGCACTACGGTATGTGACATGTACTGTAATTCCAGATTGGCTTCAGGTATGGTGACTTACAGTGCTTTTCCACCACACCAGGTACTGTACTTTTGGTACTTCAAAAAAGTATTGAAAGTATGTTACTTATTCCGTTAGTTTTCCATTGGCATAAAAACTGGAACCGGCACTAAATTACATCATCAAAATGTAAAGCAGGATATTTTGTACTGTATTTTAAAAATGGCTATAGTATTTAGTGCTGGATGATGTGAGATATTAATATTAAAGTAGAAATTTTCCCGATATTGTGCAGCACTACTATATTGTAGCAAATACATTTTTATTTTTTGTCATGCCATCCATATCTCGTTCAATCTCTTTTTCTATCCAGATCACAATTAACGCTTTGGTCTCTGCATTTATCCACACATCTA
Source organism: Hyperopisus bebe (assembly GCA_026777045.1). Classification (NCBI taxonomy): domain Eukaryota; kingdom Metazoa; phylum Chordata; class Actinopteri; order Osteoglossiformes; family Mormyridae; genus Hyperopisus; species Hyperopisus bebe. The sequence goes on along the minus strand of JAODJW010000081.1, from coordinate 10,100,875 downwards.
TTATTATTACATTTTTTTTTACTTTGTTTATCATTGCTTTCTGAGTTTTTAACTACACTTTGCCAGGATAGCGAATGTGTTTTGTCTTCACATGGAAGGTTATTTGCATAACGAAATGGCAATAAACACGATTACAAGTCTCACCCTAAAGTACAGAAGTACCAAAAAAGTGCCCCAGCTGGTTTGGTACTCTTGGTACTGGTAATTTTGGTACTGGTACCTGACTGGACCTCAAGTGAACAGGGAAAGTACCAAATTTTTAGTATCGAAAGTATGGTACAGTACCTGCTGCAGTGGTAAAACATCCAGAGAATGCCATGACTTCAGTAAAACATCAGTCTCTTGGCCATTAAGGTAGTAGGTGACTATCTATAGACTTGGAATGCGGACACCGTGCTATTAAAATACATCACCTGCAAGAAGAAAAACACTTATCTTAATAATAGGGTGGAATTCACACACACTGCACTTCACAGCCTAGACCTGAGCCACAAAAAGATCTAAGGCTCATCCAACATATGGACTTGAAAATTGAGAACTAGGTCAGATATTGCCCATCTATCTGTGTCAGTGTCCTGTATCACTCAACTGTGTATTGTAATCTGGAACCATATCATGAAGATGTAGGGTCTGTAAAAAGTATTCAAGCCAACTCTTTAGTTTCATGTTTCAAAGCTTTGGAGATTCATTTCATGAAACTCCGAATTAGAAAAAAGAAGAGAAAAGCTGAATATATTAGCTGAAGAGTTTCCGAAAAGGTCAAAATTGCCTTTATTTTAGACACCATCTGTTCACCATTGTGGTCAATGTCACGTTTTCTTCATTTTGAAATATGTATTGCAACAGTGAATCTGAAATCACTGAAAGGGGCTTCGCTTGTCTAGTTTTAACTCTCATCTTAATCCTGCAATCTTCTAGAAATCTTCAGCCCCAGTGCACACCAACAAACTAACCTGAATCACAGTGAATACCAACAAACTAACCTGAATCACAGTGAATACCAACAAACTAGCCTGAATCACAGTGCACACCAACAAACTAACCTGAATCCCAGTGCATACCAACAAACTAACCTGAATCACAATGCATACCAACAAGTTAACCTGAATCGCAGTGCATACCAACAAACTAACCTGAATCACAGTGCTCACCAACAAACTAACCTGAATCACAGTGTACACCAACAAACTAACCTGAATCACAGTGCACACCAACAAACTAACCTGAATCACAGTGTATACAGTACCAACAAACTAATCTGAATCACGTGGAGAAGCTCTGTCAGGACCAACGGGCAATAATCTCTCCCAACATTTTTGCACAGCTGATATCTCCTCTAAAAGACTTTAAAAGTCACAATCACAGTAGATGGAGCTCCTTCCAGACTTTTGAAAAATGTCCCATTTTCATCTTCTTTTCCAGTTATCAGTTGACAGATGACTATTTGAAAAAAATACAGGATGAGATGGGAAATTCAACCAAAACCAAAAGGGAAACAGGCAGGAAATTCAAGCCCAACATTATGCTTGTGGGAGGATTACAACATCTGGCTCTCCAGGTGACAAGGGCTAAGCAGGTCTCACCTTAGGAGGACCACGTCCTTCTCCCAGACTCACCTAGGGTTCCGGGTCTCCTGGTTGTGTTGCCTGGCTACCCTGACAGGCAGGGTACAGAGAAATATGAAACCTTACACCCAAATGAGATACAGAATACGGAGTTTTGGAGTAAAATGTTACTTACTGTATAATCAAGAAAAGGCTTCTGGAGAAGTGGTCTGGCAGTGAGCCAGCATACACCACATGAAGGGGATGTCCAGTCGAAAAGGATAAAGGATGAACTGAAGATGAGTCTCACCCTCAGGAATGTGATCTATGGCTGCAAATGTAATGTGAAATGGGGAGCGCAGACTGAGACCAAAGAGCAGCAATGCCTTTTATCACCTTCTGAATGGAAATGTGCTTTCAGGCTGCAATGCATTTATATTTCTTTCAGCCTCTTTGAATGCTTTTTTGAAACAACAATCTCAAAAAAAAATAAAAAATTAACTGCTCGACTTTTCAAATCAATTGGTCCGCCAGTTTTACAGTTTTTCTTTCCACACCTGTACATATTTCTCTATAGTGAAAAACATTTTTGATAATGGTATTATGCTATGAATATTCTACACAACAGCACAGTATTACAAATATTTCAACAGCAAATTGAGCGTGGTTCTATACTCCCACTATGCCAAATGATTCTGTGTATAATGTCAGTCCTGTATGACATTTTATCTTGCTCAAAAAGGAAATTTCTCAAAAAGACATCATTGCGGCTACGATTTCAGCTACCATTTACTACAATAGGTAGTTTTGTTGTGAAGCAGTGATTCATTGGGTACTCAGCAGTTACTGCTGCATACTTATTAAAGTAGAATTTGTTTGCTTCTTAAATGTGGAAGAAAAATAGTTACATGAAACCTTTGGAAAGCATGGAATATGACTCTAGTTACGGAACTTTTGAAAATATTACTATATGTTTATTATTCTGTTAATAAGGCACCGCTATATACTTAGCCTGCTTAGCATACGCTTCTATCCAAAGTGACGTGAAGACGGAGTGGGGTCAGAAAAAATGGTCAGCCAGAATCCCTGGAGTAGCTGGGTTCAAGTGCCTCAGTCAAGGGCCCAGTGGTAAGATGATTACTCTGCCAACCTTGAGATTTGAACCCACAACCTTCCGCATGCAGAACCCTCACCCACTGACCTATACAACACAAAAAAAGAAATTACATTTGCCAAAAGAATGCAGGTTATTTAGATTTAGGGAAGTTAGACATTTAGAGAAGCTTTTGTATAGGCATTTAAGAGCTGTCTTGCATGCCTTTATATAATGTTCATTTTCAATGGCGTATAAGACTCTAAAGTCAGGTAGACTGCACTGTCTCCATATCCCACATTGCACATTCCAGGTGGTACCTACTGTCACCTTGGTCTGATCTTCACGGTATCTCTGATCTGTGCTTTAAGGAGGTGAGAGCATGTTCTCTCTGGAAGCTAATGCAGCTGACACCAGAACCAGACGATTATAGGTGAAGATTAGTGTGATAGTATAGAAATCTCTCTCAAGACAGAGTCTAAACATTTTATTCAATAGTCTACTGTTTCAGCATTTTCATGTGTGGAATTGATTTTTTTTTTTTCCTTTTGTGGAAAATAGCAACTATAGCATCACAACTGAAGGCATACGTAGCTACCTTCTCGAATAAATAAAAACATCCATGCACAGTTTATAAAATATTTTATTAAGTATTCTAGTATCTTAATCATAAACAGTTATCATTTGGCAAAAAAATAAAACCCAACTTTTCAATTCTTTTTATATATCAGGGTGAAATGTTCTAAAATTAGTTGCTAGGAGCCTCCGTATCTAGCTAAGTGCAGGCCTCACTGCGTCTGTGTCCTTTTGCATAGTGTTTAATGTGCCATTTGAAATCTGAAATGTACTACTTAGCAGTACAGAGGAATGAGCTTGTTCTGCTATAACACTCCTCTTATTATGTAATTTTTGACCCTTTGACTACTACTGGGAGGCAGCAAAGGAGCACAATTTCAGAACAACAAAAGATCAGCGTCTGGACCAAGTTTGAGCTCTGCCAAAACTGTCTTGGGGTTCCAATTTGTACAAACGATCTGCTTTCTTTTTGTCAAAACACATCGTTGGATGTCAGTAACAACAGACGATATTTTCATTGCAAGAAACAGAAATTAATTTGTGGGAAACTAGAAAAATTACATACAAAGGGGGGGAAAAAAATCAACAGAAGGCCTTAATGGAAAGCTTTCAGTTGTGAAGAGGAAAACAACTTTGAGCTATGGTGCAATATAGGAAGTCTGCAACTCCTTGCGATGCATAAATTTTTGTCACCCTATATATAAACATGCTTAATCCTCGATAGTGTGACAGCATACTTTTGTCAGTTTAAATATATTCTGATCTGTACAGGACAAATGTATAAAAAAGGCATCTTAAATTTTGATATCGGTAATACTATACATACATCTTTTAAAAATTTAGGTCATTTAACTTGGTCCACACTAAGTTAATGGGTAGTAAGAATCAAATAGTACTTATTCATTTACAATGATAGAAAGCCACAATTCTATATATTTATACTATACAATAGCATAATAAATAGGGACTGGAAGTGAATATATCACTTATTTAGCTACTGAAATGAAAGAATTATGGGGCCGTGTCTGTGGAGGCATGGCGGTGTGCTGTGAGTGAGGTATCTGCAGTTGACTGGAAAGCCTCAGGCAAGCGAAACATGTCTCTATTTTACAAATGTACGCTCTTTTCTTCAGTTATTACTATGTAAACTTTAGTATTACATAGTAATAACTACAGTTATTACTATGTAAACATCGCTATGTCTGTGACGAGCCACACAACAACACCATAAATTGCTTATGAGAAAAAAAAATCAGTAGAACTCATTATTGATGACTAACACTTGGTACATACAGTAGGTTGAAAAGAAATTGACGTTATGGGCTTTGTGAGTCAATGGAAATGACAGTTGTTCATCGGTATGGCCGTAGAATTAATGCTAATTTGTAATTTGCGATATTCCTTTTGATCACATTTGTCCAGTGGTTACCTATAATACTAGATTCATCTGGTTACAGTGTTTTGTCAAAGCATCGTTAAACAACCCAGATAACTGAGATTTCACCAAAATAGATTGTGCAAGACAAGCATGACTTTATGGTATTTATAACACTGAAACCTAACAGACTCAATTGTATACAAATGCTAAAAAAGCAGGGATTGAACGGTTCATTACATACACGGACCAATGTAAACTCTATGATTTCTCTGTTCATCTGCATGTAAAAAACACACGACAGGGTTCAGCAGAAGTCCAAGACAAACTGATTACAACTAAACACAAGCTTCTATTCTGTTATTTAGAAACAAGTTTACTTAGTTAGAAAATGATTGCAGATGAATAAAAAATAAACAGTGGCAATTCATTTCAGTCATTTTGAGTATGTTATTGTAATTACAATGGGGAATTGCAAATGAAATGTATTTGTAATTGAAGCAACGACGCATCTGTGCATCTACTGCATGAAACATATCTTCAGATGACTTCTGCTGCTACTGCTTTCTGGGTTTGTCTGTCCTGACTTCTTCGTAAAAACTAGAATGGATGAATCTCCATGGTTTTGTATGCTGTGGGACTATCTGTGTTTTACTGTTAGCTCATTGCCTTAAGTACACGTTTGTTGCAGACAAATGATATAGTGAAAAATGCTGTTTAACTTTGCCTGACTGCTTCAGTTTATTTGACAGCTAATTTATGTATTTAACTTGTGTCTCATGATCTCGGTAAAGAAAAACACCAAACCACACCCCCTGAGCTACCTATCTGGAACAGACTCATCTGGATTGTCACTTCTAAGTTCAGATCATCATGTTGGGATGATCAGTGCCATTATCAAAGCAGCACCTTAAAATCGCTTGAAGGGAAAACTATTTAATGCACTGAAAGATGGACCAGACTACTTTGAAACTAGTTGGGTTGCTTAAGAGTTTCAAAATGTAGTCTTTTGATTCCATTATTTCTTTTGGAGCATAAATGAAAGGCATCAAAATGTAAATAAAAGGAAAGTAAATAAACAAAAATAAACTCAGTCAGACAACAATCAAGGTCAGGCATGTGCAAATGTCTGCAGAGATACTAAGGTATTTTAGTATGATATGGCATACAGTCAGAATGATGTGACGCCAGTTCATTTGCATGCGGAATTCCCGTTGAGCCGATTGGTTTGTAAAAATAGAACGGCATTATTATGTCTGCGGCGACCCCACATTTCTGACCCAGTATTTACATTAATGACAACGGCATCAAGTGAGGTACTACTAATTTACAACAGGGTTTATATTGTTTATGGTGGACTGAAAGAAAAATGGGGGAAAAAAATATTAGCACGCGGCAACATCTTCCGTTCCCATAGAACCCGAATAAAGAGTAGAGGATGTGCAGCTCTTGGGTCCGCGAGAACAGCGTAATCCTGGATTAGACACTCTGTCCCTGCACTCGCCTTAGTGATGAAGCGATGGGGGGGGTGACGGGACGGAGGCGGGGGATGGGGGAGGTTCCTTCCCAGGGATTGTCAAGTGGTGTATTTGATCTTCCCAGATGTAGCAGTACAAGAGACGGGGGCAGCCATGGGGGCTGGAGTCAGTGACGTAGCAGCTGCACCTTGGCTACCCACAAACAAGGGGTCCAGGCAGGCCACTTTGGCAGCAAAGAAGGAGTGGATGCAGTGCAGCACTGCAAAGAGGTTGGAGAACTCCAGCTCCTGTGGGAAGGCAAGAGCCGTTACTCGAATGCAGTGGAGCTACTCGAATGCGGTGGAGCTACTCGAATGCAGTGGAGCTACTCGAATGCGGTGGAGCTACTCGAATGCAGTGGAGCTACAGCTCTCAGCACCTCAGCTCTCTCATGCTTTATGACAGACATTCAGGTATTTCTGCCAGATGATACGTATCATTATATCTTATATATAATGCTATTACACTTTTCAAAAGGGAATTGTGCTAGGCAGTGTACCTTTATTTTGTGCCCTGTCCTGTCTGGGATAAGCTCTAGATCAACAACATCACATTGTACTGAGTAAGAGCTTGAAAGATGGATGAATACAACTTTTAAGAAGATGCATATATTGCAATAATTCAATAGATATGCATTGATGCAGAACTAAAATGTAACACTAATGGCAAGGTCAGTGTAAAGAAGCCTCTTCCATGGGCTCCTGCATTTCCCATACGAATGAAAAACATCAGATGATATTTATAGGGTTTGCTGTTTGTTTTATTCATTTATTTTCAAGCCTTGTATCACGACTGGTTTTATAAATAAATGTAACAGAATTACCATAAACTGTTCATTCAACCCCACTGTGTCCTTTTTATTATCAATGATTTCCAGTGGATTTCCTCTCAGCTCTATCACATCTCATTATTATAGGCTACAGTTTTGCGAGAAATCAGTATAGTCATTGAGAGGTGCAGTTCCACATATATAGTATTAGACGTCTTTTGACTCACCTTAGCTTCAATGAGTTTAGTGTCTTGGTTTTGAAACAAAAACTTGATCTTGCTCTTCCCATCATCAGATGAACCTTTGAGCTGGGAGAACTTGTATCTCCAGAGGACAGCCTGTATGGTAGCAGAAGGTGTGCACATTATTATAAGCATCACTGCCTTTCTTAAAAAAAAAAATACAGATGTGTCAAATAGGCTCATAATGAAATTATTATCATTTTGCTGAAATAAAGTTTTAATGAATCTGGTGAAACGGTGAGCATAAAAGTAAAGTAAATAAATAAATTAATTAAAAATCGGCGAGTATAATTTATCAACTGACTTCGAAGTTTAATTTTGAAAACATAAACCTCAAAGATCTTTTGAAAGGGAGACAGATTCAGTGCTGGGTGAGATGCTCTCTTCAGGGGATGCCTGATTAAAGGGGAGTGACTCAGTCATGGTGGCTGATTGCTTTATAGCTTAAATTTGCATATTACCATGTATTTTTTGTACTTTTTTTCTGATCGTACTGACAAACTAAATGTTCAGTCGACTTTAAATTTCCCTTGGTGCATGAGTGTATGTGGGTGTCCCCTGGCTTCTGTAGGCCCCAAAGGTCACTATGGCAGTGATTACAGAAGAGGGTTTACCAAGGATGAAACAGGGAACCCTGAAGTGTGCACGGATCCATGAGGTCTAGGCCCAAGTTGGCTCCTCGATCAGACTCATTCCAAGCCGGCTTTATAGGATTTAGTCAGGGGATTTGTGGGGACAACACTTACTGTACTACACACACACACACACACACACACACACACACAGAGTCTTGTAATCATATCTTTTTGAGGATCGCTCATTCATTTCTATGGAATAAATGCTAATGCTGACTATGCTAATCCCTACCCAGCCGTAACCATAATCATAAGTAACCAAACAAAATACAAGAGTTTTTGCATTTTTAGTTTTTTCATTGCAGTCTTGGATTTTTATAAAATAGAGTTTTCTCATATGGCCATAAGGTAAAAAAAAACAGGTATTTTCATAAATTTGTGGGGACATTTGGTCCCCACAAGGTAAGGTATACCTGGACACACACACACATTATATTATTATGTATTTATATATTTGATACGGGCCCCAACATATCCTCTTTGGCTAATCGATGCTTCAGTTAAGTGAGCAGTTTTCGATTTTTCTATTTTTCTTTAAGCAAGCTTTTTTAAGCGAGTTTTTGATGTAAGCAATCTGTCCCACAATCTCTTAAAAAAGCCAAATTTTATGTAGTTTACGTAGTTTATAGCAAAAAACACATAAGCCAAAAATATACTTGCAATGCTAAAGAACGCACATTACATAAATGAAAAGAGATAGTGTATGTCGCCTTCATGTGTGAGTGTATCCGTAACCTCTATGGGCCCTATTTACATCTAGCACATTTTCCCATCCTACGCCCATGTCATTTAAATAGCAAATGTACTTGCCCCCAGGGTCATACGTGCATTGCTATCTTGAGGCGGTAGACAGCAATTGCGCTGTTGGCCAACAAAAACCTGGTCTAAAGTCAACAATGCAGAATTTCACTGTTATTTAAAGGTCGTGTCACGAAGAACATGTGCTTACATACTGTAGGCATGTGCAGAGTGTATGTGCACTGCTTGTTGCACATACAGGGATGCGCAGCACAAAACATTTACAAAACACACGTTTTTAAACATTAATGTGGTGAAATTTCTCGCATTTGCCTTTCCCAAAACCTAGTGTAACAGGCTCTTGTGCAGAAACTCAATGACTGTAATGTGCAAAAGAAAAAAAATGTTACACTACATATCAAATTATTAGAAATTCAGCATATTCTAAACCAGACCTTTCATATTCAGCAGGAGTTGTGTTCATAGGTTGCCTTAAGCAATGGGCATTGTTATAAAATGTATAAAATGTATATTGCCAGGATATGTTTTGATGAAGGCCTTTTATGTGTATCTAATAAACATGATCCAAATGCTTGTACAGTACAATATTTTGTGATCTAATTGGGCTGAGAGAGATGTTCAGATGAAACAAATTGTGGGAAAAGCCAAAGGTGTTAGAACACCGCTCAAAAAAATTAAAGGAACACTTTGAAAACACATCAGACCTCGATGGGAAAAAAAATCATGCTGGATATCTATACTGATATGCGTTGGGTAATGTGTTAGGAATGAAAATGATCAACCTACAGAGGGCTTAAATTTCATTGCAGCAACTCAAAATCATATTCAGTAGTCGGGGCTGCGCCTAATCAGATGATGGATGGTGTTCTGGTGGATCTTCTCACAGATCTGGACCAGGGCATCACTGAGCTCCTGGACAACTTGGTGGTGTTGGATGGACCAAAACATAATGTCCCAGAGGTGTTAAACTGGATTTAGGTCAGAAGAATGTAGGGGCCAGCCAATGGTATCAATTCCTTCATTCTACAGGAACTGCCTGCATACTCTCACCACATGAGGTTGGGCATCGTCGTGCACCAGGAGGAACCCAGGACCCACTGCACCAGCGTAGGGTCTGACAATGGGTCCAAGGATTTCATCCTGATACCTAATGGCAGTCAA
>JAODJW010000081.1:10063928-10091104 GCA_026777045.1 Hyperopisus bebe | reverse complement strand
ACCTGTGCAACCTCTGTAGGGTCCAGGTATCACCTCATGCTACCAGTAGTGACACTGACTGTAGCCAAATGCAAAACTATTGAAAAACAGTCTGAAAAGATGAGGAGGGAAAAATGTCAGTGGCCCCCACCTGTTAAACCATTCCTGTTTTGGGGGTCGTCTCATGGTCCCCCCTCTAGTGCACCTGTTGTTAATTGCATTAACACCAAAGCAGCTGAAGCTGATTAACACCCCCCTCTGCTACTTAACTGACCAGATCAAAATCCCAGAAGTTTAACTGGCTTGATGCTATACTCTGATTAAAAAGTGTTCCTTTAATTTTTTGAACAGTGTCTATGACTTTGAATGGATGGACATGGTTAAAATTATATAAATATAAAGTTTACATAAAATATGACAATGTGTAGCAGCAAGCTCACTGTGATTCATATTGCCAGACTTCAGTGAGTGAATATGCTTATTTATACTGTTTATTGCCGTATGTCTTAAGAAGTATTTTTGAGGGGCTTGTAACACAAAAAAACTGTAAAATGTTTCATACATCTTCAGTAGAAGTTACTAGAATAGAACAGAATAGAATAGAATACTGATGCATTATTAATAATGTAGGGAAATTCTCTGTTTTCTTTCACCCCGTCTTTTTTTCCACGAGACACACATGTAGGTGGGAGCAAACCCTGGGGGGTCACAGAGAAGTCACAGTGGGGGTCACAGCCACCTACTTGACCATTCTGGCGAGGATGGATTGAATGGACAACATTCTGATGAGAGGTTCTGAGGGTCAGTCTTCCGAGCCTCACGCCAGCCGCAACATGCTATCCATTCAACTATGTTTATACTTTACCCTCCTATTACCCTACCGTCGGCACCGACCCGTTTGCAAGTTTTAAAGGCATAAAAGTACCACATACATTTTATTTACTGCATCAAGGCTTTTCAGTTTTTCTGAAACTTCCATTTAAGACATTATTAACAGGTTTATCATCCTAACATGCACATACTGTATTACTTGAGAAACTCACCTCCGCTAATGATTAAATGTTTTGCTTAGATACAATCAAAGCCAGGAATTGTTCATTCCTAAGCCCACAAGTGAGTTGGTCAGGGGCGTAACAAGGGATTCTGGGCTTCCTGACATAATGCCTCTTTTGGCCCCCTTGATACATTATTCTGAGGGGGGGGGGGTCCCCTTTGGCCAGGGAAATCATAAAACATCCCCCCCCCCAATAACAGCCTATTATTTCTTTATTTGTTTGTGTTTATTTTTGTTGTGTCAGACTCACTCGCAATGTTGTGTCTTGTAGTGAGAGTTGGCGCTGTGTCTGGTCTCTTTCTAAGCTGGATACTTTGTCCTTCAACGGCGCAATGGTATAACGCTATATTTCATTTTATCTGAGCAACTCATTATTAGCATTCCAATTAGTTTACAGAAACATTTCATTTTGCTGCCACTCTATTTAAAGATCAATCACATCAATTAGACCTCAATCATTCAATACAATCACACAGAACATACAATGGTGTCACTGAATATTTAAATAAAAACACAATGCAATGCTAAAAATTTACAAATGTAACATTTAATGCAATTTTAATCTTATTGTCCAGTTATATCTTGCCATGGAAACCAAATAAAAAAGGTAATTAGGATCATCTACATTCATGTTTCCCAGGATGGTGATTAGAAGCAAGAAAATACCTAAATCTTAAAACTGGACCTTTATGGAAATGAATTAATCCTGCTCAACTAGGAGTATTTAATCATAAATTCAATAAGTCACCTTTATCTTTCAGAAATCAATCAGAATTTAAAGCTTTAAGTGGATTAAGCAAAGCTCTGACATTTTAAAAGTTCTCTTTTATTTTTGGTAATAGGATATAAATACATGATCTTATCGCAAATCGCTAAAGCAGTAAACATGTCATCTTCAGGAAAGGCTTCACATGAATTCCTTCTTGTATCTGAGGTGAATGCATAATTATTCTTTTACTCTTTTCTTTTGCTCCTTAACAATGTTTAGTACCTTAGTACACCTTAAAACACATTGATTGGTTTTTACAGAAAGCATATAATTAAGCTTAATTTAAGTGTTTGAAAGTGGTTGGATCATCTTTATAATAGGAATCTGTAATATCATGAACCAAAAATCTAGCAATTGAAGAGGACAAATATTCCCAGAACGGCTGCAATTATCTCAAAAGGAATCTCCTGCGGGGGCCCTCCCCTTCCTTAACACTTGTAAGTTAAAGGTCTGATTAAGTTTATGCCGCCCTGACATGGTGCAGCATGAGAATTAATTTCCTTACAGAAAATTTCAGCCAGGAAATCATTTTTATCTGGATAAAAACAAGTCATTAATAGTATAATCAGGTGGATTACATCATGTGTGACATTCACTGATACGTATCTAGGGACTTACTGGCCCCTTAGATAATCTCTTGGAAAACAGACTAGAGATTAGTGGGATGCAAGGACCCGTGACCCCTGGCTTCTACCCTCCCCAATGATTGTGTTAGCCTGCCGACCAGCAGCTGGAAAGCAAATACACTAATAGGACCTTCTGGCATTAGGCAATGGACCAGAGACATACAGCATCCTCAGTGGATATCAGCCAATCAAAAGCACATGCAGTCAGAGTCCTCAACTGCTTTAATTTCTTAAACTGTCAGTAATATTAATGTGTTAGTGTCAAACCGTCAGCTTGACTACATGAACATACCTTAGATGCTGCATCAAAACAGACAAACCCCATGCCGAAGTCTATTGTGAGTCCCATGAGATGACTTTCCATGATGCAGGCGTACGTTTTGCACTGGGAGGGGGGGACAAAACAATAAGTGACATTAGAGAAGTGGCACTGATTGTCAGCTACGTGGGAGTGAGCCTAAGCTAATCTGCCCATGAATACTCCAGTCATTTCAGTACCCTATTGTGTATATAAGAGGAGGCATAATGATGGTTGTTATTAGTGAAAGACCCCCAGACCATGTATGGTTGTGTTTGGGTACTGCTGGAAAAGGAAAAAAAAAATCTTTTTCTATATAGTTAGAATTGCATGTACTAGGAAGAATAAAGAGCGTAGGTTGACAAATTCTGGGGAAATTAATATCAAGCAGGGCTATAGATGAGATGGTAATAAGGGGATGCAGGCTTCAAAAAAAGAAAAAAAAGAAAGATCCCCACAACAAAAATATGACAAATTACTCAAAAATCAATTTCTCACATTGTGGAAGAGCTGCTCTGGCTGGCAGACATAACCACCTGACACAGAGAGGCTTGTGGGATGGACAGTCAGCCGGCACCATAACCGAACTGACGTTCTTAGACTTAGACGTTGTTGCTGGGCCTGTGTATTGTCTCAGTGCTGGTTCTGAGCCACAGTAGGCTGGGAAGCACATGTGCTGTGGGAGATGGCCTGCACCTGCATCCTCTCCACCTCTAAGAAGGTAGCCATCTGGAAGGCTTTCTCCCACACCAGAAGCTCAGAGTCCAGCTCCACGCTGAAGAACAGGTCCTCCCCGCACTCCGTCTGCAGGCTGAAGCAGTGCTTCCGTTGGTCTAGAAGGTCGCTGTCCTGCAAAAAGCCGACAGTTACACGCCCTTTCATGTCACACCACACGTGCAGAAGATGCTTATCTGCACCCTTTGATGGCCTGTCATCTCTGCTGTGTTTAATCCACTGAGTAATAAATAATAATCCTGAAGATGGGAAATTATACATAATTCATTTTTAGAAAATTACTTTCCAATTAGAAGATTTTAGTCAAGTAAGTCAATATTTCAGCATCACCGTCTTAATGTTCCAGATGTCAGCACTAATATGTTGTTACAAGGAATCATTTTTCCACCTGTGGCAGGATTACTGCATAAGCCCATTCAGCCAACAACATACTGGATTTGAATAGTCATTCAAAATGTCATTTTCAAGTCTGGATCAGATTCTTGTATTATTTACAGTCTGTGTCTCACCATGTTGACATGTCAGTAATGTTCACAGTCTGAAATAATGCGAAGATCTGTAAATGAAATAAATAAATAAAGGAAAATGAAAAATGCAGATGATGTTTTCTACAATGCACCAAGAAGACCAGGCTGATGTAGAATTTATCACCTTGCATACGCTTGTAAATGACATACAATCTGCCACTTTTAATGAAACAATTAACCTGTCCAGGTTAACTGAATACCATTATAAGGAAAGATCATTTTATAGCAAATGATGTTTCCTTTTGGCCCAAAAATGATATTACCCTATAAAGGACATTCATTTCGAAAGCACTCTGTTAAAATAAATTCCCAAATCTCCTCTTTTTTAACATTTGTGAATAAAGATGGTTGTAATTTTCCAATGAGGATATTTTACTAAATCTGTGCCTTGAGACTTGAAGATAAACGTGAACATACTTCAGTGAAAAGAGAATTATGACATAATAAAAAAATGAACTCACTAATTCCTTGGGCAGCCACTTTAAAAGCCTAATTTACAGTTAGGTCCATATATACTTGTAAGTTTTACTATTTTACCTGTTTACTGAAATATATTCCAATTGAAGTTATACAATGGGCATGGACATATAGTGCAGACTCTCAGATCCACATTCAAATTGGATGAAGGGTTTATGAGTTTCAGCTCGTTAACATGTGCCACCCACTTTTTAAAGGGGCCAAAAGTAATTGAAGAAAAGAAACCCCTTCGTAACAGCCAACCAAGTGAACAACACTCTCCAGGACTTAGGCGTAGAAATATCCAAGTCTACCATGAAGAGAAGACTGCATTAAAGCAAATACAGAGGGTTCACTGCAAGATGCAAGACACTCATACTCCTTAAGAATAAAAAGACTAGATTTGACTTTGCAAAAAAACATCTAAAAAAGCCAGCATCTTTGTGGAACAGCATTCTTTGGACAGATGAAACCAAGATCAACCTGTATCAGAATGATGGAAAGAAAAAAGTATGGAGAAGGGCTGGAACAGCTTATGATCCAAAGAACACTGCATCATCTGTAAGACACGGTGGAGGCAGTGTGATGGCTTGGGCGTGATGGCTGCCAGTGGCACTGGATCTTTAGTGTTTCTTTATGATGTGACACTGGATGGAAGCAGCCGAATGAATGGCAACTGACGGCAACTGGAAGCTGCTGCAGTAAAGGCCTGGCAGAGCATTTAAAAGGAGGAAACCCAGCGTCTGGTCATGTCCGTGAGTTCAAGACTTCAGGCAGTCATTGCCTGCAACGGGTTTTCAGCCAAGTATTAGAACTGAACATTTTATTTGCAGTTATATTAATTTGTCCAATTACTTATGAGCCCCTGAAAGGAGGGGATTGTGTAGAAAAACAATGTTAGTTCCTCATTTCTATGCAATGTTTTTGTTCTACCCACTGCATCTGTCTTGTTTCTTTTAAAATTTATTGTGATAATGTTCAGAACTTACACATTGAAAAACGTTGTCCAAATATTTATGACTGTATATGTAACAAATGCAGAAACAGCATTCTGAGCTGTACTGACACACACAATGTGACATACACTTTTAGATTTAAGTATAGTTTTTTTTTCTGTGTGCTTTTATTTTACAGAAATCATCAGACAAAAACTGCTGTTTCTTCACAGACCATTGTCTTAATTAATGAACATCCCTTGCTCCTTTTGTCTGTAAGGCTAGATTTATTAACTTCTCAGACTGATTGACAAAAACCGATTGCACAAATAATAGATACATTACAGCGAACAGCATGGCGGCTCAGTGGGTGACTCTGTGTGTACCGCTGTGCATGGCCTCCCAAGCTGCCGCTTTACTTCCCTCTTTGTCTGTGAAGTTAACATCCTCCCTGTATTTGTAAGGATTTCCTTCATGTTCTCAGGATCCCCACCACAGCCCCAAAACACGTGGTTAGGTCTGCAAATGACCCACAGTGTCCGTGTACGCCGTGCTTCCGGAAAATACACCTACTCCTGGTATGTAAGCAGTTGCCAGTAATGGATGGATTTTGGGTCACATAATTACCATTAATTTTCTGTAAGTGTGGCTGCATTTTCCTGCATTTTACCACTGTAGAGAGATCTGTGTACCTTACAGAAAATGACAAAAGTGTTGAAAAAGATTACAAGATTGTCTCATTAATATAAACCGCAAACTGTAGAAGCCCACAAGGTTAATAAAAGGTTTTCTGAAAGTTCTTCAAAAAGGTGAGAGTTTGATACGGTAAAAACTGCAAGGTACAGCAAATGTCCTCAATTTAGCTGTTTCTGAGGATGTCTGGGGAAGGCAATTAGATGCATTTTCCGTTGGTTCCTAGCACTTTTACGTGGTACAATTGTCCTGGATATCAGTGATATCCTGAGCCGATGTCAAAGATTGCTATCAGGGCCAACTCAGGCATTTTGTATTCGATCAGCTATCACGGCCCTATCCAAAGCCCCATCTATTTAATTTCCCACATCCTCCTCATTTACGTCAGTTGCTCAGATTGTAAGGTTCCGTCACACGCTGCAGTAAGCTTGAGACTCATGTCTCAAAACTACAAACTATGGAGATGTCAGCCACATAGAAATTCTTTAAACTGGAAACTAAATTAGCCCAGTTGCTACCTGCAATGTTTGCAATGCCTTCCTTTTGAGAGCAGATACCTACTGTAGACTGTCATTTAATGCGACAAACCTAATCAGACACTAGCAGAAACATCGTAAGAAAGAGTGCTGCGACAGGGTCAAGCTTACTCTCAATGCACCGACACCTACTGTATGTGGATATATACTTCAGTATTTATTAAGAGATTGAATGGGGACTCAGAATCAGCAGATGTAAATACTGAATGGATCCGATCAGGGTACCAAAATAAGTGGATTGGGACATCCCTACCGATTATTAAGGCCGGGCATGTGGAAAGGAGAAAGGACCCACATAGTGGTCCCAACTAACTAGGGCTTATCTATCAAAACAAACCGAAAGAGTGAACCAGAAAATAAAAGGGCTGCGAGGGGTAAAAATAAAACAGACAAAACAGAAATTAAGGCAGGAAGTAACACTGGGAGCAACAATACTAATGGTGGAAAGGTGTGGAGGGGATGCAGGAGCGCTACAATAACTACTGTACCAGGGAGGAACTACCCTGAGTACGACTAACAAACAAACTGCCATACAGGGATTCAGCCACAATGAATCACCAAGGAACTGAACAAAACAGAACAAAAGCAGGTGCTTCAATACACAACTAACAAGACATGACGCAGGACAGGTGAGAAGCCTAAGCGAATTAACCAATCACAAGGCAACAGGGAACAAGTGGGGAATATTACAATTAACGAGCACTGGAAAACATTAATGAACACCGAAGGCTAACTAGACTAGGAGAGACTAGGAACACAAGAATCGCAGAACATAACGGGCAGGGTAGACCATAGACACACAAAGCAAAGACATAGATAAACAATACCAGATGCTAGGGATAAAATAAAACCAATAAATTAAACAAAAGATGAGGCTGCCCTCAAACTCGTGACTAAAAGGACCGAGCCGCATGATCAGTGAACCACTGAGCCATGCGGCAGCCCAGGGAGCAGGGAGAACACAGAAGGAAGACAGGATGGCCAAACGTAGAAAAGGTACACAAGCTAGAGAGACAGGATGGCCAAACGTAGAAAAGGTACACAGGCTAGAGAGACAGGATGGCCAAACGTAGAAAAGGTACTCAGGCTAGAGAGACAGGATGGCCAAACGTAGAAAAGGTACACAGGGTAGAGAGACAGGATGGCCAAACGTAGAAAAGGTACACAGGCTAGACGGGCACTGACCCTGACTGGACATCATAACCAAGTGGAGTTAGGTAATATATAGTGTATAGTGAGTGATATTATTGATGTTCATTAATATGTCAAATATTTTTAGAGATGTAATTAAAAAATTAGGAAAACAAAGTTCACATCTGAAGGTTTTCTTAAAAATGCATCAACACATTCTCAGAATCTTGGTTGGAATTAACTAGAGTATTTAAGCAAAAACTGAGTTTACTGTAACTGCGGGTATGATGTGATATTGTGGAGATCATACTGAGATGTCTTGGGTCTGTTTCTCCATAAAGCGGAGACTCATGTATTAAAATTTATTATAATTTTACAGAATTATGATTATAATTTATAATGCTGTTTGTTCCCAACAACCTAAACCAGTATGACCCAGTATCACTAATGAATTGCAGGAAGTTAAATACACATAGTCAATAAGAGCACAGACAAGCATGACTGACAGACAGACTGATGGACTGACTGACAGACTGACTGATGGACTGATTGACTGACTGACAGACTGACTGATGGACTGATTGACTGACTGACAGATGCACTGACGGACTGACTGACTGACGGACTGACTGACTGACGGACTGACTGCTGGATGGACTGACAGGTTTTTAGAATTCTTCATGATCTCCAGTTTGGCTAGTTTCCTCTTCTCAGCGCCAGTCTCCAGTGGATCCAGGGCCAGGTCTCTTTTCAGTTTGTTCACACGTCTGGCATCACACAAACCGACACTGCTACACCAGCAGACGGCAGCTTTTAGGAACATACTGGTCACTGTGGACGTACTGGAGAACCCCAGAGTGCTGGCTGCCAATGTCCTCTGCTTATTCCCCACCTGGTCAGCAGAGACAGTTCGGGAAGTACGGCGGCAGTGAAGAAGTCATTTGTGGTGTCTTTGGTAGGAAAAATAGAGGGAGGTGTGAAGTTAGTGGAAGGGAAGGGGGCAGGAGGAGTTTAACACCAGCCCAGGCCAGCACGCTGAGGCCGGCAGTGTCGAGGGAGGGCTGGACTGGCAAGTGAGAGTCACATGTGAAGAAGCTCATTAGCGCTGTCTGTGTTTCCTCTTCCTCGAGGTCTCCAGTCGGACTGTAGCGGATAATGACCCTCATCCCAACCCACTGTGCTGTCGCATTTTCACTATATGATCTTATTGTTTATATATTCTATATATACTGTAGCATGTTTATACCATGTTTAGATTTTGGTTGTTATTTATCTTATTTCATTATCCTCCTATCTGTATATCCTAGCTGCTGGACAAAAATCCCTTCTGTGAGTTAAGTGAAGTGTTATCTTGTCTTATCACACCTCCTTAGTGCTGTTCTGATGTTGCTTTTGTTGCAGTTTGTTCCTGTACTTTGTTTCCCTCATGGAGTTGATTCTTCAGCTCCTGCACTCGCTTGATCTCCTGCTGGTCTGCAGACCTAAATATTCTCTTCTTCTTCTTCTTGAGTATGTCCTCCTGGTCCTTTGAGATCCAGTTTGTTAGAGGGCAAACAGCCTCTTTCTGGGAGCTGTATTATCCGCCCCGAAGTGGATGTAGCCCGACACACAGTGAAGGATCGAGTCCCTTTATGAATCGCAGACTATGTCCCAGTCTCCTCTGAGTAATCCTGCAGTAGATGCTCAATCTCCTCAGTCCAATTCCTCACAGTCCTGATGATGGGTTGCTGCTGAATGATGGGTTTGATGACGGAACGAGACACACAAGATCATAATCAGATTGGCCCAGGGGTGTCAGGAAAACACAATGTTATTCCTCTTTAACATTAGTGGGAAACAGAGCCAAGGTCCTGTTCCCTCCCATGGCCTCCTGTCTCTCTCGGTGGGGGGCTGAAGTGGGTATATTCCAGAACCTGGTAGGAATTAGTGAATGTGGAACAGAATGAAGCATGACCGCCATCCCGAGAGATTGCAATAGAAGCATTGGGATGATCGGTGATGAGTTTGCTGACCACAGAATGTATCTGCTCTTCAATGACTGCAGTGTCTGGTGAAGGAGGGACATCCACAGCCAAAACAATGACGTGGAAACTCCCACGCCGTGGAATATGGCCACGGTCCCAAAGCAGGCAGCTCTACATTCCAACGTTTTTATTGCGACGACTTCCGTTATCTGTCCATCCAGTGTGAGAGATGGTAGTTTTAGCTCTCAGCTACAGATTCCCCATGGTCACCGGTCAGTGCTGAGAGCTCAACCGTTCCATTTGCCAGAGAGCTTACAGTTCCCATGATGACAGGCTGGCATGGCCCGTACCTTCTCCCCCTGTTCCGAGGCTGGGCTTCCGTTTTCTTCCTCTGGCAGTGCCACACAAACATGGGGAAATGCAGAATCCGGGTCCAACAGCTGTTGTCGCGTATAGGTTAATGCCGGTCCCTCCTCGCCCGTCCTGCTGTCCGCGGTTGAAAAAACTGTGCTGACAGCAAGAAAAATGCAGAAAACTATTCCTGCTCCACACCATGGCAACCGGCTGATATTATGTAAAACATTAGCCGGGGAAATGTATGGCTGAAAAGCACAGGAATTACTGACCTCCTCTGAATACTTCATGCATGCTAGATAGGAAGTGAGTCAGACCACATAAAGTAAGACTTTAACTTTAGGAATAGCTCCAGATTGAGACAGTTGCACATGTGGTGATCCCGTATGGGTCCCAAACATGCTCGGCTGAGCTAAGTCAACTTTTTTGACCTTTTGTAACAAACTTGCGATTGATGGATGATGGGATAAAAAAAATAAACTGTGGTTCAGTGAAAACAATATGGTAATGTGAAAACAATATGGTAATGTATTAAAATGAAAGAAAAACGTTTCATTTCATTGTGTCAGATTTTGTGGTAACATTGTGCATTGTAGCAGAACTTTGAATAAAATTTAAGAATGGAGTGTTCTAGATTCAATTATTATTAGTTAGAACCAAATGAAAGGATCCAACTGTGTCATAAATGAAATGAAAATTAAAAATTAAACTTTGTAAGTATAGACTCAAAAAGGCACACAGACAACTCAAGCTTCAGACTATGCCTCAATTTCATTATATTATCAGCTACATGATGAGATTTCTTGATATTAGGGGTGTCACAACTGCTCAATTAAACTCAATGATTATTATTTGTGCAGAAGCACTTCACATTAAGGTCGAATGAAAATGCAGTCATTGGTCAGTATTGCAAAGCAGAATTTAAATATCACAACGGCGTGACTGAAACGCAACGTCATCTTGGAAACAGACATTCAGGTTCGAATGGACTCACCCAACAATGCAAGGTCAGCCATAGACAATTATAAGCTATGTGCCCTTTAGCCTTTTGGACTAGCCTAGCCTAGCCTAGCCTAGCCTTTGCCCTCACTTTGACTTTAATTATTTGGCCTAATTTACTTTCTGTGATTAACGCTAAAATGAAGGCTAGTCCGTTGCTTCACCACCACAGCTTACATAATGTGCATGTGTATGTATGTGCATGCGTGTTTGCATTACATTGTGGGAACCAAATGTCCCCACAATGTAATAAAATCCTATTATTTTGACGTTGTGGGGACCATTTTTTTGGGCCCTCACGAGGGGAAACTCGTTTTTACAAAGATCTGTGACTTCAATCAAAAAACTAAAAATGCCAAAAGACTTGTATTTTGTTTAATTACTTATGGTTAAGGTTAGGGCTGGGAAGGGGTTAAGGTTATCATGTAAGGATTACAGTTTTCCCCACAGAAATGAATGGAGAGTCCCCACAAAGATATCATTACAAACCTGCGTGTGTGTTTGTGTGTGTGTGTGTGTAAAATTAATCAGTAGATTACTTGATTATTAATGTAATCATTGATTATTAATATTACAATTACTAATATGAGAGTCCTACTAAATATGTGTACAAAAAAACAGATACTGTATGTTTGGGAATGAGGTATACTGCTGAGGCGGGAACAAGATTACACCAAAATCTGCAGAATAAAGCAGTTTCTGTAAACGCACACTTGGTCTCTGAGGGTCACTGTGGTTCTTTTGGACCAGCCTCTAGAAGCCAGGATGAAGTGTACTGCTTCACTTTGCTCCTGGGAGGACTGCAGAGGGACCTATACTAACCTTTAACCCAGTTCTCGATTTTGGGTGTTAATGAAACACTTTTTTTTTTTTTTTAGATTCAAGACAGGCCTGCAGTCTTCTAGAATCTTTTTTGAGAGTAACCTTGCTCCTAGGAAGATAGACTGGGTAGCGCCTTTGGGTGATAGCCTGTTTCTGCTGAGTTAAGTCTACTTTGTGTCGAAAAAAAGATACGGCTTCGTCTTGCATCATCCCCCAATACCTCTCAGATTATCTGTATCAGCCCAGAGACACAGCAATAGGAAATATTAGAGACAGGGCAAGCACGTGCTTACCTTTAATATTTTACACATGATTTCATACACCGTGAAGCTCCTCTCTGCTCTTGTCCAGTCCCATGTTGTTACCTGAAACAAGTAACCATGACAACCTTGTTAAAATTGAATCTTGTATTATGGGGAAACTTAAGGGGGTTAATTTCATTGCATGCATACGAAAATATTTAAAATATAAGTACACATACAAAAATATCACAAAGGAAATAAGTGATTAAATATAATATTAATGTAGTTAATATATTTTATACTAATACAACCAATATGCTTCATACAAAATATATATGTCTTATTTTACAAACAATAAAGCATACGTTTAAAATAAAACATACATCCAAACATCTAACGCTAGCCGACTTTTTGCGTAATGCAGTGGATGTGCTGGATTATTGTGCCAACTTACAAGTCATTTTGCCTTATGTCATGTTAGGTCTAAAATACAATCTATGTTTTTAGTGCTTTTGGAGACCGGCGAGAGCAGAATTCCACGGCGTCGACAAAATGTCCCCGCAAGGCCAAGAAATGGTTTTGTAACTCAGCACTCAGTGTTTCAGAGTAATGCACGAAATCCTGGGATTTTATAAGAAAAATAGTGACATAAAGTCCAAAAGCCTGTAAAAGTGAATTCTATAAAATGAGTAAAGCACTGTTGGGGAATAAAGGAGCAGTAACCCCCCCCCCCGCAAAACCACCATATTCTATATATAAAACAACCCACCAGCTCTGAAACAGGCCTTAGATAAACCAAGCAATTATTTAGTAAGGACATAAATTAAGAACGGAGTAATTAATGTTTCTCTTTTACATATATGTAACTATTAGTAGGAAAAAGGATTATACAGGACATAAGAAAATAATAATAATCAAACAAAGAAAAAAACAAAACACATAAAAAAGCAAATTGCCCTTAGGAATTGTGTGCCAGTGTATGCCTTGATATATACTGGACAGAATGGTTCCTGCCTGTGGTAAATAAGCTGTAAAAATGGAGGGATGCATAAGTGAATGGATGAACGGATGGCGGGATGAATGGTCGATGGCTGTAAATCAAAACAATATGGCAGGAGAATAACTTGATGGCCAACCAGACGAATGACACGTAACAGGAAATGGATATTTAATGTGACCAATGGTCAATGGGTGTAACAGGAAGTGACATAGTGAGTTTATGCAACAGCATATGTGTGATGCTTAGAGATCCAATTAGTACCACGGAGCAAAGACATCTTTCCCTAGAGAGGCAAGCAGAGTGCATTTAATTTGCGATGGTAGGAAAGTGAAGCACAGAGGGGAAAAAAGAGAATTGCCAAGAAGAAAAGGATGAAATGTCAGAATTGAGGATAAATGAGAAAATCACCTAACAAGGTACAAAGGACAAAAGTTGAAAGGAGAAGCATTGAAGTCATGGAGTCATTGAGGAAATGAGGGAGAGGTTGGCCAATGAATAGCAATGATGGGAGGAGAGGGCGGTGAAGCGACATCAATTACCAAGAAAGATTAGATTTTCTTCTTGATTTGCTTCACTTTTTAAGGCCTAATTTTTTCCTGAGATTTTCCCAGATTGTTGTTTCCAATGAGAGAAAGACTTGCAGCACTGAGGATTTCCCAGATACTGTATCACGCTATTGTTTTGTGCTGCCAACCTCTACAATTTCACAGTGGAAACACTGTCCATCCATTGCCTTTCCAACACAAACTCAAGACTCAAATGTCCAAACTGCCATATACTGTAATTTGATCTTGATATAATTTCCCTTCTGTATCCTGTAAAACAACATGCATTTCAAAGACTTCTTAAATCCAAAAAGGAGGGAAAACAATTTGATAGGGATTCTGCACTGTATCAGGCGTTGTCATCTAACTACTGTATGTGTGCCGTGTGAAGCTGATCCATCTCCAGATCAGTTTATCAGCACTGTCCTCCGTATGACGTAATGCTTACTGTCCTGCGTTGCAGGTACCATGTCACTGTAGAACCACAGCAAGCCAACATGTTATCCTCTAATGGCATCTGTCCCCACTCATAAACGCTACTATCATTGCTCACTGTAGAACCGATAGAGGCTGTAAGTAGAAGACTCCAGGTAAGCGAGCGTCAAAAGCCCTTCTCACAATCAGGAACGGTTAAGTAACCTGTCACTTTCCCCCCATCTCTGCCTTTTGCACGACATCTTCCTTCCCACGTCTCCAGGGCCATAGTAAGTCAGAGGGAGGCCCTAATCTGTTATAATCATGAAGGGTGCAGCCACAGCTCCAGAATTGCAGAAGGTCCTAGTCTTTCCCAGGCAAACATCAAGAATACAGTCTTATATCAGCATTAATTTTTCCGGCAACATAATCCATGAGGCAGTCCTGCATAGAGGGTCAATCAAAGATTTTAAGAGTTAAAAAAAATAAGAAAGAAAGAAAATATTCGGAAACGGGCTTCAATACTATGTAATACTAAAGAGTACATTTTGTGCAAATTCATCGTCAGCTTGCGGTTGAGTGACGCTGAGTGAAGATTAATTATGCTAGGCAGTAATCAGTGTACTTGTTCGTGAAATTCACTAACAAAAGTTTACAGGTTCAAATTTTACTTTCATTCATAAAGGCATTACTGTGAAAATCTGAAAATAATCGATTGAAATTACATGACGTCTGTATGCTATTGCAAATCACCTCTACTTAGAAGTTTATGCTGTCACCAAGACAACCTTTACTGTATATATGGTAAATAAAGTATTACATGCTCAGACACAATGTTCATTCACCTGTTCCTTTATTTCTACTGAAACCAGAGAAATACTGTTCAAAAGGCAAAATGACACATGCAAGCTTGGACAGCCTTGTAAACGTACGGCCAGATTACTCCTACAGCAGGGTTTCTCAGTATTTCCTATTCAACATTTATTATGTTGGTTGCCCTATGTATATTTCACTGACCAATCAGTATATTTGAGGAGTTTTCCCAGGCGTTGATTGGGTTTGTATCAGTGTGATGGCCCAATATGGGCCAGACTCTGTTTACCTGCCACAGTTCCATGGCCCACCAGTAATTGAGATACCCACTCCTTGAGTGTAGTCAGTCTAAGCATTCAGTATTGCCTGTTAACAGTTAACAGCTACAGTGTGTGTATTCAGCCTTCTCATCCAAGCTGTTATCCTGACTCGATTATGTCATTGTCAGTGGTGAACTCGTGAACTCAACACGCACAAGAATATTTTAAGAATAATTCATGTCTAAATCATAATTTTATGTTGTCATGTATGCTGTAAGAGGAATACACAAAATATTATTAGAATATTTATGCATTTCAATGCATTCTATCTTTTGTCAGTTGATTACAAACAAAACCAGCTTTTCTTGCGTGAAATTTATTTTAATGGTAACTTGGTGGCTTAGTGAGCGACTATGTTCTCTCACTCTTCTAGGGTGGAGGTTTCAAACCCTGCAGCTCTTCTTTACGGGTGGAATCCACATGTTCTCCGCAATATCACAATGGCTTCCTATATGTGCTGTGTGGCTCTGTTTGTTAAGAGTCTGTACCTCTGTGTGTGAGGTCATTGGTTCAAATCTCATGGCCGGCCAAGCGATATTGGGCTCTAGAGCCCATTTGTCAACGGACACTGGCTGACAGTGCTATCTAACCCACCTTTATGTGCTACTTTGGACATCGGCTAAATAAATGTAATGCAATGGGTTCCACGTCACGTAAAAGTGCGCAGTTAAGCTAACTGGCATCTCGAAAGTGCCCATTGTGAGTATGTGCCCCGTGATGGACTGGTACCCAGTGCATCCCCCGCCTTGTGTCCTGCGCTGTCTGGGATAGGCTCCGGGCCCCCCCCCCCTGACCTGGATAATCTGTCAGGAGATGGATGGGCTTTCACCTAATCACAAATGCAGAAGGCTGGTTGAAAAGATTAATGGTTTCTGTATGACTGAAGCACATACAAGAGTCTCCCTACACCTGAGAAGGAGATCCACGGAGCTGCCGGGATGGGACAGGAGACTCACAGGTGGTGCAGAGAACTTGAAGAGGGAGGAGCCACGTAGAGCCAGGAACTTGGGGGTGTACATGCGGTCCTGAACGCAGTCCTGCTCTTTCTCCTCCACCCAGCCCATGTAGATGATCTGTCAGACAGAGCAGTACAGCCAGCTGTGACTTTAATTGTTAAAAACTCATATATACTTTGTCATACTGGTAATAACACAAACTGATCAGCAGTGTATGGGTCAATATATGACTTTATAACAATATATGATGATATACGATTATAACTACAAATCCCATAATTCCAAGGGGGGGGGAAACAAAAAAATCTAATGATTTAAACAGAAGGGATGATTTAAGAAGGCGAAAGAGACAGCAGTGAGACAGATGTGTGATGCATATGAAATTTATATTTGTGATTTATTATGACAGTGTCAGACAGTTGGACACGGTGGTATTCATCATTTCATCTGGCTCCATATGATTCCTGCATCGCTTTGCACACATAGCTGCCAAAAAATCCGAAGCCCCAACAAAGGCGTCAGGCAGTGTGTTAACAAGGTGATGTGACACCCTCAGACTCGCCTGAAAACACAGACGTCATTGTTTCCAGCATTGTTATACCAGCAGCGCTTTGAGAAATGAAAGCAGAGAGCCATAACAGACTGCTAAGGCACAGGCAGAGAATGCGTGCGGAATGGAGGCTAGAGGGACTTCAATCACAAAAAGCCATTGAAGGTCCTGGGCTTATCAGTGCTGAGGTAAGAGACCCGCACATGTTTGTCCCTCGATTTCCCCTACAAGTCACAGCACTGTAAAGGTCACAGTGTTGACCGAGTGAGACACTTGGATGCACAAGAGAAGATTCACAAGTATGAACCACAGGATGGAGGATTCCTGCAGTACATATTTAAAAGGAAACGAAGAAGCAGAAAACACAACTTATTCGTAGACTGTGCCTGAAAGGATTGTGAAACAGGAAAAAAAGATGGCCACCAAATCGAGCTACTGTAGCAACGTGACAGACGTGAAATTCTGGATAGCTGTGGGGGCGGCGAGAAAAAGTTTCAAGGTTTCATAATCTTGCGATGGATGTACAAATAAGTAATTGGGAGATGAGAAAGCGACAGCAAAATCTTTACAAAATGTCTATTGCTTATCTCACTATGCTGTTTGCCTGGGAAGACCAGGCTGGGAAACGGCCTTTAAAGCCCGTCTTCTCCATAGTGTAGGCACAGATGCTGGGATTAGTGTTGTGCTGTGGCGTTGGTGTGGAGGCCAGGAAGCTGGGGTTTGTATATTTGACCATAAGCTTGAAATGTCCTTTTTGAAGGAGAGGATGCAGCTGGGATTGAGATTTGCCACCTTATCTGAGACTGACATTGGTGGTGCTCATTCTAGTGCAGTTACACCAGCCAGGAATAAATGGCACCAGACAAAAAATGCAGATCAAACTGTCGCAGGAACAGACCTCCTGTGTTTTGCTATGCCAGTAAATGAGACCACGATGACAGTTTAATGCAGTGCAAGAGCAGGCAGACGACGGTGATGTTAGTGCGAGATGTTAATGGTAGAATCAAACTCCTGAGTCACTCCACTAAAGGAGATAACTAGGTTAGAGCTGATGAGAGTTTTAACCAGTGAAACACTGGGGAATTATATAGGGATGGTACAGAGAATATGATTAAAATGTCAACAGGGTATATTATAGGCTTGCACTGGATTTACAGTGTGGCTCAGCCATGACAACCATTTGTTACTAGAAATGTAATAGAAATTCAGTCCTTGTCATACCAAGTTGCACTGTCACTTTGCCAACTGCTGACCTCCTAACAAGAGGCTAAACTGTACTTAATCTGATTGAGAGCCAGCTCTGGTGGAACGGACCTCCCATTCTCATGCTACCAGCCCAAGGAGAGAAGAAAGGTGAATACCCCAGTGAAGAGGTGAATGCTGAACCAAAGTCAAAGTTTCAGGTCACTGCACAACTCAGCGGCAGTGACAGATAACTGGATGGACCTCAGTTTCAGCTAGGTCTCAGAGCAGCGTTCGTGGGTTCAGCCAGAAAGGCAAAGATATTCAGAAATGCTGGTTCAACATCATTACAAAACAGTGTGCAGATTCCAGTGCTTAAGTTTTCCATCTGAAAGATGTTCCAGCAAAGCATGTAATCACACCTTCACCAAAATCATTATGAATAAGGCTGCACAATATCACATCGTGATATGTGAAATATCCGCATGTAATACTGCAATATTTATGAAACACAAAGAAGAGATTAAACTACCTGAAATAAACTGGTAATACTTGTGGGGGCACAGATACTTAGTAATGACTCAGTTACTACTGGAGTACAAATCAGGAATAAATATACAGTAGTTGCTACTTAAGATGAAAGATGTGTCATGATTCATTAATGATGAATAAACATGACAACAGCATGATAATTTTCTGGAACTGATGAACATGCAAGTCAGCACATTACTTCACAACACATCCCATCCTACATGGCTGAAAGATGGCAAGACAGACTTGAGAAACAGGCACACTTGAATATATATGGCAAGATGTATAAGAGAAATCATGCACTGTTCATGCACAATTGATTTTTTAAAGCTTTTTTGAATCTTTTGATTAATGATGAATTAAACGAATGGCTTATAATGATAAACGCTGCATTCAAACTCAGGCACAAGAGAGATTTACTGCATGTTTAGCATCACTTTATTTATGTAAGCAGAAGTTAATTGCTAGGAGTTGTCACTCGAATATATAAAGCCTTATATTTCATAAACTGTGACAATGGTTTTTAAGATGTTCAGCACAAGGCCCAGAAAGGCCAGAACAACTTGAGAACTCTTGCTTAGCCAAGAAGTCAGGGTGATTGCATCAGCTGCAACATCTGACAGTGTTTTACTACAGAGGAGTTTTGATAAAATCATTGAGTGTATTATCTGTGACATACAGTCACTTCCCATACAAGTTGATTATTTTGATGTGGGCTCCCAAGAAGAAGTGCATACATAATGAATGTTTTATTTCATGTCCGGGTTTTTAATGATCTTCATTAATCATACATAAAAGCTTCCCATCAACATAGACAATTCCAAGTTTTTTTTTTTTAATATATAGATAATGACAATATTCACATTATTTACTAACGGTTGTGCGGAAAATGTTGTGAATCCTGTAGAAATTTCTTGAAACCACAATTTAACCGAAGATGATACGATCTGCTCTGATCTTTAAATTATAACAAAAGATAAATCTGGTTAAACGAATAGGACAGTGTCTTAAAAAATACAACAATTTTTTAGTCTTTTTGATGATCAAATATGTATCTTTGTTGTAAAAGTCAGTGGAACTTAGGTTTTAAAACTGTAATGTTTTGTTGAGGTGCTTGTTAGCTGTACACTTTTGGCCTCCAGAAGGCACATGATCATTGAAGATATGATGATATTACGGATTTCCAACCTGCCCAATGTAGGATCACTGGGGTCCAGAGCCTGTCTTAGAAACTATGGGCATAAGACTGGGAATAACTGAGTATGGGCTGCCAGCTCACCACAGGACACACACCATTCCAGCAAACTGAAGGGGGAAACCAGGGTATCTGGAAACCCCACAATATCTCAGGGAAAGCATACAAACACCATACGCATGGAGCTGAGTAAGGAGCTGAGCTCTGGTCCCAGTGGTGTGAATCAGTAGTATTAAGCACCACACTATCCCAGACCAGGCTTCTGGCTAATCCAGGCACTCGCTAGAGAGACAGCATTAGCTTCCTAAGAACAAATACTAACAAAATTAGGGACTCGAGTCGCATGACTCGCTGCTTGACTCAGACTTGACTTGTGACTCAAATTAGATGACTTGACTCAGACTTGCATTATTTTGACTTGAGATTTGACTTGGACTTGTCAAGGAGTGACTTCCCATTTCTAGATATTATATGATGCGGGGGCAGTCCCCACAGATTAATTTACCAAATTGTGTGTTTATGGCAATGAGATGCTTTGGTTTTATATCACTTACTGCACATTATGATTTTCCAGTGTTCACTGTGCCCCTACATCAACAAGGAAGGGGGTTGTGTTTCACTTTATTAACCGATACCAACCTGCATTGTACTACAACTTAAAACCAGTACTTTTTGTTAAGCGGCAAGGTAGCTGTTGCTAGCCTCAAACTGACGACTTTCCAACCCCAAGCGCAAAGCGTCAGCCTGCTGAGCCTCACACAGCCCCCGGCCAACTGGTTGGGTGGCAGGAAGCATGGGTTTGAAAAACAGAAAAAAAGGACCAATGTGGTGATGTCATATAGTGAAAGAGGGGACACACAAGCCCCTCCCTTGCTGACCCAGGGACTCACCGAACTCGGGAAAATCAGGACGGCCATTTCTTGCCTGTTTCACCAACGCAGATAATTTTGGTGTAGTTAATTTGGTGTTTTTGATATGTTCCCCACAATGTAATGTATACCTGGACCACACACACACACACACACACTTACACACGGGGGTGTGTGCGTGTGTGTGTGTGCGCTTGACTTTAAATTGGGGAGCTTTTATGCTAATTAAAACCCTAAGCTCATTTGTCTTCAATGTCCACATATTAAACTGAGAGCATATTGATTAAACCTGAATGGCAGGGTGAGTGCTGGTCACTGTTGTACAGTTACATATGAATGATTTCCATATTAAATAATACAGGATGCCCAAAAAAAATAAGGTCAGTAATGGAAGAGCCACACCAGTAAATCTAGCACTGTGGCACCAGTGGGTAAAACCTGTAAATCAGAATTACTGCTAGGATTAAAAGGACAACAGTCCATTAGCAGGGTCTGGCTAATGTCCACAGCTTTGATTAACTGACACTGTTCAGGAATAATATGTGCCTTTATTTTAAATAAAATTTATTGCTTCTGCCACTTGCTATTTAGATGCTAGTGAGGGGAAAGCGGAACTGGCAGCAAGCTAAGACTTCCTGGGTTTGGTGGATTTAATTCCTGAGTGCATTACGGGATAATGGATAAGGTATGTGGCTGCTTATGGGCTGATATTAAGGACTAGCAAGGCAGGAGAAGTTAACTACCATTATTCAATGCAATTACCCTGCTGTTCCAGCTGAACAGGCTGAGAGGAAACTGCATTTATTTATTTTACAGCTCTGTCATACATGCATGCAGCTGGCAATTATTACAGTCGTCATCCAATTTAGTAGATTTAACTTACTGCAAAGGTTTCGATAATGAATTTATGTACATATATTGTCAGTAGATATTTGTAAAAGCCACGGAAGACTAGCGCTGGCCAAACAGAATGCTTTGTGTGGCGTTGTGTTTATGCCTCATTAGAGTCTGCTTCTTACCTGCTGATTTACAGGGAAGTTCCTGTTGATTTTCTTCACCTGTTAGAAAAGGCATATTTGTTATTCAGCGACAATAGAACGATAAACAATATTTTATCTTATCGTCTAAAATGTGCCCTTTGCCCTGGAATGAATATGAAGCCCAAGAATTACAGTACTGCGCAGAAGTCGTAGGCAGTGAAAGAAAATGATACTTAAATGATCTTCATGTTGGTATGAAGCTATGACTAAGTGTGGTAACTTAGCCATTTTAAACTGTCTCCTAAAGGAATCTCAAATTTGGCGCAACCATCCAATACACCCATATATTTGTTGACTCGACTACTAGCACACCATGTTTGGCTAATCAGTACCTGCAAGCTAATCAATACCTGCAAGCTAATCAGTACCTGCAAGCTAATCAGTACCTGCAAGCTAATCGGAACCTGCAAGCTAATCAATACCTGCTAGTTAATCAATACCTGCAAGCTAATCAATACCTGCTACATTCCTATTGCTATATTATTTGCACTCTATTCATGTATATACTGTGTTTCTGCCCTCCTATATGTGCACTGTGTGTTAATCTGCACTTTACCCCTGTACTTGTGTACATACAGCCCCCCTATGTGTCTTATGTTGCACCGTGATCTGGGGGGAACAGCGTCTCATTCCACTGTGTACATGACAATAGTCCCACTTGACTTGACTTGACTTGAAGTTAAATGGATTCAATCAATCAATCAATCAATCAATTGAGCTGGCTGCAAAATTTGGCAAATAATACAAATGGGCCCTGAGAGGTTTAAAACAAATAACCTAAAACTGAAGGACACTTTTTCCTTGGGTCTCAGGAGGATATGCTGCAGTTTTATTACTATATGGTACAATTTTATTAAGCTTATATTAAGTTCCAGCTTGTCAACATCAATTAATATGAGCTTGTAATTAATTAAGAAGATTTACTAATGTGTTTCTTATGGACTAGCAAAGATACTATTCTGTACCCGTGTAAATAATAGAACCTTTTATAGAGTGAAATATGCTTTGTTCTGTTTGCTTGTTATCGTGTTGAAATCATCCAGTTAAATAACTGGGACAAGCCCCATGCTTAGAGCTTCTTGTTGTAACAACTTCACACCAAATGCCATCATCACAGTTGCAATGTTCACTAGCAGTAGTTTAATATTATAACTTTTTTTGGGGGATATATTAGTAGTATATGAGCCCCATTTATCAAAGTAACTCAGCCATAAAATTCAATCTCTGCCTTGTGGTTTAGTCTGTATATATGAGGAAGCTTGTATTTATTAAGGAAATCGTGTTTAAAAAGACAATGGTAACGACATCATTTCCTCCAGGACATTTATATTCATGACACGACACCCTTTCTCTGTCCTTGTTTATAATGCAGGTTTTAATATCACTCTCATAATATATATGCAGAACTTCCTGGCTACTCGTATCTGGATTAAATGGCGCATTCTGAAGCACAGATTATAAGCACATTATGTAAGGAGGCTTACAGATGAGGAGAAGCGGATCGTGGTTTTTATACATACATTGTGCTTTGTGAGAGCAGATATATTAGATGCTATTGCTTGAAGCCAGTCTAAACAGTCGTCAGCGGACGGGAACTGGATCACCCCACTGCAGACTCCGTCCACCGCGATGACTTGAAAGGCGTTTTTTCTAAGGGAAGAGGACAATGCAGTACTGCGGGTAAAGAAAGTCTGGAGGTAGTTTGGGGAAGGAATGTAATAGGCATTAAAATACACCGAATCCACATCGAATGAATGAAGCACTGTAAAAAGCCAATCTCTTACGCCGTTTGGCGTTTTCGAGAGCCACATTCTGATTTGGGTTTTAATAAATTCTGCTACTCGTTACAACAGATGACCATTTCTAATAAAATGGTAAGTGTTTTGGTCTGAAAAGCGTAAATGCATTTAGAATTTATGCCCACATGTTCAGAATAATGTACTAAATGGGTTTCATTTTCGTTTTAACAGATAGATGCTGAGGGCAAAATTAAATTCCAAAAGAGGGTCATGTTGTGTCCAATATCTTTATCAATATCTTTACAGCTTATTATGTGCATCCCTGGTTTGCTAAGCAGTGATAAGCTGGTATTTACAGTTTAACGAAAGTGTCAGACAGCACATAAACAGACATATTCTGGGTCCTTCTGAGTACTTGGGAGTGGATGGATTGCTAGAGCATTTTTTATGTTTGTGAGATTACCGTGTCACTCTTTGGTCAGAGAACTCAGAAATTCTCTAAAACTAATTAAGCATGTTCATATTTAGTTATCACACACATCCAAAGATACATACTTTTGTTTTGAGAAAATGGGAGAGATGATATCAGGCATTTGGGGGGTTAATGGCCTCACTCAAGGGGGCCAACAGATCACTCCACCAACCCTGGGATTTGAACCAGCAACCTCAGGCTCATAAGCACAGGGCCTGTACCTGCTCAGGCACACGCTGCACTTGTTTTGGCCGCTAGGTGAACCAGCATTTATAAATTGCCTCTGCATTCACCCATTGATAGACATGGTCTACGGGGTCTCCTACCCAGCCCCTGTGTTTCCTTGGATACGCTCCAAGGTCACCACTGCTATAAACATAGATAAGCAATTATGGAACATGGATAGAATACTGCTTAATGTATAAAACATTACTTCACGGATTTTATTGTAAACTGGCCTCTTATTATACTCTGGTAGTTAATCGTCAGACCTTTGCATTGATTTCTGATACCGATCATTATTTGGTCAATTCTGTTGTTACCATCTGAAGCACCAAGGTAACCATTTACTGTTTTAGTGCATTAAACCCATTCAAATCTCATGAAATTTAAAGAGGAAACCGTCCATCTTCCTATGACTTATTCATTTTGGGGGCGGAGCTTATCTCACACATCATAGAGCAGAGGAGAGGCCATGGATAGACACACTGCGAGCAATTTAGCAAGAGCAACAAAAATGCAAAAATGTCTTTGGATTGCAGAAGAAAACCAGACATCTGATAAAAGTGATTGAAGAGCAAAAAAACAACTCAGAAATCATAATGCTGAAGAGTATAGTTTGAATAAAAAAATAAATCAATGAAATAAATGTTGTCTTACTAGCGGCCTTAGCAGTAAACCTGTTTTCACTTAAAGTATGTATTAATTTCTTTATATAACTCACCAAAGCTCTGCTGAATTTCAAGGAAAATTAAAAGAATTTACCTGACAAGAATCAATATGATGTGATATGCAAACAAGATGCAAATTTTTTCCCCCACTATTTACAGTATGTTTTCTTCTTTATATTTTACCTCACAATCTGAAGCTTCACAATTATTGCAAGTGTTGTCTAACAGACTTTTTAAACCTTTCAAAATGCTTTGTCAGACTGGCTAAAATCTCTCCAGACGTATTGGCAGATGGTTCCACTGTGACAGGAAAATAAACAGCTGCTGACACCGTTCATATTACAATTAGAATTGAGTTTGTACATTTTTAGAGTCTCTGCGAGAATTCTGTGACGACCGTGCCAATGAAATGTAATAGATCTGAGTCACATTTCTGTCGGTGAACCCTCGCATTTAGCTATTGACCAGTCCCACCTGTATCTCACACAGGTAGTCGAAAGCACAGGCGACTCATCTTCATAAGCATTCTCATCTGACGATCCCAAAGCCCCTGATCGCTCACCTGCAGACGTCAGAACCCGGGACGTACTGGGACAGGCGAGAGTGCAGCAGAGGTATCAGCCTCAGATCCACCCACCGCTTCTCCCACCGCAGCCCTGGGGAGGTCGGCCAAGACGAGCAGGACAACGTGTCCTGGAATGTAGGGCAAGTGTCAGCCCTTTAATACTAATGTCTGTCCCTTCAAATTTGATCATTTGCAACTATAAAAAAAAAAACAAAACATTTCTGTGACCCTCACCTGGAATATCAACTACAAAAACACTTATACGTGCTAATTATGAATGTAATAACATAAGTGCTGAGTTAATTGTACATTCTGAATGATACAGCCTTCACTTTTCATTGTCATTGAATTTAGTGTA
This sequence comes from Hyperopisus bebe, assembly GCA_026777045.1. Taxonomy (NCBI): domain Eukaryota; kingdom Metazoa; phylum Chordata; class Actinopteri; order Osteoglossiformes; family Mormyridae; genus Hyperopisus; species Hyperopisus bebe. Next base: position 10,065,545 of record JAODJW010000081.1, on the reverse strand, counting down.
ACAAAATGTAGTGGGCTCCTACATATACTTCGTCTGACATTCCTTGCACTGCTACTGCTTATTGTCATTTATTATGTACCTGAATGTGTTTGCTGTGCTACTGTAAATCAGCAATGTCCTTCTGGATTAATAAAACATCCAGTGATCTATCCATCTATCTGTCCATCCATCCATCCGACCATCCATCCATACATTGATCCATCCATCCGTCCGTCTACCTATCTGTCTGTCTGTCCATCTCTCTGTCCGTTCGTCCACCTGTCTCCCCATCCATCCATTCATCCATCCGTCGGTCTGTCTGTCTGTCTGTCCATCTTTCTGCCTCCACATTGTGTTGCACAGTAACACATTGGTCAGAGATGACTGGCTCTGAAGTAGGCAAAGAAAATGCTTCAGCTTCAGCAGGCTTCTGTCAGACAATGCAGCAGCAGAAGCTGCCCAAATCCCGCACCTCTGCTATCATTATCACAGTGAGTCAGGCTCCTGGGGGGGGGAGCAGGGGGGGCAGGGGGGGGAGCAGGGGGGGCTTACTCAGAGTTCAGCGCACGGATCAGGGCTAACATTGACCGGACATGGCAGAAAAGGGCAAGGTCTGCCCCAAAACAATAAACTGCAAAGCACTGAACGCTCTGACTGCATTTTCACCATAAAGCATTCCCCCTTTTTTTTTTGCCTGTTCACGCGATAATTGTCAAACATGCCTGATTTATTATTTTTCTCTGCAGATTTTCTCTTAATATTTAATGATGTTCTGGTAGAAATATACACGTATTAATACATAAATAGATATTTTTCAAGTCTAAAGTACAATCGGAGTAAATGTTCATGCTCTGAATATTTTCCTGACCGTGTCCGATGTTTTACAAGCTACTGTAATTTACCTTGACTTCATCTTACATATTCTATGCAGTATCATGCTAATAATGTAAAACTGCAGCCGTTTCAGTTTTGGCCCAGTTTTATAGATGCACCAAAGTAAACTACATGCATCTTATTTTAGCGCCTGGTAAGAGAAGCACTACTGCCCATGGTGGGCTGAGTCGATGAGTTCCCCTCTGCACCTGTTGGACATTGTATAATCATAACAGATGCACAATTTAGGTTATTAGAGAAGACTTTGTTCTGATAAATGGCAGTGAAAAGGGGCTAAAATCAACACCATATGGAATGGGAATTGAATCATCCTCAGTTTTTCCTCAGTTTTTCTTTCTTGCTTGTCCTTCGTTTTCTGCCGGATTCCAACTCCAAGATGGACTGACAGACTTTCATTTCATTCCCAGACACCCATACTGCTTATGTACTTCTCTCTTTTCCTAAGGCCCATTGCATATCATATAATATCATTGTACCAATTAATAATTTTGATACATCTGCCAGGTGATTTTAACTGCTTACATTATCTTGGACACGCTGATATGCAGCTACAGCATTACCCAGATCATGGAAGTTCCTCACTGACCTGTCACATTAAAAAAAATCTAGTGCCATTTATTCTCCAAAATAACATGCATGTGTTTTGCAGTGAAATGGATAAAATGCGGGAACCGCAGGGGGGTTGTTGGTGCCATATTTTTTCAGATTGAAAGGGGTTCTACTAGATGATGTTCAAACAATTCT
>JAODJW010000081.1:10034517-10046275 GCA_026777045.1 Hyperopisus bebe | reverse complement strand
AACAAAACCAGATTTCTACATTTTCGCTTTAAATTTAAGAATATTCTTTCTTGAATCAATCATTTATATGGTCAGAACTTTTCATTGGGCTTTATAGAAATCTATAATAATTTAGAGGATGTATTGTGTGAAGACTTTTGAATGATGATGTGAATTAAATTCTTGGACATACTGTCAATTAAATCGCTGTGTACAATTCCTTGTAAGCTCAAACCATGTGATAAGAACAAACTTACTGGCATTAAAAAAGTAATCCATCTGAACTTTTATCAAGAAACCAAAGCAGGACTCCACAACGCTAGGCATGACTCTAGAAAATCCAAATTAAATGACCAATGAGCAGAGGCAGACTGACCTCTCTGGGGGCCCAAGGCTGACATGGGTAGGGGCCCCCTAAGTGGGCTATTTCAGCTATTTTATTGGAGCTGAAAGAGGAACGAGCTAAAAACGATGGAACGTCAATAATATGCTAATCAAAGTGCGGGGTGCCAGTGCTAATACTTACCTATCGGGGGGGGAGTGCTGTCGATAAAATTAGCTGATCAGGGGAGAGAGGTATCACTCCATCGGATCGATCAGGCAAATTTAAGTTTAACTGGACCGTCTTTTAGTGAGGTTAGTCTTGAATTTTTGCATTCGCTCGTTTGATTGACTCTCTTCCTGCCTGCTCATAATTTGTCTACCACTCTAACAGGATAGTATCAAAGACACGGGTGAAGTCATGTTAGTCTTGTGTCTTTGCGCCGTTTTCTTCTTCTGTTAGGCTACTTTGTACTGGTTCATTTGGCATAGAAACAACCGGTAGCTTCCGCTAGACTCCAGTGCGAGAAGAAGCGTTAAGTCCGAAAGTAGGAATAGTCCATTACAGCCGGGACAGGGGGGCAACTTTGTCTGTCCTGAAAACTGTGGCTAAAAATACAAATAACAGATGAGTTGCTGAAACTTTAATGATCATATTATCTTACATCCATAAATGCAACTTCTGGAAATTCTGTCTTCAAAACTTCCGGAGGGTCCTGGGTGGTCGCCTGCCTTTTTAATGGCAAAGTCCACCCCTATGTAATTGTATGTTCAATGGCCCGTGTCCTGCTTTGTATTAAACACCATGCCACTGTCCCTAATGAGTAATTGAACTCAATCATATATATTTCCATAGTACCGGTCTCCTTTAATGTCTACTTACATTAATGCTGTAATGTCTACAGCATAATTCTGTACCTTTTAAACCTACCATGTATGACATTCATATGATGTTTGCTAAACTTTAGAGCATTAATCTATGAAAAACTGTGACATTTTAGGAAAGATACTCTCAGACTAGGCTGCTTATCTGATGTCATTTGGTAAGACCAAAAGATTTCTGCATAATGTACGCATGAATCGATAAAAAACAGAGCACATTTTGGTGCAGAGAAGACTGCTAACAAAGGTAAAAGATTAGGCTGTACTTCTGGATTTTAAGGAGAAAATGTTCAAAGGGAATAATCATTATAGATAAACTGACCACATCATTTTATTCCATGCTACCTTGGGAATTTTGATATTCATGAAGATGTTTAAATGGTTAGTTCCAACAGGCACCTGTTTTATGTCATACTGAACTCTGATTTAATAAAACTAGTAGCTTAATAACATGTAAAATTAGTAATTTAATAACACCTTTTTTAAGAGAATCAAATTGAATAGTAATCGTTTAATGATTCAGGTTACTGCATACAAATACTTCATAGATACGAGGTCAATATTACACAAAAACTTGCAGTTTGTTTACAACCAGCATCACACATAAAAGTAGTGTTTCAATTAAAGCTGTCATCTATAATACATCTATAAAAGTTGGTATAAGAATAATAAAGCATTACATCATCTTCTATTGTCAGTCATAAGGCATTATAACCTTGATTATAATAGATAGATTATACATTATAGAGGAGAGCTTCATAGAGTGTTCATCATGCATAATACGGATATAATGGGTTATGCCTTTTTACAAATATATATAGCCATGTTTACAATGCTTTATGAAGTGATTATACTGTATTATGAATGTGTTCTTAGAATCTTATAGACATGGAACCCAAATGTAACATAAATGATTTTGCATGCTCAGTTAGATTACTGGGAATAATGCTGCACAACAGCGATTTTTTGTCTGGCTTTTTCACATTACTTCCAGATATGTTTATAGTAGTGGTCGGAAAGCCATTATCCAGTGCACATAATCTATTTTGTTTTGCCAAAATGCCATAAACCATTAGTATCAACCCCTGTGCTACACCTCCCTCTGATGCTGTCCCTTCCGTCTGTTCATTAATCACCACCCTCTTCATGTCCCGGTGCCCTGCGGCCTGCCACTTCACCAGCCCCCCCCCCGCCCCATGCTGACCGTGCAGAGCGTTATATCGTACTACCACCCAGATCGCACGTAGCACGGAAAACATCATCACCACATAATGAACAGGGAGCACGGCTAGCAAAGCTTATCTTCAGATCATGCGTCTCATGGAGCTGAATGCTGAGGGAGGCGCGCTTTTCCCTCAGGTGCCCTTTAAGGTTCATTTAATCTGCAACAGTTGTGCACATGCACATTTACATGTGAGTGCGTCTGACAAGGTGAATTTGCAATCCTACTGTCTGTATGTCATGGGAATTCGTGTTTAATGATTGCATCCTACAAGCCAGTTTATTATTATTATTATTATTATTATTATTATTATTATTATTATTATTATCATTATTATTACAATTAGTAATGGGTTCTTCCTGACGTACAATGGGGTAACATTCCATGGAACATTGGAACAATTTCTGTATTTTATAAAGGTAACAAGTAACAACTGTCACTAAATAATTTTATAAATAAGCATTGGCTGTAACCAACTAAATACCAGTAACTGAAAAGTAAGCAAATATATGTTGTTAAACACCCTATGAGATGTATATGCTTATGATCACTACATACATAGATTATTGTATTTGTACAGTATAAATACAGTACAAATGGGGGGGGGGGGGGAATTATATTTCAACACTGTATGCTTGTACATGGGTGTGTTGACAATAAAGTTGAATCTTGAACCACGGCTGCCTGGGCATCGGTAGAAAGTATCGCCTGGCAGATCGCTAGCTGGGGACCAGATCGAAATTCAAACTTGGCTAATGTGCATTGCTATTGTACCATAGTAAAGTCAAAATATCTTATGTCGGAACATAAGCGATGTAAAGCGATGAATGTCTACAGTAGTAATAGAAGAAGTTGTAGTACTGCTAGTAATTGTAGTAGTATTTTGTATTATTGCATAATTACAATTATTCTCATTTACAAACCTAATTATGTGATATATGCAATGCAATTCCCCATTTATATTGCATTGGGCATGAAGCTGTCCTACCTGTTCCCGCCGTACTTAGGCACATTTATCTGCTACTCTACAGCAAAAGAGTGAACCACAACTCACTGAATCTGTCAGGGTGCAACTCAAAAGTAGCACTTTTAAATGGTGCAGAAAGTGAGAATGTGCTGCTCTACATGGCGATGAAGTGTGATGAAGAGACAAGGCACCGCAAATGTTTTGCTTTGAGATGGATTACAAAGTGACGTGTAGAACAAGTAGTGGAACGCCACTATGGATCGCCATGATATTGCAGCCCAAGCTATCACTGATCCATCCCCGTGCTGCACTCTGGGTGCAGTCTGGGTGGTAAGTGTCTTTGGGGCTTCTGCATACTGTAACTTTCCCAGATGTGGGAAAGACAGTGAAGGTGGACTCATCAGAGAACAATACAAAAGATTTGGCTACAGCCACCTGACCATGACTGTTGACCTTGTAGAGGTGCCAATGAACAGGAGAGCTGAAGTGTGCATTTAATTCTGCAGTATCTTGGTAGTTGTGGTTTTATGTTTTTTGAATACACTCTGGAGTTGTACACATCCCTTTCAGACAACATCCTCTTGCATGCACAGTTACTCCTGTTGGATGTGGTCCAACCTTCTTGGTGGTATGCTGACATTAGCCTGGATACCGTGCCTCTCTAGACACCCCAGAGACTTGCTGTCGCTGTTGCACCAACATTTTTTTTTTACGTCTCCCATTATGTTGTGTTGATAGCAATATTTTATATACAGCTGTGCTATTGCTCTGCTAATTCAACCTTCACACTCTGCTCTTACTGATGGAATGTGTGATCAGTGAAGATTGGCCATCAGACCCTGCATATATAGGTGTGATATCTCAAGCATTATCAACCAGGTGTTTCAATTTCATTGTCCAACCCCTGAAGGTTGTAGACATAGTGCCCTTCCAGGTAAATGTATACATGATATTACATTTTATCATATCCTATTTAAAACAGAAGGTGCTGGCCCACCCTAAAGGCCACATAGGCAATCACCTAGGGTGCCATTTGATGAGGGGGTGTAAAAGAGTGAGTGAAATTCCTTCATTGCACCTATTTACATTAAGTTTCATACTTCACTATGTATCAAGTTAGCAACCAGATATACTGTGTTATGTTTTTAATGTTTTTAATGCAAATGAATTGACAAGATTTGTTTTCTTGCTGCTCTGGGGTGTATGTGTGTGTGTGTGTGTGTGTGTGTGTGTGTGTGTGTGTGTGTGTGTGTGTGAACTGAGCTCTTAAATACAGAAATAATATGAGCTGATAGCAGCACTGCAGCTCACTGTGACTGAGTGCACTGGGGAGAGCAGCTGGAGAGCGCAGTGATGGGAAAGCTTTGACTGAGCGTGCTTAACGTAACAAGACTGTAAGGTGGACCCTTCAAACACTAAATGTGTCTCCCTCCCTGACACTCCCTGACTGAGATAACAGCTTGAAAAACTCACACTACAGCAAAAGCTGAATTGGGAACAAATGCTGAACAGCAAACTTCCTTTTGTCCATTTTCCTGCTATTGTCTAGGAATTTCTGTCTCTCGTTTTACCCGCCTGGACCAAATGGGAATCCCGGCCACAAGCAATTCATTTAATTTGCAGTGTTGTTCATTGTTTATTTTTACACTGCATGCGAGCTACGTCTCGACATAAAGCCTCTTTAGGATGATCCCGATCACTGACCTTACGGTAGCTGTGCTCTAAACAGCTGCCAAGCCGACATCAAACATGATCAGTTTTAGCTCAGTCATGCAGTGATATTATGTTGAATTTCTCCAGCTCCCACATGGCTGTTGATACCCTCTTTCTATTTAAAGTCTTATGGCTGCCTGCCTTATTTTTCGTTTCACTCGGATACTAGGATTTTTCATCACCCAACAAATAAAATTGAATAAATGGTCAATATCTCCTATATTTCCTATCCTGGACTGTCTGGTATGATAAAAAAAAAAAAAAAAAAACTAATTGCACAAATTCACTTGCCACCAAACAGTATCCAGAGAGAGGATCCGGCTCATTAGCTTGATCCAATGTTCTTATTAAATTTTCTACATTCATTCCTCTTTCAACTGTCTCACTTTCTTAGCTTTAAAAAAACGTCGCTATGATCACCAACATCAATCATTCCTAATGGAACGACATTTGTAAGCATATAATCCGTAATAACTACTTTAATATATTCCTTCAGTGGGTCGAGATAGTCACAGTTTTTTTCTCTATATTCTGACAAGTGCCATTTTTAAGATTAATTTTCTTCGGCAGTGTACTTTAACTCAGGTCCAGGTTCCCAGTGGTGTATTAGGAGGTGAACGTAAGCAGGTAGGTATCTGGAAACTGGACATCGTAATGTCTGTACGATAATTTTATGTCAATTGCGTGTTTTAGGTGTTTTCTGCCTTCTTCAAATTAGTTCAGTTAGTTTAAGTTGATTGTTGTTCAGTTCGTCCTTCCCGTGTGCTCTTCCCTTCACGTTGTGAAGTTACCTTGCCTAGCCTGATCGTCTTTGGATTAGCTAGTACCGTTCATAAAAACATACAAAAACAAAAAAGCAGTTTCCGATTCTTTCTCTGTCTCAGTCTCATGCTTCACTAGAATCACAGCATTATGTGAAAGGTGACATGAATGGAAGTTGGTCTTGGAAAGTCTAAAGTGTACTGTTTGCTGATGGGAAGGGTGTCTTATTGGGACAATAGGATATGCATAATTAATATGCAAGTATCATAATGTTAAGTATGCCCATTGCAATGATTGTGACTGTCTGTACAATTCTTACAGGGAGTTATGTCAAGTTAAGCAAGATTAAATCTGGTAAGGACATAATGGGGTGATAGAAACCAGTATGAAAGCGTTCAGAATTTCCGTGACTCATTTTGAAAAAAGGGTTTGTTGTCATTTTTTTATATACTGTATATATTTGACATGATTTTCTGAATACTTTCTTGTAACACCCTGTTACACTGAGTGTGCACATTGAAAAACGGGGGTGAGTCACAGATATCAAACCTCCAAGAGGATGATCATGAAATCTGTCTCTGTCTGTTTAGCTTCTATCCCATTATGCCCAGTCTGGCTAAACAGGAATTTTAGAGCACATTTGGCTCATGAACTCATTATTGTTTGAATATATGAGGACTTGTTTGCAGTCACATCTTTGCAATGGGTTGTACCTAAACCATGCCATGCTAAGTATCAAGATTCCAGAAAGCCTGTGTCTGGGTACATTGTCCACGTGATCTCCTGCTTGTCTTGTTTTCAGTTTATGTTTTTGAATTTCGTGATTTCTCTGTGTTGTATCTACTGGTTTTCATTCTTCTGTTCATTTACCTGAACATGAGTATCTGCTTTATGATTCATATCTGCTTTTCTTTGTGTGTGTTCTAACAAAATACTGCTTGTGCTTGGACTTGACTCCAGGTTACGATTCTTCTCTTTCATTGATCCAAGCTGTGTTTGCGATCAGCAAGCCAAACCTCCAGAGCAGGCTTGCCATGTAGCTTGAGTTAGCGTGCCGATGTATCCCGCTAAGAAATATCGGAAAGCCAGAGTTACCTCAACTTAGCCTCAAAATTATCTGACTATGCAAGAAATTTGGGTTGGTGATGAAGGTCCCAGGTCTTTGGGTTGGAAGAAGGTATGACAGCCATGTGATAACCCTGATGAGCTTTTATCACTCTGTGTGTAGAAGACCGACATATTCACAGATGCAGTATTTTAATCTGGAGCAAGAAACACTTTCACAGCCTTCATCTACTATTGTTTAAATAAAACATGTCTGCCCCTAATAAGAAAAAGGAATGGCAAAGCTGTCCATATCTGTGCCATTTGAAATGCAGATTACACACTGGCAGAAAGAGGATGAGGAGGATTGGGGTGATAGGTGTCAGCTAGTGTCAACTCTTGGAACAGAAATAAGAGGCATGGTTGCCACTGCGAGGAACTTTGTGGAATTTTTTGTGATAGGTAGGGCTACCGCAATAAGTCGACATAGTCGATGGCGTCGACGCTGAAAATGTGTCGACAACAATGTTTTAAATCAACACATCTTTTTTAAAAATTACTTTAATGAAATTACATTTATGATTTCTAAGATGCTTGAATTCATTATAACAATTGGGTAACACTTTAGTTGAGGGGACATGAATAATGAGGTAGTACATTAATTAATTAATACATTAATTAACCAATAACTAGTGTTTGTTAAGTACTGATCCCATGCTTGTTCATCACTAATTAATCATGACAGTTCATGCATTTCTATGGGGGAAACCTATATTAGTTCATGATTTGTTCTTTAGTAGTAAACAAGTTAAGAAATTTCTCCCCCCTCAAGTGGTCTTACCATTATTGATTAATTAGTTAACTAATATAGTGCCTGAATGAAACACATAAACTGTCATGATCGATTAATGATGAATGAACATGGGATCAGTACATAACTAACACTTAGTTACTGGTTAATTAATGCATTAAGTAAGCATGTACTACTACATTCATGTCTCCAACAAGTGTGACCAACAACAATAAGGTGGTTTTATACTGTGCAAATTTTTGATGGCATACCACAGCGGCATGGCACTGATGCTATGCACGGGCACCTTAACAGGAAACACATAGGAGTTACTCTGGAAGATGGATCGCTAGGGTAGTCAAAACCACCGTGATCTCTATTCCTGTGTATTAAATTACGATTAGCATGGGGAGCTTTTTAATATCGTGTGTCCGTGTACCAGTTAAATACATTCATTATTAAAGCCATAAAGTTATCTGCCTGCTACATTATAATCTCTGTCGAATACATTTTGAGAAAATGTTTAGACTAGAATATGGGCTTATTCTATATTTATTTATGGTGCTATTCTGTGTGCACATTGGGACCAGTGTTATCGTAAACTAAAACTGAAAGGAAAACAGGCACCAAATGAAAGAAAATCACTCGTGAACTGGAATAAAAATGAAAACTAAATTTACTCAAAAATGTGTCTGACGTTAATCACCAAAAATTACCTCCACACCACTGTCTTTTTACCATGTTTATCCACAGTGTCTCCTCTTTTAAAAGATGTCCTGGCTGCTGATCTGTCCCCTTCTTCACCACCACTTCAGCACTCATTGTTTCCATGATTTACCGAAACAGTAGCATGTGGCGCTCCGCTATCCCAATTTAATAAACATAAAGATATGCTGGATTGATGCGAATTACTAACTTGTGGGCATCACAATCCACATACCATTAATATTTTAGACATACTACTAATCTGCTTACCGAAGTGAGGGAGAAAACAATATCTTTATAGTTCCGAAAAGCCAGCGTCTGTTATCTAAAGCCCTGTCTATACATGAATCCATAGCAAAATAGTTGTTTGTGGCAGCCCTGTTGATAGATATAAATTGGCCTAAACCCCTACCCCTAACCCTAACCCTAACCCTAACCCTTCCCAAAACAAAGTAATTTAGAGGCAACAACCTCACTGCCAGAAGTGATGGGGAGGCAGAAAACAGCCGGTCTTAGAATATCAACAGAATTTGAGGAGTTTGAGCAACAGGGACCCTGAGTGTGCTGCAAATTGAATGTGCAAGAGGATGAAGAGTCAGCAAAAGTGGCATGAACAGAGATAAGATTGACATGTCACAGGCGAGGGAATGTGCTGGCAGAGAGATGGGGGGCACAGGACCTGGACTCAGAAAATGAATCCCAAAGGGCGTGGGAAGACGGACAGAAGAGGAAAGCAAACGAGAGCAACAGCATTTTTTTTTCTCCCTGGTCTACTTCATCATCATCTTCATCATCATCATCATCATCATCATCATCATCATCATCAACAACATTAAACCTATTGGAAAATCAGTCTATACATGCTGAACATTAACAATCTGTTAATTACCATGTTTAATTACTCATGAGGATTCTTCTAATAAGAACTTGTGATATTTAGTGAAAACGTTCGTTATGCCACTCATATATTGTTACTGAAAAATGTTGTATATTTCTATGTCAATCGACACAGCTATGCCCAGGGATTTCTAAATAAATGACCTATGATTTCTTTAAAAAATTGAATAATGGCACTAACTTTGATTTTAATATATTGCATTAGTTTCGCCTTAGAATAACTGAAACAAGGCAGTGCATGTTCCCCAAACAACACTGAGAATCGTGCACATTTACATTTCATGAATTACGTACATTTTAACAAAAGCTTTCTATGAACAGCTAAGCTGTGCAACAATGTTAAACTTGAGGGAATGGGCACCATATTAGACCAGTGAAATGTTTGAGTACACCTGTTTGTAACCATAATGTTCAACTGTCCACTTTTGGTCTAAATTATATCATAAGTTACAGCTGCATTTTCTTAGGTGAAGAACTATACTAATCATATTGCGGCAGTTTGTTTACTACAGACAAAACGGTGGACTGAGTTTTTATTTAAATGAAAATGACTCATGCTTGGCATTCATGTTTAGGATAAACTGTGTTTGAAATAATCTAATGCAATGAATTATGGGAAGTGTTGGCTCTGCTGTATTTAGTGATAAAACAATTCATAAAGAGATTTGAATTGTTATAACTAGTTTAAAAGAGTTGAAAAATTACTAGTATATAATGAATACTGACAACCTGTGAGCATTACAAGCTAATTTAAATTTGAGTGACTAGAGGCATTGTTTACCAAATATTCAGATTTTATTTGAGTACAGCTTCGTTTCACTTTGCCTCTGTTATACATTATGATTTTTTTTCACAGAAATGGGCTCCCATTGTTCAACAGTTTTCCTTGTGGCAATATAGTCCTCTGACCACTGGCTCTGCTTGTTTTTCAGCATCTAAGGTACTGCAGGAGGTCTCAGGAAATCCCTTTCACACTCTTCAAGATGGCAACGTTATACTGATGATGAGGATGCTCAAGAAATATTTAAAAAAAAACCTTGGCCAATAACATTTAAAGGACACCACCACCAAAAGGAATCTGTGAATACTGAAACCTAAATACCGACATAAACCTAAAGACATAAAGAATAAATCTAGCCATGAAAAATAAAGAACATGGAAAGGCACTTAGTTATGGCCTTTGGTTAAATGCTAAGTGCTGAAGACTTCTTGCAGAATACAGGCCACACCCTATGAATTCATGTTATGTTTTATTACAGACTATCAGAGGTGGGCAATTCAGGTCCGGAGAGTAAAAGTCCAGACCGGGATTTTGTTTCAACCAACCAGTTGAGTACTCTGTGACTGTGACTCTTTATGCTCAACTGGTTGGTTGTAACAACATCTTGGTCAGGACTTTTACTCTCTGAACCTGAATTATCCAACTCTGCAGACTATATATCCAAAGTATGTGTCCAACATATTATTCCAAAACCAAGGGTACTAATAAGAAGTTGGTCCGCCCTTTGTTACAATAATGCTATAATAGCATCTACTCTTTGGGAAGATGGATCATTTGATGTTGGAACACTGCTGGTGGGATTTGCTGCCATTCAGGTAGGGTATTGATTGGGTGATCAAGTTCCATCTTGTGAGTTTGTGTGGCCGACCACTTGACTAGAGCAGCTATGTATAGTAGGGTCGAAATTTGGCAAACTGTCTTGCAGAAATGATGGCAACTTATTATGACGTCGAAGGTCACTAACCTCTTTTGTATTCTGTTGCCGATGTTTGTAGCTGGAGATTGCATAGCCAACTAATTAATTAATAGGGGTGTGCACCAATGTTGGGGCCATTCCAGAATGCATTCGTCAATTCCAATCCAAATCAGGAAATGGAACTGGAGCGGGAAAAAAAACTATGGGGAGCAGAATTGGAATTTACTTCATATTTCAGGGAGATTTAAATTCCAACTCAAGCTCCATTTCCTGAATTGGATTGGAATTGATGAATGCATTCCGGAATGGCCCCAACTCTGTTGTGCACACACTTTTAGCCGTATGCTGTATCATGATACTTATAGAAAGTTAGTCAACAGACCGAGGGGCAGCAGCAGGTCATATGCAGACATGTAGTTTGAGCATTGATTGAGACAAGAAAGTAAACATCACTCACGCTTGAATAGAATGGCTCGCCTGATACGCAAATGACGTCTTGCTCTTGAAGAGTCAGAATGTCTTTAGCTAAGTGCAGTCGAACATTGAACAGCTCCTGGTGACCATCCTGCAGCAAGTAAACCCCACTCTTTGTCTGGAAGGAAACAGAGGAAATACTGTAAGCTGTTATCTCCATCACAATAACAAAGCATTGCATTGATAGAAGTGACTGCTGTGTTATTTGTTTTCCCAAAATCTGTTTTCATTTATTATATTCCCTGGCCTTCATGGAACACATATAGTTTTAGCATTGCCCCCCCCCCCCCCCCCCCCCCCCCCCC
>JAODJW010000081.1:9983494-9993791 GCA_026777045.1 Hyperopisus bebe | reverse complement strand
ATCCACAATTTGATATTTCCTCAGTTTGCTATTAACATGTTTGATTAAAATGCTAGATATCAAGATGGTTTTCTCATGAACCGCTGCTAAAAGACAGATTTAGATTGTTAAAAGTCAATAATTACACAAAATGTAGCACTACATAGTGAATTAAAATATTTTTCCCTTCTGTTGATATAGGTTTCAGAAAATGGAAGGATGGATGAAGTACATAAGGATGTAAAGTTCTGAATTTAAATCGCATTTTGTAAAAGAATAGGGTCAAAGGAACAAACATTTCTATACCTTGCTAGCATCGCATAAGCACTACAAATGTGCGGCTTGTACAATTAAAGCAACTAATTGACAGGATGTTTGCTAGTAAAAGCCCAAATCAGCTCAGGCTAAGAGGAAAACCACTGGATGAGTTCGGTAAGCAGGAGAAGGAGTGGAATGAACCAGGGAGATTTAAATGATCTATAAGGACCCATGGAGAACCACCACAGGAGAAAACTGTCAGAATGTGTTATGGGTCAAGGTTTCAATAGATGTGGGGGGGGGGACTAGCCTACTTAGGTTGAAAACACTGTTGTAAATAATTTCATTTGGTACAGAGAGGGAAAAGGATTATGGGTTATGTGTGGGCATATTTAATGCCCACTTAAACAGACCTCTAAACAATACACAGTCAGACTGTGCACAGGACAGAAGCCGTCATGATAACGGGCTGAGGAAAGCAGCGTAATGGATAACTGGGATTAGGTAGGCAGACCAGACAGGACACCAGAAACCTGCATTAAAAATAAAAAACTGGCATTTTGGCAGTGGCTGAATTTGAAAAGCGGAGCAGCAGGACAGGGAAACATTGTGCACAATACGGAGAAAGAGGGACAGGTGGAAGTAATCAGCATGCAAACCTGCGTCACCTGACTGAGACCCCTACCCCCTGATATGTTATGGCTTCTGACTACAGAATCACAACACAAATTAACGGAATCATTTAAATTCACTGTTCGTTAAGTAAATCCGGTAAATAAATCACAAGCTGGGAGATCCTAATTAATGCAATACTTCAAAGTAAACATGACATTATTGCCCTGGTTGCTGAGTTTCAGAGGCCAGTGTTTGCAGAGGCTAGCGGCAGTGCTGGAAGAAGGTGCCAGAATCACATACTTCCAAATGAGGTTTTTCAGCACAGCGGATTCTGTCTTGAGTTAGGTGTTTGAACAGCGGGGTGAAGGGAGTTATTAGCTAATTATGCGGAAAGAATCTCACGTATTTGAAAGAAATAGCTTTGGTAAGGAGTTAAAACCAGCCATGCTATTTCTCTTTTGTTTTCAAAGCAATATGATTTCGCTGTTGAGGGTATTTATTTTTAAGTATGAAACAGAACTCAAAGGCATCTTATCCAGGACTTAGCCGTTACTTCTGCATCGAAAGATACTGTTGTTAAACTGATTAATTAAACAGAAGAGAGTCTGTGTTTTGTTCCTGAAAGAAACCAGCATGAATTACTGGGCCTTTTTAAAGGAGCATGGTAACTCTCCTATTGAGAGGCTTCTGTCATTGATCCCCAGTTCCACCAGAAGCCCTTCAGCCTCCCCACAGAGTATGGATCTGTGAGGTGCAGTGGGCGTACAGAACGCAACACAACACCTCCCAGAGCACAAGCAGGAAATCCCAAGACCAAGCGCTCAACTTCTCGTTAGCATTCACGATGTTTTTAGCAGCGTCTGTGTGCCGCACGGGTCCTTTCTGTACGTTCATCTCGTCGCATTTACTGCGCTACTTACAAAAACACACACGAGTGCAGGCAGTTCATTGCGGAAGGATTCAAAGTATGTCGACAAAGCTAACAACAAGTCTAAGGATGCAGCAGAGTCCTACAACCACCATAGTGGCTGGGGTGTGCATAAAATCCTTCACATTTTAATCGATGTACTAACAGAACCAGGCTGCCACACTGGCAAACGTTTTAACAGAACAAGGGTAACTATATACAGTAACTGTAGTAAAAAATCACTCCAGACCAAAATTCTCTAAAGCCCTTAACAGATCAAGTGTAAGAGTCACACCACAGAAGCACTAAGTGCTTAAGCGGCGGGAAGAAATCCCGCAAAGCAAGCTCTGTCATTTCGAGCGGCGAAGACCTTAAAGTCCACCAGCAGCTTCAGGCAAGGATACCCAGAAGCCCTTGGGGCAGGCTGGAGAAGTGGCAAGTGTCACGGAAGCGCTGGTCTCGGGCCTGGGTGAAATACGTCTGTCTTGATACTAAGGGACGCCATGTAGAAGGTGGAGGAGGTATACACCGGCCATATTGCTTGTGTGTGTAATTCTTGCTACCATTTTACGATACGTTGTAACACTTAGCAAATCATCACTAAACAATGATTGCTATAAAGAAGCTATAATTTATAAGTGGCAAAAGAGAGCCTTATTGTAACTTTATGTTTTCTCTAAATCTGGGTGGAGGGAGAGATGTCCAGAAATGTATTTAATTGTAAGATGTCAGTAAAAAAAACGTCTGTAAGTAGAAACAATAATATAAGAATATCTTTACTGTATACGTCAGCTAATTTAGGGAATAAGTAAGATGTGTGCGTATGAAAACATGACTGTAATGTACAGTGTTAATCTGTTTGTAACACAGAAACAAGGAAAATTATACACTGCTCTATTCTCAAAAGTGCATATTTGAATATAGTTATTTCCCATGTAATCAAATATTCAGTAGCTAGCACAAGTGTTCGCAACTTTTTAAAAAGGCTGCCGGACTATTTACAATCGTCCACAAACACATGTCCAGCTTCTGGTTCTAATGCAAAGAGAAATGCGCAACCAGAGTATTTAGTATTTTAGACTCAAGTTTGTCATTTTTGCAAGAGGTGGTTTGAGGTCGAAATATTTATGAAAACAGCATCTTTCAGCCTTTCGTTTTTCTTCTTTGTTGTCCGTGTCTAACCTGTTTTGTATTTAAATATTTAAATTTATGCAAGGTACAGAATAAAACCAAATAAGCAGCCTATGACTCGTACAGCTTTTATATCCACTTAGAAATTAAATACTTTTTTTTTCAGGCTTCTTCCTCAGTTGTTTTAGGATAACACCGTTTATATTTTCTCCCAGTCTTTAATGGCAAAGGAGAATGCTTACTTGGAAGGTCTGAAGGCTGCCATCCATCCATCCATCTTACTATGGTATGGTAAACAGATGGTAAAGAACACCCTGGACAGTATTTAAAATTCTGTAGCAGAATTTTCCACTTTAATTGCAACTAATTTGCATTGATAATGTAATCAAATACCCTTTCTCCCCACTTCAGTGCCATATATATGGGTTTTTCAAAACAGTATTAATTATGTGTTTTTTTAACTAGAACGCAAAAAAGGCTAATATCACTAATTTATGTTTTGTATTTTTTTTTTTTTGCAGGGGCTGCAACTCCCTAATTAGATTACTAATTAGAGGACTGATTGGCTGAAGAGTCCTCACACCTGGGTTTGAACAGCTGACCTACTGTACAGGTTATTCCAAAAACCTGCATACACACCGGCCCTTTGTGGATAAGATTGGCCACCCCTGATATAAATTAACCTTGGCTAGACATCTAACCCAATCTAATACACGAACTTAAAAGCTTAACATCTCACTGCAGAAGGTCTTTCAAAGTGACACAATTCCACCTTGCTGTAAAATTTATAACAGGTAACATATAGAACACTAGCTATTCATTTTCAAGTATGGGGGCAGCTGTTTCATTGATGTTCATTCAATCCAAAAATGTAATTTTGCACCTCAGTAATCTTCAGTTCCTTAAGCCCAGCTGAGTTTCCCCAGTACACTGAAGCAGATACATTGTGAAATGTTGCATGCCACTCACCCCGTTTTATGTGGATCTCAGAAATATCAAAGTTACCAAAATTTCCCTGTATTCTTTACTCATAACCTAAGGAAATTTGAATTTTAAATCAATGGCAACCAAGTCTCTTTTGTAATTTATTTACATTTGAATTGAAGCCCTTTCTCGTACCCCAGTTGTAGACATCACCTGGGCATTATTTATACTCGGCTGCATATAAAAGTCTCATGTACACTAGGAGGCAAAGGATGGCTGACGTGTGTTTATTTTCTGTCCAGTGGTGCTGCTTACCCCGCCCTCTTTTCACACTGCCAATCAGCTGGCACCTCGATAGCGAGCTAAGCACCAGCGAGCCAATCGGTGTAGCTTCACTACTGCCAGGCAGTAACTCAAAGTACCCTGACAGGCACGATGTAGCCTCGCGCTGCCAAGGAATGAATTTTCACCCTTCGGCGGAATGAAGCCAATTTACCCTGCCACCAGGGAGTCCTGGTCACAATCAGGGATTGACACGGTCCAGATTCAAGCCATGATCGGAGCTGAAAAGCTGCAGTCTACACACCAGGAGAAGTGACTGAGTCATGTAAAAACTTGGTGATTTTATTTTAGTACAGTATGAAATCAGCAGGAAAAAAGCACATTGCACCCTAAAAGTTTCATCCAAAATATTGCATTTGTATTTTGAGATTAATATACAAATTATTACTAAGTATTCCACAAAAAGTCATGTATCATCTTAATATTTCAATCATCATCAACCAAACAATATAGCTAGCACCCTTCTATTCATTTGTCTGCTTGCTTATTTGGTTAGTGAAGAAATAATGCATGTTCTCCCCGTGTCATTGTGGGGTTGTGTGGAGTTACCAAATCGTGCGTGTGCGTGTGTGTGCGTGCGTGTGTGTGTGCCCTGCAATGGGTTGGTGCCCCATCCTGACTCGTTCCTTGCCTTACACCCATAGCCTCCAGGATAGGCTCCAGACTCCCTGCAACCCTGAATTGGACAAGCAATTTCAGAAAATGGATGGATGGATGGATGGATGGATGGAAGGATGGATGGAGACTAAATGAATAGATTAACCCACAAACGGTATTAGCCATTATGTCAAAACTGATTCATGAAATGATGTTTGCCAAAATGTATATTCATTATATATTTCTAAGATAATTTAGATGTTTATTTGTAACATCAGCTTCATCACCATGCCTTGAGCAAGAAATTGGTTTACTTTTAATTTTAACACACAGTCAAGGCAAGAAAGTTAATTAAACAAAAGCTCAGTTGAAGCTTCATAGCATGCAGTCAGTCATCTCTCATATTGCATAACTCGAAAAGAAGAACTCTGAAAAGAAATGTCTTCACCAAGATCACCAATGCTTTTAATCAAGCCTCCAGTCACATGGTAATTGTAGCTGCAGGAGTTAATCTATTTCACTTCTAAAACTGGCATTTTTGCAAATGAATAATCTACTCTGCTCACAGAATATGATAATGTGGAATATTTTACCATATTAATATATCAGTGCTTCACGATATGATGTCACATGTTGTGACGTCATTAACTATGTGACCCATACTGATCGATGAGAGGTATATCTTTGTAACGTAAAATAATCATTTCCAATATATTCTTACACTGCTATGCAACAGCATTATACTTTAAATTCGTAGTAAAAAAAACAACAAAAAAAACAGGCATTTATGTTACATTAAATAACTTTAATGTGGGTTTCTTCTACGACATACGCGGATTATTATATTATAGATGTGATGGATATTGGATCATTCACTAAAATGGATTCCTGTTCAAATAAATTATACTCCTAATCACCTACAAAATATTTACTTTTTCATGAGTTGATCAAGGTGCCACTGCACACAATATCCTTGTGAACTGTCTTTCTATCTTGGCCAAAGATTTGCTGAAAAATATCAGAAATGTGCAAAATATCAAACCATCACACCCTTCAAAAAACTCCTAGTTTTTAAAAATATTCTGTTATACAGAATGCATAGCAAAATATTCCCTAGTCAGTCTATCAATAATAGATGTGCAAAATCTACCCGTGGTACACATCGGTACATGTTGAGGTCTAGCAGCGGATGTTTCCAGTTGACTTAGCTGAGCTAAAGAAACTAAAGAAACATCATATTCCTGGAAGCACAGGACTTACGGTAGAGGGTAACAATCTCCATCTCACGATGCATATATATTTATGTCTGCCATGATCCCTGCATGATCCCCCCCCAGGGTCAGGACTCGTTCCCCAATTGTCCCCCTGAGATAGTGAGTCTGAGTATAGAATGCTATACTACAGATGTACTTGTCTTCTCAGTACTTGTCTCCCACCTCTCTGTTCCTTGGGATTTCTATTTACCACAGTAGTTGTACACCATGTGGTAGTATGAAAAAGCAAAGGTTTTACTGAAGCAGAATCCCTTATATATTAAAATTATTCTTAGCAGAAGCATATTTTAAATTAATTCATGTTTTAAATTAATTACAATTTACTGCAACCATCTGAAAATTGTTGTGTCAGAATATAATTGCTTGACATTCACACATCATTAGCATACTGTATAAGTAATTAAAAGTCATCGTTTTTTCCCTACATTCACTACAAATGAATATGATACTTGAGAAATGATCATTCTTTCAAGCAAGGGTAGCTGTTTTTATTGATTAATTCTTTTTTTTCTTTTTCTTTTTTTTTTTTGAAATTGCAATATGCTGGAATTATAAATCATTCCACAGGAAATTTTAACAGGAAATTTCCACAGGAAATATTAACAGGAAAAAAGTCCCTTTTAGGTCAAACATAAGTGTTGACTTGATTTACTTTCTTGTGTTAGAGTCACTGTCTTTTCATACCTGGTACTTCATGGCTGGTATGGAAAGGTATACATAGATTGAATGCTTTCTCTGTTGCCGTCTCAATTTAGTTTCGTACAATGAAAGTTGAGAGACGGGTCATTGTCAGTCAGCGCGGACCGTTTCAAAAAGAATGACTCATGATGCAGCCTGGCAACATCAAGGTATAAATACAGGTTTCTAAGCTTCTGTGGCATGAAATTGATAAGAGCTGAAACCCACTGGAGCGAGTCAGAGCGGACTATAATGGATTCCCACTGGAGCACTGGGGAAAACTGTTGCAGACCAGCAGATTTTTCAACCTAAGATAGGCCATCCAGAAGATACCAATAGGCACCATGACTGAGAAAGTTCCAGGAGATCACAATGGCTGTCAAATGCACTGTTTGAAATCAGTTCTCAGTGAGAATCATTTCACTTATTTGAAGTTCTGTTTGTGAGTCACTGTCAGAGGATTCCCCTTCATAAAAAAAAGTGATTTCCTACCGTAAAGCTATCTGATCCTATACTGAATCTGTATCACACAAATCTAAACTGTTTTCATTTCTGAACTGCCACTCCTGAAGGCACAATCGCTAGGTGCAATTTAGAGACACCGGATCACCTGACCGCATGTCTTTGGACGGCAGGAGGAGGCTGATGTGTCCTGAAGAGGCCCACACAGCACAGCGAGGACGGAACCGGGGGCAGGATTAAAAACCCCAGCCACAGTGACACTGAGCCATCGTTTCTGCATCTCCCAGAGATCTTCCAAGTAAAAACTCTCCTTTGCCAATAAAGACTGGGAGAAAATATACACGGTGTTATCCTAAGCCAAGCTTCAGGTACGGCTGTAGGAGGTAGGCATTTTTAACGCTGCCTGCCTCACTCGATTTTGTTAGGGAGACTCCCCAACAGACACCAAATACAGCCATAGCAACTGTTCAATCTGCTTTACAGTTGCAAGCATTTCCTTATTGTCATCCTGGGGAGCAAAGCAGGTAAACTCAGTTATTAAAATGCAATAGAATTGCAGGTTTATTCTTCTTCTTCTTCTTATTATTATTATTGTTAGTTGTTGTAGAATTATTTTTTTTTTACATTAAAGGGGCCATTCAACACGCAGCAGCTTGTGTAACGATATTTTGTGATGGTATTGCACTGTTTGTGACTTTATGGCACATAAGAACAAATTGCTCTTGTTCATCTTCTCACAGGCCTTGTTAGTGGTCGGTGAGTGAATTGTATCTTATTGGTTGATAAGTGATAGATGAATGTCATCTTATTGGCTGATGAGTGATATCTGAATGTCATCTTATTGGTTGATGAGTGATGGCTGAATGTTATCTCAGCCGGGTTATTTCCTGAATGAGCGGAGCAGGAAGAGAGACATTACTCCAAGTAGCAGAAAATTGCTCCTTTCCTCTCGTGGGGCTTTGTTGTAGAGGCTCTAAGTGATTTATTTTAACTTTAGAGAGTATTGTTATGTACTATTGCAGTATATAATCCTTTGATCCATTGAAAACTGACGTCTTTTTCAAAATTACCTCAGTTACTGTGTTTTGCCCTTAGATACAAAATGGGTCCAGCAAAGTAAAAACAGCGGAAGGGTTGGTCGATTCCTACAGACAAGCAGACCAGACTGTGATATATGCAAACACTAAAGTTCCAGAGTGGACAGTCGCTTTTCTATCACAACAATCGGTCCGTTCTAATTGTCACCCCCTAATTACTGCAATTTCTCTTTTTAAATTTGATTGCTTTTTAACACTTTAGTTACTAAACAAAACTCTGCAGTGTCCCAGCATTGTGGACAGATGTCTTAATTGTACAACAATGCAGTATGTAGGGATAAATGTATGTACTGTGTGTTTAAAATATTTTTGGGCTCCATTATATATATATTTTTTACCTTTTTTCAGTTTTGCTTGTGTATGTTGTTTTTTTTTTGTTTTGTTTTTTTTATACAACCTACTGGAACTGCAAAAAAAACCACTGCACCGAAAAAGTATAAGTATGAATAAAAATGAATAAAAGTTTCTAAGTGATATAAGGTAAAACCCATCACTGCCACATATAGAGTTTTTAAGTCCTGTTTTGCAAAAAAAAAAAAAACATTTTTTTTTTCACAACGACCATCAGATTGAAACAACAGTAAAAATATTATTCATTATATATAAACCAGGATACAGCCGTTTCCCACGAACAAGGTAAGCGAATATAGTTAATATAATTACAGTGGATATAAAATGTCTGCACACCCTTATTGAAATCTTGTAAATCTTTATGATGTAAAGGCAGAAGTCAAGATACTGGAGATGCTTGGTACTTTGCATCCAGAAAACCTCAGGCAATCAAAACAAACAAAAAATACATAACTAGCTAGGCAAATAGATATTAAAAAAACCTATAACACAGAGGTTTTATAAGTGTGCCCCCCCCAGTTATTACTTTGTTGAACAACCTACAGGAACGGCAGTAAGTCTTTGTGAATAAGACTCTATCAACTTTGCACACCTGCAATTTTACTACATTTTCCCTTCCAATGAGGTCAGGCCGATCTCCTGAGCACAGCCCTCTTCAGGTCATTCTTCAGGTTTTCTGTGGGATGGAGGTCTGGCTTCTAACTGGACCGTTCCAGGGCTCTGATCTTCCTTTTCAAAAGCCGCTCCTTGGATATCTTGGACGTGTACTTTGGGTCATTATCATACTGGTACTGTAGGTGAAATTCCTCCAGCTTTTTGACAGCGGCCAGCTGGCTATTTGCCAAAACATCTTCTTCAGAAGATCCCATGCATCTTGGCTAGATTCCCTGTCCCAGCTGAAGAGAAGCTGCCACAAAGCTTGATGCTTCACATGACCATGGTGTTCTTTGGATGATGCACCATCTCATTGGACCATAAGACATTCTTCTGCACAGATATTTTCATATTCTGTTGAGACTGAGTTCACCTGACCTGATTCCTAGATCTGAGCAGATTGTTGGAGATTATACTCATATGAAAGGTCCAAGCAGCACTTGTCAGAACTTCCTGTGGCTCCTTTAACTCCACTTTTCCCATCATGAGCGTCGGAGGGTCCATCTCTCTGCAGCCACGTTTTCTCCACTTATGAACGATAGTCTTCAAAGTCTTTCACAGTGCTTCCAGTGCTTTCCATATAGTGCTTTATACCCATCTTGTGATCAGTATCTTTCAACAATAATATTCCACAGACCGTTTGTCAGGTCCTCAAGGCGATGCCTATCAGGTAGGATGCAGCTAGGGTAGTTTCAAGGGAAACTTCCAGAAACAGCTGAATTTTATTTGGGGTATGTATGCATACTGCTTACAGGGACATGATTTTGAACCTGATTGGTTACCTCTATACAGTGGAACATAATTAGAAGGTGGGCATATGTGTGTAACCAAGGAGTGATACTTCAATTATCAATTATGTGCTCTACTAATATAATATTATGTTGTAAAAAATTTTCAAACATCTGGTTCATAACCCGATTTGTGAAAAGGACTGTTCGTGTGTCGAGGTACCATATATATATATATATATATATATATATATATATATATATACACACACACACACACACACACACACACACACACAC
>JAODJW010000081.1:9969712-9983394 GCA_026777045.1 Hyperopisus bebe | reverse complement strand
TGTGTGTGTGTGTGTGTATGTATATATATATATATATATATATATATATATATATGAACGAAATCTAATCAGTATATATATACTAAAATCTAATTAGCATATATAGATAGAAATTACATTCTTTTTCTTTTTTTTGGTTCCGAATGTCTGACATGATCTTATCTTGATTCCTGGCTTTATCTCAAAAACCTGCAAAACGAACTTCATATCCACTTCATATCTCTGTAATATAACACAATAGTACCACTTTAACTTTATCTTCATGCTTTTAGTCTAATCACATAAGGAAAGAGCTTACACAACAAGAAAATGAAATTTTCCGATTTCATTATGAAGCAGTGCATTATGAATTTATTTGATGAAAACTTGGATTCATCAGTAGTTTCTGCCAATTGCCTGCAAACGACCACAAAGGATAGTGAATGTAAATTTCCTTTAAAATGTTTATCGCATTGTTATTTCTTTGTTTTTCCGTGCCCATTTCATTTTATTGACCTTCCTTTCACCATTTCCTTGCCTTTAGTGGTTCCTTAGTGCCATTGGGACGGTGGGTTGTCTGTTGACAGACACACAGGTTCAGTAACGCCCTCTAAACAAAGAAACAAGCTTCATGTTGCATTTTAGTCTACTTGAGCTATATAAATAGGTACCGTGAGAAGGAAGGCAGGGCTGAAAGTGACATACTGCATAAAGTGTACACATGTTTGCCCATGTGTATAAGTAATATTTATGTAAGCATTTACAAATCAGTGTCACAGCAAGTCGGGGCCCATCCAGTGAAGCACAGGGCATCCAGCAGGCCACATGCCAGACAGGACCGCAGTCTATCACAGGGTACAGACTCAGTCATACTGGATGGGCACTGGTTGGCATAAATGAATGAAGAGCAAGGGGCTGCACTGGGCCTTTATGCTATACTCCCAAGCACATTGATGTGTGTGTGTGCAAGACACATCATACAGATGCCCTGGGACGCATCATCAGTGATGTCACCTTGGGGCAAAGGGTGTTTCGGGTCTTTCAACATCACACACCATTACCCAGGTGAGCCGGCCAGGGTTGATCAGGGCCCAGCCTGTGTCCCAGCAGCGTTTATCCACAGTTCTGCCCTCTTTATCCAAAGCCACCCGGTGGTTTACTCTGCAGCTTCATTTGCAGACCTGATTGCCTTCCTTTCCTCCTGCCCATTGATACCTAGCAGAGTGAAGACTCTGCAGAGAGATCGACCACCAAAACCTCTACAGTCCACCTCTAGAGGTTCGCAATGAGTTCACCAACCCTGCCTCCTGGTCCCTGCTAATCCCTCCACCAGATCTTGGTGAATAAACATGAAGAAAAAATGAAGATACCTTCACATTACCTGCTTCTTGTATAACTTTGTGTGCCTTTAGCTTTAAAGCTGGGCTACCCCATAACAATCAACAGTATTTTGGGTGCAACATTATCAGTGCAAAACAGTGTCAAAAAGGAACATCTGTAGTTTATCTGTGTCCTCAAAGTGATTAATACACTGCTGTGAAATTTCATACATAGTCTTGCTGACTAGTATAGAACAAAAGATTCAAAATATTAATGCAGTGCTTATAATAGGTTTCCAAAATGCGGAAATGTTAAGGCAAGCTTTTCTTAAGCTTCCAGATCTGAGGATATTATCCTTCCTCCAAAAATCCGGCATTACTCGAATCACATTATAAATATTGTAAATGACCGATGATAATATAGGTAATCAAATTTTAATTTTCATTCTCATCAATTTATCAGCATAAAACAGCAGGAAAAAAGTAAGCTTGATGTGTTGCTCAGTCAATACAAATCTATAAGATTATAACTTATGAAACAGCTTTGTTCACTGGCTCCATATGTGTATGAGTTTAGGTCTAACTTCTTGGGTTAGTCTCTGGATAAGCTGAAGTGAAAGCAAACTAAACTGTATTACAACAAGCATTTTAGTTACACTATATAAATAGTATACAGCCTGAATGAGAGTCCATTACAGGGTGGACACACACACACACACACACAGATCTATAGTATAATGTATAATGTAATATATACATAATACATAATATATACAGTAGGTGATCACACACACACATTCATAACCACACACAGAAGCGGGAGTTGATCCCCCCAGTGAGTGAATAACTTCCATGTGGAGTCAGGAGCTGGTCTTGGAGGACAGCAGAGGGTATTTATGGGGAGATGGTGTGCAGATGGAGAAAGGAAGCTGAAGGGACAGGTGACACCCTCTGGGTGGCCGCATAAACGCTGATGAATGTTGTCATTTCGACCCAATGAAATAGGCGTGACAAAGAGAGCAGGCCTATGCTTTATACCAGGAAATGTGAGGCAGTTACTCAGCGAATGACAGCAGACCAAAGTGCGTTACACATCAGGAAATGTGAGGCAGTCACTCAGCGAATGACAGCAGACCAAAGTGTGTCACACACCAGGAAATGTGAGGCAGTCACTCAGCGAATGACAGCAGACCAAAGTGCGTCACACACCAGGAAATGTGAGGCAGTTACTCAGCGAATGACAGCAGACCAAGGTGCGTCACACACCAGGAAATGTGAGGCAGTCACTCAGCGAATGACAGCAGACCAAAGTGCGTTACATACCAGGAAATGTGAGGCAGTTACTCAGCGAATGACAGCAGACCAAAGTGCGTCACACACCAGGAAATGTGAGGCAGTCACTCAGCGAATGACAGCAGAATTATTCACCGTAATGGATATTTTAAATGTAGCATTGCAGCACAATACTAATATAAAACATCCCTGTGACCCTCACCATTGGAAAATGAATGGAGAAAAAAATTAAAATATATTAGTGAGTCTTGGGGTGGCATGATGGTGCAATGGTTAGCACTGTTGCCTCATACCTCTGGAACCCATGTTCAAGTCTCCGCCTGGTCACGTGTGTGGAGTTTGCATGTTCTCCCCGTGTCGTTGTGGGGTTTCCCCCTGCAGTCCAAAGACATGCTGAGGCTGATTGGAGTTGCTAAATTGCCCATAGGTGTGCATGTGTCAGTGAATGGTGTGTGAGTGTGCCCTGCGATGGGCTGGCCCCCCATCCAGGGTTGTTCCCTACCTCATGCCCGGTGCTTCCGGGATAGGCTCTGGACCCCCTGTGACCCAGTAGGATGAGCAGGTTGGAAAATGGATGGAGAGTGAGTCTTTGACAGTGGAATGGTGATTTGAAGGGTACACTTTCTCCTTCATTCTGATTAAATGAATCACAGAAATGACAACATTTCAGTGTCTGTTAAGAGTTACTTACCTCATATTAACGGTTTAAAAAAAAAGAAAGTATTTTAAGGAAGTTATTTTTGGTTTAAATTTTCACTGCGGGAGTACAAAGCTTTGGTGAGCTGGCTTTTAGTCCACTGCTGAATCGCAGTTACATATGTAGCAGCTTAAATTTTGAAGAAGTGACCTTGCACTCATGTCCGGTAAGGATTCTGCTGATGAACTGTAATGTATGAGGATTTCATTTGTCCTCAAAGGTGAGGATTCCTGCAGGCACCTCTAGTCACTGGAAGTCGTTCAAGCAACGCAAACAGCCAGCCAGTGCTTTCTATCATGAAGGTCCCACTCATTTCCAGTGCTTTAAGAAATTGGGAAGCGCTCATTGCATGGATGAGCTGGAAAATGAGTAAAAGGTCACAATCCTGAGCGAAACCTTGGCAAAAGTAGTGAAATATGTGTAACGGCATCAATCACTGTTGGTGTTAAATTGCTATTCAGGGTACTTTGAAAGGACATCAATAAAGACTGTATTTTCCCCAAATCAAGCTTTCACTTTTCTTTTGGAAAAATGACCTATTGATTGGCACTGGGAACCCCTCCAGACAGTCACTCAGTATGGCGCCCCCACCTGACCATCTCACACCCCATTCTGCACAGTCATGCATAATCACTTGGCATGTTTTGCCAGGCTGATACTTCTGTTGGCATTTCTTCCCCAAAGGCTTTTAACTGTTTTATCAGATTTTGCATCCATCATGCAACTGTTTAACCTACTTAGAGTTGCAGGGGGACCCAAAGCCTGTCCCAGGCAGTATAGGACAGTGTTTCTCAACCCCAGACAGTCCATGTTTTTGCTCCCTCCCAGCTCCCTGCCAGACAGTCCATGTTTTTGCTCCCCCCAAGCTCAGTACGCTCACCACACAGTAGCTAAGGTGGTGAAGGGGCAGGAGAGGATTCACCAGTTAGATATGGGGGATGATTAGGAGGCTACAGTGGGCAGCTTTAGCCAGGGCATCGGGGTACCACCCCTACTCTGTGTAAGATGCCCAGGCATCTTTTATTACCTCAGAGAGTCAGGATCTCAGCTGTACATGCCATCTGAAGGAAGGCGCCATTTTTACAGCACAGTGTCCGTGTCACTGCACTGGGGCACTGGCATCTGCATCTTCCCTATTGGCCATACCAATAGCAGTATGTAGAATATTACTGGGTTTCTCATTTCCAATTACATCTATTTGAACTGACACCTAATCTGCTAAGTTACACACCAGCACACAACCAGCTTCTCTGCTTCCGTCGTCATCTTTTCTTCCATTCTATCTTTTCTTCCAATCTATCTCTGTGCCCTGGGGATGAATCCAAGGGAATCTTCATAGAATCTGCTTCGCCGTTTATGCCACATGCAGCTGATTCTGAACATAAGAGCTTGATTCTGTGATTGCGAGACGCTAAATGAAAGACGGGTAGAACACCCCCACCGGAGGGGAATTAAATGCATTTTAGATTTTAGGAAATAAATAAGCAGAGGAACAAGTAGTGTGCTATTGTAATAGCAGTTTCTATAAAGTTAATGAGCAAATTATCCATGTCGTTGCCTTAGGCAGCAGAGTACACTGACTGGGCAGTGAGTGTGGATTAGCAATCTGATTGAATTGTTGTATTAGAAGATAATCCTCACTAGTTAACGTGTATCTGTGTATGGAACCTTAGAATTGATATTGAATTTTGATTTGCTATTAGACTGGATGGGTTGGTCAGTATAATAGGGTGCATTTTTTTGCTGCATGAACCTTTGCACCATGCCAAACTTTATCTGTTCCCAACATGTATTCATCTGATACCACAGACTGCCAATTGCGTTCACCTTCTGGGGTCAGCATCTGCTACCATACAGTACACACAATGCAGGGTTCCCCAATTCTGGGCCAAAATGCAATACAGTTTGCGGATTATCCTGTTCAGTCACACCCACTAAACAGCTAATTAGCTGATTAAGATCCATCTGGGCTGGGAAATCTGCAAACTGTGTTGGATTCTGATCCTCCAGGACCAGAATTGGAGAACCCTAATGTAATTCAAGGGTCTATGGAAGGTTGACAACAACAACCTGTGAGCTTTGTGGTAAATACAAGTGTGAGAGAACCTCTTAACAAGGACAGTTGGTTTTTAAATTCATTGCTTTAACATCATTGCTTATTTTGAAATTACAATATACACTGTGATTCTGCCTTAAATAATATTGAATTATGTAAAAAAAAATCAATGATAGCAGCATTGTATAGCTCAAATAACAAATGTATTACAGAGAGAGCGTGTTCAACTGCCAGTGAGTAGATCACAAGGAGCACCCTGCCGCCATCTTCCAGAAGCACCTGGCCAGGACCACAGTGGGCGTCCAGTCTGTTCCAGGAGGCCCAGCGTAGGAGACATGCTGGCTGGGACGTGTGTATTCCCAGTAGACATGCTGGCTGGGACGTGTGCATTCCCAGTCATTTAGGCACCAATCCCCCAACCACATTTTGGGCTGCAGGGGGAACTCAGAGGAATCGCACACAAATGTCGAAAAAACTACACAAAAACACAGCCGAGAGTTGAACCCACAACACTGGAAGTGTAAAGCACCAGTGATAGACTTTGGCTTAACACAGCCGCCTACCAGGTCTAGTAATAATGAATTAAAATAATTACCTAAGTGTTGTATGCTTTTTTTTTTTTAAGTACTGTTATTGGCATTGCTATTATTATTCGGTAATATCCAGTTCCTTGTACCTATGGACCCTAGCAATGCATTAATATAAATGTTCCATTTATCTCGATAAGTATCTTGAGATTACGTTTGCCTCGGTTAAATGGCTGGCAGTGTTTTGCAGTGCTGTAACGCAGTTAGAGTCACTCTGTTTCTGTGCTAATCACAAGGCACCCGGGATGTCACCGCACTGCAATGCGCAGCGAAACATCACAATGCCGGTCACTGTTTTAGCGTGAAACTTTTTAATACCCAATGAAACACGGTGCTGGTTTCTGTTGTTCATAACAAACAGAGCTTACTCTGAACTTACGATAAAAAATATAGTATACTAAATACATAAACCAATAACCTAACTATGTATTATCATTATCAAGCAGTTTGTGTGCAGGTTATACTGTTATATAACTGGCAGTGCAGTAGGTTTGTTTACACCAACATCTCCAGAAACACGTGAATAATGTGTTGCACTATGATGTTATGATGGCTACAACATCAGTAGGGAATAGTAATTTTTCAGCTCCATTATAATCGTATGTGACCCACCACCGTGTATGCGGTCCGTCGTTGACCAGAACGTCATTATTTTGTCACCGTGACCCTCTTCTGGGAAAGTGCTAGATGGATGTATCATAATATTTTATAGGCCTCTCACCAAAATGGGCCCCACACCGTTTTCGGGGGGCAGTGATATCTGTTTGGCTGCCTCTGTTTGCACTCATGCTCAAGCCCTTGTCTAGCTTCGTAAGTGCTCCTCTGGGCAAACTGTCCTATGCATATGAGGACAGTGAAGAACATCTGAGGACAGAGATAAACATCTGAGGACAGAGATAAACATCTCAGGGGACATTAAGCATGTGGCAGGTCCTGAAGGAGCAGAAAGGCAACTATAATTTCTGTCAAAACAGCCAAAGCAGTGGATTAATAGAATATACATATATATTATATAATCAGAGTTAACCAATCATTAAAATAAAACTTCCACATGACTCTGGCCAGGAATTTCGTAGTGGTGGGAGATAATTGGTATTCTTAATTGGATATTCTTCATCACCATTGGATATAAGTTTAAATCCTGGTCAGCCTGGTTCTCCTGACCAGTGATTCTTTAGCATCTCCAGCAGAGCATCATTTAGGTTGCAACTCCTTATAGAGAGGATGTAAAAGAAATAGATCAGTTATGATTTGCAAGAGCAATACAGAACAGGGAATAACATTCACATGAGGAAAATAGCCATCCTCCATCATACATGTTTTCTTCATGTGATACTTAGTTGTTCCAAGAACGTCACCGAATTCTTGTTGCATTGATTGACTGTATAATCGTCAGGTTCCAGCACAAAAAGATGTGACATCACTCCCAGCTAAAAGGCCGCAATCTGGAGGCGCTACTTCATAATACAAAGTGCTCAGTTTAAGAAGCGCTCCACTGTGAACTAAGATTCAAAAAACACGTAATTTTCTAAGATGCACCGTTCCCCAGAAAGGCTGATAATAAAGACCTTCCATTACCATCCGTGCTAACATTCATGTATCAGCAAAATGAAAATGATGTTTAAATGATCTTCCTGTTGGTGTTAAACTATATTACTGTAAGTCTTCTTAACAATTTCAAAGCCTTCTCAAAATCACCTCTGTATTTGCTACAACTACCAAATTCAACAGGGTGTTTTTTTTTTTTGAGTCGACCACTCCCCCATCTTGTTTGGCTAATCAATAATTTATTGAGTTAACTAATTAAGTTAGCAAATTAATAGAGGTGGTGGTGAAATTTAAAGGATAAGTGAAATGGGTTGAGTGCCCCTAAGGAGAGATTTGGGAACTGAAGGGGTGTCTATCTAGCCATCCAAGAGGATTTCAGTAACAGTTTTACAACAGAAGAATGTCTTGTACTGTATGTTCTATTGTGTTACTGTTCATTTGTGTATGTTCTAATGTAAAATTATTTTTTTCCCTCAACAAATATGCACATACTACCAAGATAAAAAACCTTAAACATATTCATTGACTGCCTAAGACTTTTGCAGAATGCTTTAAATTGTTAGATAATATCACCTCCTGAAACAAATTCATTAGATTTCTTTAATAACCTAAATAGAATTTTCAACAATTAAATGTGCCTTAATGTAATATTACTTCACTGTAATATCACTGAATTATGCAAAAGGATTAAATTATCCTGAAATTGTGATGTCAAATCAAATCATATCAGGTGAAGACACAAAACATATTTTTAAAGCGGGCAAAAATAAATTATACGCTATTCGGAATACACTGAAAGCTTAGCTTTAAAAACTGTCAGATATATTTTCCATGCTTATAACTTTCTGAGAAACACACATTAACACAATATAAAAGAATTATCAGACAAATGAGCCTTAAAATTGATCATAAAAGTTATTAGTTATTTCTTCAAATGTGTTTTTAAAATCCAGCTTGGGCTGGATTTTTCAAGAAGCAGAATAAAACAGTCTTTGAATAACATGGACTTACAATGTTAAAAAAAATAATGCTAGTACAGATAAATGTATGAAACAGAAGACTGTCATGTAACTCGTAGAAGGGTAATGAGTACAGCTGTAACAAACTGATAAATACTCAAATACAGTTAGCTAATGTTAAAATTCTGCTCTTTATTTTATTTATGACGAAAATAAATAAATATTTTAAGAAATAAAGAGAAGATGCCCCTTGGGCCGAAATTTCAACACAATTTCAATCTTTGGATTAATAATAATGATGCTTAATTAAGTGGAAAAATATACCTGACTGTCCCTAAATGCCAAACAGAACATAACAAGCATTTCAGCCTGTGCTTTGGCTGTTCAGACCATTTGAGTTCCACCCAGTTTTCAATTTCTTTTTGCGTCTTATGGTGTCTAAATTCGGGATCATCAACCATGTGCTGTGAGCCCACTTGTGAAACTGGTGGAATTATTTCTGAGAATAATTACAGTATTTACAATGTTTGCAGTATTCTTTCCACCAAAACATTGCACTCAGATGGACTGGAATCCAGAGCAGTGTTTACCCTGCATTTTGCCCTACAAGAATTGGGACATGCTCCAAAAAATGATGTTAAATAGGAATGTGCACACCGTACAAAACACATTTGATCAATACACAAACTAACAAGACAGGAACCTTACAAGATTGTGAAAATCGGGTCTGTCATCACTGAATAAAATCATCAGCCTTAGAAATATATTACCATATTTTATTGTCATATTCTCTAAAGCTTTCCTTGTGTCAGGATTAGAGGCGCAATGATTAATCAACTTAGTTGACTAAAATCAACAACCAAATTAGTTTCCAACTAATAGCCAATTAGTTTGTGACATCATCTGATGTTTTTCTCAGACTACCTTGAAACGTTTTGATATTATCATTCACTAGAGAGATGTTAACCAAAGTGAAACTGTAGCTTCAAATACAAAAACCTCCAAAGTGTAGGAGCATTTCACACTAAAAAAGGTTGTCAGTTTGTACAATTTGTTAAGCTGACCTCTCACGCATCTAAGCATCTGAAAAGGAAGCGCATCAGCTCACTGGATTAAGAGGACTCATCTTAGTAAGTCAGTTACGCTAGCTAACTAACGTTAATATTAAAAGCTCTTCTACTTCAAGCTATGAGCTGCAACATTTTCTGTCTTGAAATGCATATTCGCTTGAATTCTTAATGGAGTTGGATAATGCCGGCCTTACACCTAACGACTTTTCAAGCGATTTCACTGTCAGAGAAAAAATTCCATCGTCGAACAAAATCACAAGAGGTTTGCTGGAGTTGTAGCGACCTTCCGTCATCTTGATCATTAGATGTAAGGTGGTCAAAATAGCTGTCTTAAGCCAGTCTTTCCAGCATGTTGACGTTTTTATTTAATTTTATTTTTTGACAACATGCGCATGAGAGGGAGTGTTCATGTAAGGGGGATAGAGAGAGAGCGAGAAAGAGAGAGACAGAGGGACAGAGAGAGAGTGACAGATGTAGCGACAGAGTGAGAAAGCTTGTATTAGCATATACTGTTATACTGATGTCATATATACAATATAGGCTAATACAAACCGGAAGTGTTGAGTATATGTGTGTAAGTATTATAGTGGTGTCAACCAAATCAGCATGTGTATATGCAAGTATTTCAGCAATTTTGCCCTAAACTATCTCTCATGCTGACCTTCCTCCATTTCAAAACAGAACTGTGATTGTAAAATTTAGTTGGAACAGAGTGTAGACAGACAGCAGAATGCACAAACCACAGAATGCACATTTCAATCCATACTGGTAAAGGTTAAAATTTTAATTTAGATAGATTATTTAGTTTACTTGATTTAGGGACGACTGATGTAGTTTTGGTATATGTAATTGGTGTTACACTGTACATTGCTTAGATCCAGTCTTGTCCATTTCTGTCCATCATTTCCCTGTTTGGCCAGTGGGTGGCGTTGATCATCCCATTACGTTCCTTGTGTTCCTCTAAGTTGACCCCTGTCTTAGTCCTCACTGTTTCCCCTGTTCCCCAAGTTGACATGTGGCACAATGGGTTGAGCATGCAGTTGCCAACAATCTGTCACATACCGCCATGAGTCTGAGGCTGGTCACTCTCACCCACTTTAGAGATCTTGAGTTTTGTAAACCGCATGCTAATTATGTTTCCTGTGTTTTATGTGCTCTAGTAGAGGTTATTGCTGTGAGTGTCTTTGTTTCTGGGTGATTCTGCCGGTGTCCAGTTCTCTAGCTACTTCCTGTTCTTGTAACTCCTGTGTTCTTAGTATCTCCTGGTGTTTGAGACCTTAGTGTCTAATGATTATAATGGCCCACACCCAACCCTTGCAGAGACCTCATTATCTATTTATATATCTGCCTGCCCATGTCTTGTTCCTCAGTTGGTCATTGCATGTGTTGCCTACTATTGTTCCTGTTGGATGGTTCCCTGCTGAGTAGCCTGTTTCGACTCCATGTGTTCCTGCTGTGTTTCCTTGTGTTTAGTTTGGCCTTATTAAGTTCTTGTAATGTCTGCCTGCCTTTGTTTTGACTCCTTATAGTCCCTTTTGTTTATTGTTCTTCTGAGTCCAGTTTGTGATAGACGTTCCTTATCCGTAAGCCACGCAGTGAATCATCATTCATTGTGCCCCTACGTAGCACCTTGCACTACATCAAATTTGGATAAATATGTGATGTATTTATATACCTTTCTCCATTTTTTTTCACAGTATCTTACTCAAGATTGAATATGAAAGTGCTATCATCGGTGTGAATGAAACATATCTATGTCTAATTAAATATAATTTGTGCTCTTTGGTGACGATGCTATCTATTAAATTGCCCTAAAATCATTCAAATGTAAGATGAGATTTGCATTACTTAAAAGTAATTGTCTAATTATATAATAATTGGAGCAGCCAACAATAAACAACAGTTAACATGAAATAATACCACTTATCACAAATAAACACTGAACATAAACATGTACAACAGATGTACTGCAGATAGAACCTAGGGAGTAAAGTGACACAGTACATTTGGCGCACAATTAGCCGTCGTGTTTAGCACTAATGTTCTGGGTGGTTTCCAGCAGCCTCTGCAATACTTTGCTGCAGGGAGCTTTGCAGTCAGGAAGAATAGAGTGCACCTGATATCAGCTGGCACAGCTGGTGGTATTTGGGTCTTCCTCAAACAAATTGGGAAGCGAAGAACTGCTGGGACCTGGGACTCCCTTATCACTGTTAAGGTATGGTGTGAGCGAGTGAGGTTGTCAGTAATGGTGACTCCCTATCATTCTCCATGACATCCCCCACAAATGCAGTTTGGGAGCATGGAGACCCACCTGAAGTCAATGGCCAGCTCCTTTGTCGGGGGGAGATTTAAGGGAGGGATTGTTTTTCTGCCTCCACTTTGTCAGGAGCTTAACCTCATGCCAGTTGCCCATCACGCTGCCACAATGGGGTGGTACAGTGTCACAGTGTCGTTGGCATATTTGACGATGGGGTTGGAGCCTGTCCAAGCAGTTATGAATGAGCGGTGAGTATATTAAGGAGCTTAGCGCACAGTTTGTGTGGTCCTGAGTTGAAAATCACAGTAGATGAGGTGATTCTGGCAATCTGCACTCAATTCGGGCTGCGGGTAAGGAAGTTTAGAATCCAATTATCGTGACTGGTATTGAATCCAGGACTAATAGCTGGGTGATGTGTCTAAATGGGATTCCTGAACTCACTCCAGTCTACTGAATCAAAACTAGCCAGCAGTCTTTCCTCCACCTACTTGGTCCAGTATTGCGCTTCTCCAATCAATGGCTCCACATAGTTGAGGTTGTGCCTGTGAACAGGAAGTAGGATCACTGAGGCATGATCTGATTGGCCGAGGTGCAAACATGATGAGGACAGAGAAGCACTTGTTTGTAATATATGAAATCCCCTAGGGGGTGGATGGGGTGGGGGAGGTTACATATCGGACGCAAACTCGTTGGTTAAAACACATTTACTTATTTTTACAGCCGACCCGACCTTGGATAAGCGGAAGTCAATGGATGGATGGATGGAACAGTCCCAAACACCGCGAAAGAGTCCATCCATACAAAATCCTAGGTTTTCTGTCTGATGGTCTCTGACACCACTACACAGTACAGTCCAGTGATGTACAGACTAATTTGCAGAGCACTGGAGAAACTAGGAACAAGACAGGCCTTAAGCACTACCACAAGGTAACCAGAACAAACCCAAATCGAGCTTACTGTGGAATGTCAGCTAACCAGGATCATAAACGCCAAACAAAACACCGGTCAGGAGAAAAACCACAACACCTCACATGAGAGTTTAGCTAACTATATCCAAGAAACTATAAACAAGACAGCAACTCAAGTAAGCCAGTGATAAACCACCAAGAAAACCCAGCCCTACAAACCCAAACCAGCCTGCAAGAGCAAGATCAAGACAGCAACCAATACTCACTGCTACATCTAAATGGTATTTGAAGTCAGCTACATCCGGAATAGACTAAGGATATACAAAGCGTGATGATCCAGGAAAGGTAATGTTTTGGATAGCCTTACAGTACCTGATATTTCACCATTATAGCCCCAAAACACAATGAACATTCCCCTACTGTATGTATGGGTGCCGACAGCTGTACATATGTATGCACTGTGCGTCCCCCTGGCATTTAGACTTGCTTTCAGATTTGTTTGGCTAAGGACAGCATGATTCTGGGTAAAATATGATTAATTTTTACACTCAGAATCGAGATCTTGATTTACTCTCACGCTTGCTAAGCAATATATTTCTCTATTTTTGTTTTTATTCTACATCACTTATCACCTTTATGAAGGTGGAATAAACAATATGTGGATATGTGCGATGCATTGGTTGATGTACCGATATCAATATTCAAAGCAGCAGCACAGCTAAAGACACAAGAACTGAATTTATGGAGACGACTGAATTGGACGATCAGCCATCTTCTGTCGTAGAGGACAAGGGATTTCGTTGGCTCATTCTCCATTTATAAGACGTCTAAAAGTAGTAACCTGTGACATCTTTATAATCCATAAACATGCAACGTAACGTCATTCTGCTGATCCGATCCATAAACATGCAACGTAACGTCATTCTGCTGATCTGCACTGGCAAGCGCAACAAGTTTCAAGGTCTGCAACCCCCACACGTCGGTGAAACATTAACAATACAATCATTAC
>JAODJW010000081.1:9909146-9945304 GCA_026777045.1 Hyperopisus bebe | reverse complement strand
TATAATAATCTATACCACAAGTGTGTCTGCTGGGGTGTGGCATGAGTAAATGGTGTCCTGTAGTTGTATTCTGGGCAAACAGCAACTCTGGATGTAACGGACTTTGGATACAATGGACTGTTTTGCCAGGTGCCTTGAAGTCTGTTACAACGGGATTTTACCATAGTCAAAGGATGGCTTTACCTCATGCCTATTGGAAAGGGCAGCCATCTCATCGGAGACATTAGGTATGAGAGTGGCTCTGCACGGTCCAGTAACGATTAATGAATATGAGAACAGGTGAACCCTATGGTGTAAACTCAGTTCCCTCATGATGCTTCCACATTCCAAGATTATACTGCCCTCACAGGCACTACTAAGCAAATTCAAGTATGGTTTCATAAACGCCATGATGAAATTAAAGGTCTTCCATCCCCTGTCGCATCGCCAGATGTAAATATCCTTGAACAGAGTGTGAAGTTCATTTCCACCTCCTTCAGTCCTCAATAAACTGGGGGGCTTTTTTTCCTGAAGAATGGTTACATGTATGATTAAATGCAGTGTGTGTGTGTGTGTGTGTGTGTGATGTGTATACACATTTAGGGTCACCCCTTTGTCTTATATACACTCACTGACAGAAAAAGTGAAGCACCCAGGCAGAGTGGATGAAATGAATTGAATCTGCACGTGGTGAAAGGTCATGTGACTGTATTGCTGTATTGCAATAATTATATCAGATCTAATGGAGTTGGCAGTATGGACACACTGCCAGTCCCATGTGAGTGGGGTGTGACACCCCCCCCCCCCCACTCCTCGATTCATAGGGAGATATGGTGCAGAAGGGAGTCATACAGCCGTTGTATCCTCTTCCGTGGCAAGTTGGCCCACAGCTGCTGTAACTGGCCCTGTAATTGGCACTGGGTCTGAGTTGACGTCCAAGCTGATCCTACACACGTTCAACTGGGGAAAGATGGGGGACCTGGCTGGGAATGGGAGGACCTCAACATGACGCAGGCAGTCCAAAGACACACATTACGTCCAAATCGGACCATTGCTTCTGGGTGCTTAACTTATACTCACTGAGTATATCTTGAGTATTGTGTATATATTAAACAGTGTTACAAATGTAAAAGCTCAGCTACCAAGAGCAAAAATTTAATTTGCAAATGTACATTTATAACCCAGGTTTTGTGTAATACCTACAAGTTTTATGGAGGTGGTCATCAGTAAACCCTAACTATACATTTTGAAATGTGTTTTTTTGTTTGTTTGTTTGTTTATTTACTCACAAAAACGTAGAACGCTAGATATATACAATTTAGGTCCACCATGGTTAAGTAAGATTTGTATCATATTCTCAAGAGTAAATTCCGCAACTGTACAAGACTTTTTAAGTTTAAATACCTGACAGCCAGCAGGGGCCACCATGATGCATTAAAGACATATCGCACCATTTTATAAAAAGAATACCTTCTCACAAAATATTTTAACAACTGATACGTATAGTAAAAGAACTCTTTAATATCTTCTCATTAAAAATCTACACAGGCGGTATATCCCTGTATTGTTTAATAGTCATAAAACGATTATGAATCTGAGTCATCGAGGTAAGTTATTTAGTTTTAAAATAAAAACACAGCTGGAAGATTTCAAGCAAACAAGAAGCTTGCACTAATCCAGACTTGCACTAATCCAGAGATTGGGGTAATATATCTGCTAATGTGCCCAGTTGCCATCCTGCAGTAGAAATCCCCAAAGAGTTTGCAGACCTCCTGTTCTTCATTAAGCAGAGGGTTCATTAGAATGAGTAGTGGGGTTATCAGGTCATTCGGTAGGCACTGCGGTGGGGGTCGAGGAGGAATAAAAAGTGATAAAGACCTTCAAAGATGTGGAGCATGCCGTGTCCTGCAGGTGAAGGGTCTTTCGTATTTAATATTTTAAACATAGATGGATCACCATTTCCCTGGGGTCTCATGATTCTCTTTCAACAGCTAGCGATATTTTTGAAGACCATTCTAGACAGTAATGCAGGGGCTGAACGTTCAGGTTTACCCTTTCCTTGTCTATTCTCTCTGCACCATTGCATTGCTTTTCTGGCCTGCTTGTTCCTTTCTCCATTACACATCGCCGCTCTTTCTGGCTGGCACCTTAACACCAACACCATGATGAATAAAAGTCTATCATCAATGTACCTCATCATGGTTCTGGTAGGAATATAGATTTCTTCACAGCAATAGATTTGGGGGGGTTACTGTGTCCATGTACTCATTATCGTATACCTTTGATGAAGTCCCAGTGGTCTTGCAGCTCCTTGACTGCACCAGTGTCTCATTTATGACTGTTTTCTTGATAAGGCTGGCTAATTTATATTCAAGCCTGTGTTTGGGTAATAACTGCACAAAAGCAAGTCCAGAGTATCTCCAGTGCATCTCCAGTGCCTGAAACAAACGAGATTAGCATACAGTGTTGGCTGCTAGCTAGTTGCTTGCGTTTGTTCATGTTTTAGGTCGGCGTGATCAAAAGCAACAACAACAACCACAAGAACAATAATAATAATTCCAATAATAATAATAATAATAATGTTCTAACATTTGCATTACTGCATAATCTGAACAGCTAGGAGATCTTGCTTATTGTGCATAGTGGAATATCCAATATATTCCATATTTACAGCATTAGCTGGTGGCTGGGACCATGTTTTGACTTGATTTGCATCATTTTTTGTCTATAATTCTGCAAGATAAATATAACTGAAAGCATTTGATAAAAAAATATACTAGTAAGAATATATAGCATTTTTTCCAGTGCTGGCTATTGATTAAAGCAGGATACAGTGGGAATGCAGAGAGGACAATGAAAAATAACAGGAGAGTAAATAAAAATCCTACGAGCAAGAACATCATGACGGGAAAAAAA
Source organism: Hyperopisus bebe (assembly GCA_026777045.1). Taxonomy (NCBI): domain Eukaryota; kingdom Metazoa; phylum Chordata; class Actinopteri; order Osteoglossiformes; family Mormyridae; genus Hyperopisus; species Hyperopisus bebe. The sequence continues at coordinate 9,942,409 of JAODJW010000081.1, read as the reverse complement.
AAAAAAAGTTATGACGTGTAATAGATTTTGCCAGAAATCCGTTTTATAAGCGCAAAATAAATATATAAAATTCATTAGTCATTCATAATTATTAAACACTATAGGTTTGTGTAATTCTGGTAAAACCATGCTGATGCTTTTGTGTCCTTGATAAGGATGTGGGCAGAGAAGAAGGATGGGCAGATTTTACCCCATGCTAGGAGTAGTGACAAGGTTAGGGGGATGAAAAGATCAAAAGCGGGCGCTTGGAAAGCAAGAGACCAAGAACTGCATATACATCCTTCTCTTCAGGATACTAAGCGTATTGTGGAATGTCAGTGTGTTGTGTGATTTTCAAGGGTTCCTATTGCATGATAACTTGCACCATAACTCAGTTTTATTGCCAGGATGTACAAACATACAGGATTGTTTGCGGCTCAGTGTGAAAATATGAAGTATAGGACAATATTACAATACAAGCAGGAGAAATACTTCTCATTGCAAACTTTATAATTGATAACTAATACAGCGTGCGATGGGTTGGCACCCCATCCTGCTTTGTTCCCTGCTTTGTGCCCCCGTAGCCTCCCGGACCACCCCCCCCCCACGACTCCGAATGGGAAAATGATAGATGGACGATACAAGAGTGCTTTAATGTGAAAGGAAACTGCTATGCTGCACTCTGGGAGCCTGATAAATCTGGCTTTATGAAATATTTGACAGAATAAGGGATAACATGCAAAAAGTACCAGCAAACCACAGGAAACTGCATTTCTGCTGTGACTTAAAGCTGCTGTCTGGATGGGAATCTCCAGAACAGGCTGTGCAGAAGCAGGACTCAGGTGCAGTTAGGGGACAGGAACCAGGACACAGGAACCAGGAGCTGGGAACTAGGACACAAGAAGAGAAGAAGCTGGATATGGGAACTAGGGAAGCACAGAACTACAAACCCGGAGGGGGAATTCTGGGTAACTGACACCAGTCACATGACTGCAATGGTTCAGGACACATGGTGTCCAGAAACCCGAACAGAAGCAGTGTGAGAAGATAGAGACTCAAGCTGGACTCTCTGCTCAGGCGGTCAAAGGAGGACAGGACAGAGATGTGGGTATAACAGATAGCTGGTATTTTAATCCTAGAAGAAGGTTATGCTGGTAAGCTAATTTAAAAATGCCATATTAGACAAATAAACAAAATCAAAAAAAAAATGTCAGGAGCTAAATTTGTTCTCTGTAGGGTTCAATAATTAAATCATATAAACAAGTATAAACAAAAACATCATATAAACGAAAACATCCTGCCATCTCTGAGCTCCACTGGGAGAGTAATGACGACTGAGGCACTTTGTGACGTTTCAGAGAAGCAAAATGGGAAAAAGAAAGTAGTTTAGAGTAGTTGCCTGCATATGTTGTACTATGCCAGCCATAACAAATGCAGAACCGCTGCAGACTCTCCGTTGCATGATATTTTTTCTTTTTCCTCCTTGAATTCATCAACAGTATCACTCTGACCTAAGCTTTCACTTTCACTTTCATTTTTAACAAAAATTTGAGAGCAATCAAATATCCAGGCAGCAATAGCTGCTGTCATCTTGAAGTCAATTGAGTTAAGATTAGTTGCTGCATTACGAACTAATCCCATAACATAGAAGCTAAATCACACAAAAGTCAATGTGAAATGAGAATTAGAAGCACTCTTGGTCCATTTCAATACAAGACCCTTTCGTTTGTTTGGTTATTGTCACTGCTGGAGGAACGAAAGACTCGAGAGTAGGTGTTCTGGGTGAAACAAAATTGAGACAAAACTAAACAAACAGGGACTGGAAATAAATAGCAGGAATGAAAACAAGAAGGCTAGACATGGGAAGGATACAGGCTGACAGGAGGAGCGATGTTAATGATCGGACAAGTGAGGGCAAGCCAAACAGGTACTTACTGTAAATACAAAGCCTAACACGAGGTAACAAGCATCAGGTGAGGCCCACCAGACCATGTGAGGGAGGAAACAGGAGGGTCAGGCAGACGTGGCAGGCAAGACGTGACAGTTATTTGTTTATACTTATGACAGATTGCTTGATTAAATTAGCAATTAAATTTAGTTGTGCAACTCATATTTAATTCCTGTAAACAGTCACATTTGAATGTCAAATTAATAAGCAGTGTTGTATATCTGTGTGTGTGTGTGTGTGTATGGAGAGAGAGAGAGAGCGAGAGAGAGAGAGAGAGAATAAAGCATCTATCTTATAGTAGCTGAAATTTATTTAACTTCAGCTTGCCACTGATTGCAAGAATTCCAGCCACCGGGGACTTGAGAAAGAGCTTCAGACTGAGATGTTTATAGTGAAACACTCTGTAAAAATGCAGGGTGAGGAGCAGGTCAGGATGAAAGGAGTGCCAATATCAATTGACAAGACTGAATAAAGGAAGAACCATGAAAAAGGGGCCGAGTTTTTTTCTAAAGGTTTTTTTTTAATGATTTTATGTGGATAGACAATAATAACGCGCCTGCAGAAAACAACATATATGTATCTGTGTGTGTGTGTGTGTGTGTGTGTTTGCATGTGTGGGAGTTTTTGCAATTACGTTGTCAATACTAGATTTCCCCAATATGGGATAGAACCTGCAACTTTTCACCTCGTGGGGACATTTTTTCTGTTCCTACATGGATAACCTCAATTTAAAAAAAATCTGTGAATGCAATAAAAAAAAACTAAAAATGCTGAAAGTATTGCATTTTGATTGGTTACTTATAGTTATGGTTAAGCAAAGCAGATACAGCCTCTGCAGATCTGTCTCCAGTGGCGTTTAACGCACTTTTACCAGAATATTCTGACCGTTACGGCTATAAGGGTAATTACTACTACAGATTTGCAACTATGCTCAATAGTATAGAACATGGGATTTAGACGGGATAGTCAAGGTCAGCACCCGCCCGTCCCTGTCCTATGTGTCTGGTCCACGTTTGGCCAGCAGGTGTCGCTAGCCATCCCGTTCCCCCTGTCGTTGTACTACAGTAGTTCCTAGTGTGTTTTCCTTTTTTCTGGGGCTGCCTCATAGCTCAGTAGGTTAAGTGGGCAGCACCAAAGCAGTAATCCTACAATCATGGGTTTGAGGCCAGTCTCCTTTGATGGGTTTCTGATTTGTAGGGTTTTGTTTATCCTTCTTGTGCCCAGTTTAATTCTGTTCTGCTTGTGTTTGTTCTCCTAGTCCCTCCTAGTGTCAGCCCACAGTTGTGGGTCAAAGTTCCTAGTGTTTATTTCCTAGCATGTAATTAATGTTTCCTAGTTTTGCTATTTGTTGAAGTTCCCCAGTTTCTGTGCTTGTTAATTGTTAGTTAAGTTTCTCCACCTGTGGCCCATTTCCCTGCACTGTGCTCATTGCTTATCGTCTTGATGAGTCACCCCTGCCTTTTGTTATTCCTTGTTATTAGTGTATTTAAGTGCCTGCCTTTGTCCTGCTTCTCAGTCTGCTATTGTGAATGTATGTGAATTGTGTGTTTTGGTCCTGTTTAGCTTCTATGTCTCTTACCTGGGTCCCAGTCTTTCCTCATTCCTTAGTTGTGTTTAGTTCCTTGGGTTTTAGTTAAGTCAGTAGTTTTCACGGTTTGTTTTCTGACTCCATATAGTCCTTTAGTTTTTAAGTTTTGCCCGTTTCGTTCAGTTTCTTAGAACTGTTGGTGGAACGTCACCTTTTTCCCCTCCTGCGTCATAACAGGAGTTCAGTACGTTAGAACTGTTAGGTCGTGACCATGAAAACCATAAATTGGATGGATGGATTGTTTTCTCTGCTGTACCGAAACTCAGTAAATTTTGTGTACCACTGCACAAAATACAGGCTAACTAAAAGGGCAGCTCCATCAGCAAAATCCAACATCTTTAATCAAATACATAAAGTTCATTGCACTCTGTTATCATTTTCTCTTTTTTGTCCTCTTCTGCATTTGAGTTTTGACGACGTGCCATTTCGAAAGTTCACTGGGGGGGGGGGACGGGCTCAATGATACAGTTGTAACGCCACCATGGCGTGACAAACCAAACCATTTTTTTGCATTATAAGGAGGGAAGGAAAAAAAAAATGACCACTGTGTTAAGGAAAATTAGAGAGATGGGAAATCCCAAGCTTTTAGCTTTTATCTGATTCAGAAATACCATACATATGTATTTTTGACAAGCAGATTATTTAAAGGTTATTCCAGCAGATTATTTAAAGGTTAGACGACTCCATTGGCCCCCCCTTGACCCAGGGCCTGGGGAAAACTGACCCGGTCTCCTACCTACAAATCCCCCCCCCCCCCCCCCGGGAAGGTGGCATGCCCGGTACGGCTCCTCGGGCAGTTCCCACCTGTCAGATTTCTGGCTGTGTGTTTCAGGCAGCCAGCTGTCATGTGACCACATGCTGTCATGTGACCGCATAGCCACACCCACAATGCCTGATGACCACAAACAAATGATCTGCTTCCACACACCAAGCATCACAGCTCCCTAAACACCCACGTCCCCGACCGGCCAGCCTGGCACACATTCCCTGACTCTGTAGCCTGTTTGTTAGACCTGGAGAAGCATTTTACCTGCTGTTTTATCTTTCTGCATTTTGGGTCTGGTTTTAACCCTGCCTCTCCTGCTGCCATTCGGAGTGTTCTCATTTCAGACAGACCTGGCACTGAGTGAGGATGTTGGCAGCTGTCTCCCACAGTCTGCGAGTTACCACCTTCTTCCCGACTTCAGAGGGGCTGTTATCCCGCAAATGCGGTCTATCCGTGGCTTATGCTCAAACACCCACTGATGTCTGAATGATTTCTTGAGCTTGACTCTGACACAAGGTATTTATATTCCACACACGTGCATGCAACGTATGGAGTCTAGACCAGCCTAACATAAAAATTATTTAATATGCAGATAAATTATTTTCCAATATAAGTTACAAATAATAATAAAAAAAAAAGCATAAAACTGAAGTAGTGTTTGCAGGTCACCTTAGTCTAAAAATAATCCCTGGTTCAGAACTGATGGGCAATTTATAATAGCTGGCAATCAAACTAATGCAGCACCTAATTGTTTTCAAGCTGTGGAAAGTTTAAGATCTACAAACCGTGTGGAATTACAGGCTTGGCAAACACCGGTTTCCTAACAAATATTACAGTTAAACTGCCTGGTATACACATTAACATTATTAAATTGGACATTTACATTAACAAGCGATGAAAACTTCCTACTCTATTTCTCAACATATTTCAATGCATATAGAAAGCATACAGTTGCCAAAACCAAATCAATTAAAATGACATTAACCAAAGGACTAATAATTTTACTGATTGCTGAGGTAGTCTAGTCTGTTACTACTAAGTAACAGAGTCTCCTTAAACTACTGTCAAACGAAGCATGGAAGCATTTTAACTAAGATCCGTCCATCCCTCTTACCAAATTATTCAAGCTCACGTACCTCTTTTGAGGTCAGATCTCTGACTGAATCACCATATCTTTTGTTCTACATTTGCACAATCTTGTCTGGCAAAGAAGCCAAAAAGATCTGTTCCACAAAAATCCACAAAACCTTATTCTACCAGATATCTGCATACCTTAAGTAAGCCTCAGCGTAGGTTTTTCTTAGATGTTCATCTCAGGCATCTTTGCACCGTGTGTCCAGAGCTTCTGGTTTCACTTTTAATATATGCAATGTAACTTTTAATCACAAAAAGACTTACAGCTACTTCAAAGTGGTGACTAGATTCTTGGTGGCCTCTCTCATCAACCTTCTCCTGGTCCTTTCATCAAGATCTTCCCCAGGTCGATCTGGGTGTCATCGCTCCTCTACTTCCTAATGATGGTTTTTATGGCTTGATAAGTTTTAAAAGACTTTAAAGATGTTCTTGTTTATTGGACTATTATATTGAAGAGCCTGTTTTCTTGACTAATCACAATCATTATAGTTAAACACAGGTGCAGCCTAATTAGCCTCTGTGTTACCTGGAAAGCAATTTATAACAGCTGAGATCATTATCAATGACTGGTATGGATGGACTGAAAGTGGATGGATACTTCTTCAAAAAAGGTCAGTTTATTTGTTACTTCTAATTAATTTTCGGAATATGTTTCTGGTTTTACATACCGTGGGTGAATAAAGGGGAGAATTATCTGAGGCACTATGTTTACGTCTTCCATCACCACTGACTTAATGTGGCTTCAAAGTGATGTTTGTACCTAGTCAGCAGAACGCCATACAGAAGGTGAGGGACATCCTGGATGGGACGCCAGTCCATCAGAACATGCACACTCACACATTATGTACAATTTAGGGTCACCAGCTTACTGAAAATGCATTTGTTTGGAGCAGAAAATCTATTCAAAGACAAGGAGTGTATGCAAACCGCACACAGAGCGCGGGTGGAATCTGAAGCCTTCGGCAAGCAAAGCTACACTTCGACCCACTGAATCACAAATCACTGTTAAATGTCACAATGTGAACAAGGTCTACTGTTTCATTGTAACAAAGCCCCTGAATTGTAAAGTATGTAGACTTTGTATCTATGCTGTATTTTCATTGCAAATTAAAATTGAACCACTAGCTATTTCAAACCCACAATTAAGTATGTCTCATAAATGTGTCAGGATAGTGTGTTAGAACTTCGTGTCTTGCGCATTTTTTAAATAAGGTTGAAAATGGTGTTTAAAAATAGCACTTTTCTCTGTCATGTCCCAGAAAGAATTCGGATAAATTGATTAATGTATCTAACATTAGTCATGTATAAGATACCCTCTATTACGAAAGAAAAAAATCAGCAGAAAGACAACTAGACAACTTTATAGAGGCATATGCTGCAATGCATGCATTTTTTTCACAACAGCTCTAGCCTTGCACAGACTGAAGTTCTGGAGGTGAATCCATGAGTGAGTACAGTGTAATCTTAGGTAAAGTTCATTAATAACTCAAGCAAGCATTAAATTATGTCTCGCTGAGTGTAAATCTGGCTTTGTGTCACAGGAGAAATATTAGCTCCACCTTCCGAGTCCCTGATGCCCAGGAACCTCTCAGGGTGTCAGTGGTGAGGAACGCAGGGACCTGAGGGAACGTGGGTCCAGTGTACAGCGTATAGTAACACGCTGAGCCAAGCCATGTCCTCAGCTGTAAAAGGCATCACAAGGAACATGATGGTGCTTCCTTTGGGCTGTGAAAGATCAGAAAGTGAATCTCGGCTCTGGGCAGCACGAGTAGTTGGCATTAGCTGGGAGCAGCTGTTCCCCTGGCAGGCCTCCCAGGCAGAGCTGGGGCTCAGGCTGGTCCCCTGGCAGGCCTCCCAGGCAGAGCTGGGGCTCAGGCTGGTCCCCTGGCAGGCCTCCCAGGCAGAGCTGGGGCTCAGGCTGGTCCCCTGGCGCTTCAGACACCCTGGGCGAGGCGGCCCGGGGTCACTGCTTTCCGTTTCGTCTTCCAAACCCACAGCAGTGGGGACACACTGTTTAACTCTCTTGTTGTGTTTGACAAATCACTGTTCATGAGGATGTCCTCAGTGGTTAACCTTTCAGCAGAATCTGCAAACTCATCGCTAGGGATGATTCCGATTTTGCCCCATCCACATCTCCGATGGTTTCAGGAATCATTACAATATGAGCGCTAAATGAATTTCCTGATAACGGAATCAGTCATGTGACCCACGATTCATCCAATCCTCCACCTTTTTGCTACATCTAGGTATTCTGCCAGGGGTGAGGATGCACTGCACCTTTCTCTCATGTATGACTGTCGATGTTCCTCACTTACGATCTCAACAGGGTTGGTCTCCTCTTCATTTATCTCCTCTTAATTTCAGCATCAAGTCTCTATACATATTTCCTGAAAACAACTGGCATGAAATAAATGCTGAAGTGGCTGCTCCAATGAGTGTTTTATCTGGGACACACTCACCATTATGATTCAGAGGTTTATTCATGACCTATGTTCACAATTTATAACCATGATCTATGCGTCGTACCGGCGATACCAGTGCAGCTCCTGCACTTCAGTTATTCATTTTGTTTATGATGACGTTCGCTTTTTCATCTCTATAAAATAAATATAAATATATATTGTCACGGACGAAGGACTCAAGGGCAGGCGTTTTTGCAAAAAAAAAAAAAGGGGGGGGGGGGCTTCTTGAACTCAAAGAACAGGGACAGTAAACAAACTGGATCACAAGAGATCAAAACGGGAAGAGCGGAGCAAGAAAGGGCACAGGCGACATCAAGGGTTCAATGTCATTGACTGGACTGGGGCTGGCAAGACAAACAGGTACTTAAACACTAAGACTAACGAGTGGTAACAAGTAACAGCCGGAACTCACCAAGGCCACATTTGGGAGGAGTCATGAGGGTTAGGCATGTTGGACGTGACGTATCCTTTTAACCTGAAACTAAGAACTATTTCTAAAAGTATGTAAGTGCAAAAATATAATTTTACTCTCCATATCGTATAATAATGTGATAATAATTGCATGAATTAAAACTCAGATTACAACCTGATTAGTTTTGCTCAATTGTGGCACTTTGAATCACTCCTGCACACAGAATCGATTGTACGATGAGTTATGTTACATAAGCAAATCCATCTCTTGCTACTTTTAATTGGCATGCTACAGAGTTTTCAAAGTAGGCTTCAATAATGAGCAACATTTTTTTTTTAAAGAATTAAACAATTATCTCATAATTATCACATTAAACAATGGGGAGTATCAGCTTAGAGCAAGATGTTAAATAGTTGCCCAAGAAGCAAAATTTTTGTTAAATTTTAGTTAATTGAGGCATTTATAGTTTGAACGCACAGAAAACTGATTACAACCAATTGTTGGAGCTTACATGTAGCCTAATTCTGATTTCATGGTAGTTTTTAATATATTAACTCCAAAATGGATATGTTTTCCCAGAATCATATATGAGCAACCTGTGGAATGAAAGACAGAAATCTACTGATATGAATTTATTTGATTCTACTATTATGCCACTGCTACATTTCCTACAGTATGACGATAAGAAAACTACCATCCGTAGCTACCAACTACATAACCTGTCACTCACACCGCAACCACAATAGCTACCATGGTGTAAATAGCATCGATTTTCAGTTGCCTTGCTCCCTCTGAAGTGTTGCACTGCCTCGAAAAACCACTGCAGCTTTGACATCACTGAACTTGTTTTTCATGCTGTTTCTAGCAGCACTCGTGTGTGCATTTCCAGTGCAGAATGATTATTTGCAGCAACCGCCTCTGCTAATATAAATATTCAGTTAATCGTTCACCGCAGTGCTCGTCTGCTGATGCTTATGGCGTTACACCATGTAGCAACAACGTGAACAATAAACAGCGACATAAAAAGTTCGTAGCGTACTTACGGAGTGACCCAAACTGTGCCTGTTCAAATTAAGTCATTTGTGATGGGGACAACTTTGGAGAAAAATATTTTGGAACCAACAAGGACCCTTAGCGTGAATTAAACACACATTTCACTAGACTGGTCTGCTATGGGAGAAGTTACAGAAGCAGTGCTGTGCAAGGTTGAGAGTCAGTGAAAATTTCGACCCTTTATATGCACTAGGGATGGGAATATAAGGCAAAAGCACTGTTGGAAGGCTAGGAAGTATCAATGGAAATATTTATTTCAATACAAAATGCGATATTACTCATTTTTGCAAAAGGAGGAGCATTAAAAAGTAATTTGGATAAATTAAATTGAAGCTGAGATGAATTTAAACTGAAGCAGTAGCTCAAATGCAGTAGTATGCAATAATGTTTAATAGTGAGCTTTTGAGCAGTTATGAAAAATGGTAAAACACAATCGTAATAATTCTTCTCTGGTTTATAAGATACTCCAATAATTTTATAGAAAATTACATGTCTTCAGCAAAATAACTTAAAACATTAAATGTAGCCTTGAAACTAGAGTTGATATTGTAAAAATTCTCATTGCGATACATTTGCCATACAGTAAATGTTACAATATTTATAAAACAAGATAGGAGTAGAAAATTAACCCAAAATGAACTACAGCCAAATATAACTTGTATTCAACCAGTAGAGTCTTTACTGGGAAAGGCAAGTCAGAAGTTCACGTTCTGGTTAACTCACCGAAAAGTATCAACGGTCATGAGTCGCATAACGACATTTTGGTCTACGACGGACCGCATATACTGTACAACGGTGGTCCCGTAATAATGATGATAAATAAATATGTTATTAGTTTATGTATTTGCTTTACTGTACTTTTTAATTATTATTTAGGAGATACTATATAGCCTATATATAAGTACGCTCTGTGATGTTCGCACTATAATGAAATTGCCATTTCTGAAAACATATCCCTGTCTTGATCTGACACACGACTGTCTTGGCGCACTAATAATTCACTCTTTAAAACTTTATTAAGAACAAATTTACAGAACACAATTTGGTAACACTTTACTTAAAGCACTCATGTATAATATTACAGATACCATCATATTCATAAAGCAATGTTTATTATGCAATATAAATGGTCAATGAAGAGCTCATCTACAATGCACTATAAATATCTTCATGAATGCACATACTTAATTATGGAGGTATCTATACCGCATTATGATGAGTGCTTTAAGCAAAGTGTTACCCATAATTTTTTAGTACATTTAAATGACAATCATGATAACCTAAATGTACATGCAAAATTAACAGCAGCATAACAACAGACACAATCTGTGCTAAAAAAATCACTTGCTTTTACTCAATATCCTCTCTGTGGAATCCAAAATACTTCATTACAGTGAATGATAAATGTCTTCTGGTGATCAGTTCATGTTCGCTTGTGTGATTTGCTCATATTTTTTTTTTTGACTTTTCAAAATCATGCCACGTTATGAGTGAGCAAGGTGAAATTGACTGCGATTGGTTTGGAGAACGCATGTACAGCTGGACTTCAGAACAAATACACTGGAAACTTATTAGAGAAAAGATCAATCACAAGTAATTATACTGCTGCTGAATAATATTTATGCTTTAGAAGCTAACCTGGGGTGAATTTTTCAGCCCAATGCCAGTATTTGTACTACAGCCGTTTACAGCTTTGGATCTATGCTATACACTTTGGTGCATCTGTCCCTATATGATTTTGGCATACTTTCATATTTCTCTTTTCCTTTTTTTTAATGCATGGTCATGTGACTGATGTCATACCTTCGGTAGCCATCGTAGGCCGTTACATACCATGTTGTAGATAACCTTTGAGACATTTTATGCACAGATCATCTGCTGCAAATGCCTAAATTAATATCAGAATGGATTGAAAATGATGACAGTAAGGATGAGAATGTAGATTTCGATGACAACAGCGATGTATAAGAGGCGGATAATGCAGAAATCGATGATAGCTGTGAGGACATTCCAGAGGATGTATTCCAGTACATATTGAAGCACATTTCATGTTGAACATAGTAAAAATGAAGTAGTTGACCAAACACGGGTTAATTTTGTGATACTCGAAGCCCCAGCTTCACTCTCCCCTGTTATGTGTGTTGGTATGTCTCACAGGGGAGGAAGATGGGATACTTGTAAAAATAATAAATTTTACTCGATTTCATAACTGCTAGGGTATAATTCAGAAGCTTGGGTGTTGGATTTTGGCCTCAGAATCTCTAGTATGTGTCTCTATGGGAAACTGCTTTGTGTCAGAACTTGTCAAGTCTAGCAGATACCATATGTGGCGCATATGCATGACACCACATGAGCCAAAGTACTAAATGGCCGTATCGCTTTATCAATTTCCCATCAGGTTTTATTCTCGTCCTTAAATGACAGATCTCATGTTAAATTAATCAGTTTTTATATGGCAGAGCAGGATGACCTCCTCAATGAAACAGCCAAGGAGTGATTTATAGAGTGTGTTCAGACCAGGGTAAATGGACAGGACCCAGTAAGTGATGACCAAGACAAAATAAGGCATTTGCAGTAAATTGTAACAAATTCAAATATATATTAGGTATATGTATATATACACAGTGTGTAGTATTATCTGCACCTGCTGGATCGCATGTTTGAACCCCACAGTGTTAAGTACGCACAAAGACACAGACAAACATTATGGGGTAAATACAGAGACCACTACTTGCCTTACTTAAAGTCTTTGGGCTTTGGGAATATGCAAACCTCAGCCAATGACAGAACAGAGGTGGAGGTTTTCAAGGCCGATTACAAATATAACTAATTTTCCGGTTTCAGTACTCAATTCTCCCATTTAAGGTCATGGTTGATAAAGCTTAATTAAATATGCATTACATATGTAAACAAGTTCTAAATGCTGAGCTGACATTCAGTTTATGACAATTGGGCTTTCTACACTTGATGAGCCAATCATCGTGTTAAAGGGCCAGTCCCTGCTTCAGCGACCAACTCGTAATTCAAATCAGTGCCTCAGAACTAATTATCAGTCATTGCTTGTCAGCACAACATTCGCAAAAAATTCCACAATGGACTCCAGCAATTCCTCCAGCTGCTGTTTCTGCTTGATTACTTACCCTCATTCTATGCTGCATTTACTTTCTGACCTCTTAATAGCTTCTTGGCTTTTACATCCAGGGACTTCATTTCATGCCGTCATTTGTTCTTCCATATGCATTTTATTCTGCTATTAAGTTAATAAATTGAATTAATTCATGGTTTTAAGTGTTACCCCTGCGTCTTGCTGAACCTGAGAGGGCGAAGTACTTTGTTCCATCCCATGGAGACTTGATTGTTAAGTATAGATAAGGCCAGTTGGGTGGATTTGAGCTGGAAAGTGTAGGAAGCCTGGACTTTAAGGGTAATTTAAGGCTTTGGGGCAACACCATTGTGTATGGGTCACAGCCACAGGCTTGGAATAGGATTTTAACGCTTTTGTCGGAGTGTGCCTTTGTGCTCAGTGTCTTTTTAATTTGTTTCCTGCCGTCCGCCTTCGCACCTGCCTGCATTCTGATTTGGCCTTGGCCTTTTGGGAGGTTCATTTTTTTAAGCAATAAAAGGTAACCTGGGTGTGCTGAGCCTTTAGAAATTTCACGTAAATTTGTGGCTGGCCTTCACCTCGCAGGCTACATAACCACTGAAGAAAGCAAAGTACCTGCGATGAAGCACCATGTGACCCAGCCAGCTCTGGAATATAAATTACAGTATATATATATATATATATATATATGGGGGGGTCCATAGACCACCCCAGAGGCTACGGGCACAGAGCAGGGAACAAAGCAGGTACCAATCCGTTGCAGGGTGCACTTACATTCATTCACACATACACACCTATGGGCAATTCGGGAACTTCAACTCCAATTTAGCTCTGCGAGCCAAACCATAAAACCAGCACTGGACATATATTTCATGCATTTTAGAGTTTACTTTTGTAAAAGTCCCACAAAATTTCCCATTTAGTTTCTTATGCGTGTGCATGCGGTGCCCACTGTCAGGCGCAGGGCAGGGGTTTGGGGCTGCGTGTGCATGCGGTGCCCACTGTCAGGTGCCAGGCAGGGGTTTGGGGCTGCGTGTGCATGCGGTGCCCACTGTCAGGCGCAGGGCAGGGGTTTGGGGCTGCGTGTGCATGCGGTGCCCACTGTCAGGTGCCAGGCAGGGGTTTGGGGCTACCTTTATCGTCAGGATTACGCCACATTGGCCAGTGCTTCATTCTTCTGCAAGACAATGAACAAACTCACACCTGAAAATCGTACAAGAACTGCCTGGCAAAGTACAACAGTGAGGGCAACTTAGGCTAATGATCTGACCTGGCCAGCCTGCTGCACCCCACAGAACATGTAAGGGATGAACAGGACAAAGAGTTAAAGCAAAGCAATCCACCCTGCATGTCTAAGAACATCTGCAGAAGATAAATCGGGCCATTTCCTGCTGAAACATGTTAACCAAGTTCCTCAGGATTGTGAAACACTTATCAGAGCAAGTTCTGGCTATTTTGAGCAATCGATTTTCCGGAGTACTTCTCTGGTTCTCCATATGCTTCACATTGCATATTGTAATATGTATTTCAATTTCAAACATGTACTCGACAGAAATTATGTAAAATTTTACAAAATGTCTAGCATCCAGCAAGTGAACTGTAACACTGGTTGGCTCTGTAGATTCATAGTTTGAGATTAATTGTTGACACACCAAAATGAAATGTGTCCTCTGCATTTAACCCATATGTGACATAGCAGGGGGCAGCTAATTCAGCACCCGGGGAGCAGTGCATGGGGGCGGTACCTTGCTCAGGGTACCTCAGTGGTATCTTGCTGGTCAGCAGTCTTTCAATTACTAGTGCACTATCCTAACCATTAAGCCACCACTGCCCTCAGTTACATGTAGCCATTTAATTGAGGGACAGATTTCCAAAATTACATTTTTTTTGTTGCTTTTGAGAAGAGGCTGCCAGTGACCTTTCTGCACTTTCTGATCATATGTTCATATGTGTTGGAAACCAAAACTCACTCAGTCCTGGTACAGTACAAACCAACAAAGAACTTTTGTTAAATTTCCAAAGTTCATTAAGTCCACGAACATTTTCTCAAAAAAGGTACCCTAAGTAAGTTGTGTAAATGTGGTCTTCAATTCTGGATCAGATTTATGATGAAATAATTCATATACAAATCTGTTGGATTAGTTAAGATTAGCTTTGCACTCTATTTAAGGAACAACTCACGAAGGGCACCTGCAGTTCTATTGAGCGGAAGTCATAAAAAGAATGTAAAAATGAGATATTCCGGAATTAACCCTCTCCATGACAACCTGGCAGACTGTGCCGTTGACATAACCATTCTATTTCTCCAATCGTGGTGAGTCTGACACTGTTGACTTCTGAGAGTGCTGGATGAATTAGAATGCATCATGGGAAAAATATAACTTCCAGATTTTAATGGGTCAAGCCAACAATAAAAAAGTAGTTTATTTAGGGAACACAGCATAAAAATAATTCAGGAGTATAAAACCCAGAAAGCTGTGGAACATTAGAAAGAAAAGGCCATCAGGTTTTTTTAAAAGAAAGCAAAAATAACTCTGTGTATGTATATGTGTGTGTGTGTGTGTATATATATATATATATATATATATATATATATATATAGAGAGAGAGAGAGAGAGAGAGAGAGGCATAGTGTTCGCTGTGGGTGATTTGTTCCAAACTTCAGCATTTTGTTAAATTTCCAGAAGATTATGTTATACACTGTGAAGTTCCTATCAGGATCTAAGAAATACAAATGAGCAAATCAAAAGAACAAATCAATTTCCCTTCCTATGGCAAATAACGATGAGGTTTTTTTTTATCTACCACTGGAGGGCAGCACGAACACCTAGAATCATACAGGGTCATGTTTCTCGAAAACCTTAATGCTACTTCACTCATAAGTTCTAGCTTAAAAAGATAGGCCTAGAACTCCCGAACGACGTGGCATTAAGAAGGCATCGAGAAACTCACCCCAGGACAGCATCATAGAATTTTTATGTAGTCAAAGACGTCAGAGTAGAGCTTGATAAAATCTTCATATCTTAAGAAGCAAAAGTTGCGCGAAGATAAATTGATTTCCCCAGCCTGGATTCTGTGTAGAATCTGCTATTTGAAAACATGCTGTATTAATGTCCATTTAAATAAGCAATGAAACGTGATAGAAGTATGTCTCTAATAACGCGCACATCAGAAGCTGCTTTACAATCAGTTTTGCACATCGATTACAATTTTAAAAAAATGTTTATTGTAAAGAGAATTTTATGTGGTTTAACTTAAACCCGTCTTATAAGTCTATAAAGAAAAAGTAATAATGGATACAGAGACTGCAGTAGCCGGAAGAGAGTCAAATTTAAATTCGATTCCGTTGCTCTTACAGTCATAACTGGCGATATCGTCTGTAGAATCCTCCACTTCTAAAAACCGTTTACAAATGTTTTCACGCACAACCGTCCAAGCACTACTGCTAATAATAAATATCACTATCATATAACAATGAGAAACATTTCACAAGACGCGGTTTCTCTTGATGTTTTAAGATTTAGATAGCCCACTTTAATCCAGCCCAGACTGTTGCTGTTGCGTCTGTTCACTTGACCCACTAACCTAAATCAAGGTATCTTGCCCTTAAGAAAACTATATATTTAGACAAGAGACGCTGCGTATTATCTGCATGCTGACTTTCATTACGAACAAATTGCAGCTTTTTCTTTTAACAGATATCATATTAAGTCCTGTTGCATAAGGGCCCATTTCGAGAAAAAAAAATAGCTTAAACGCACCTGTCACATTCGCCCGTGTTTAAATGAGTAGCTCTTATAGCGATGTGCATACAATATTCAGGAGGTACACAAAATTTTCCTCGGTTTTACTTCTTTCAGTATAAAATTTACATCTGAAAGAATGGTAGCGCTCTTCCGTTATTATTTCCACTCACTTTTCATTGTGAGTTAGATATATATGTAACTGTAATTCTCATGAAAATATGAATCCGTAGTTTAAAATTATGTCTCAAGGGGCTTCATTCCAGTTACGGGTTGACGCACCAGTGCGACATTCATAAATCAGAAATTTAAGGGGGCATTAACAGAATGAAACAGCAACATGAGCGGCTTAATCGCTGCTATTTTAATGGACTCCACGCAATTCATTAAATTGTCCGAAATAATTAAGCTAAAACGAAAACTACAGTAAAGCGGAGACCATACGGAGGTGGCGGCCTGCTGTCTGCGCCGCTCTCGAATACAAACGGCTCATTGTTGGCCGCAGAAATGATCGCGAACTGCCAGGAAAATAAAGCAGACCCCTGTGTTAGGTGTTCATGCTCTCCGTGTCAAGTTTAATTAGCGAAGTCGGCCGGAGCGCCGCGATCAGGGGCAAAGGAATGAGCGCACAGGTCACCGGAGGGCACCGGGGATCCCCGTCTGGAGGTTACTGTCACGGTTTAAAATAGCAGCACAACAAATGAAAGGATATGTTGAGCATGCCCTACATCAAGAAAGAGCTACCTACCTACCTATCTCCCTTCCCTAAACGGTTAATTTATTGTGCTTCCTCCCACCCCTCCGTCATTAGACAGCTTCTCTAAATTCTGATAGTGACAAAAGTGTAAAAATAACGCCCTCTTACGGCTCCTCTTTGTTCACAGTGCCGAATGTTTCAGTATTTCAATTGTGAGCCTCCACACACCACAACTCAAAACTCTCCCAAATTAAAGATGAATTTTGTAAGAACAATGAGATTCAGGCCTAATAACAATTTATCCAAGGACATAACAAAGTGTAGTTAGACTACTTAAACGCAGTTTGCACTGAAAACTCTAAACAAATCACGGGTTGGATGTGACAGTTTCTATAACATATAGTCTAAAGCGTGTATGTCGCAATACATATGGTCTGCTTCAACAAAGGGAGGTAACTATTGCAATATTGCGGGCATTTAAAACGATGGACTGTCTGTTTGAGGCAGCCTAGCGAAATCATTCCTTATATTAAAAGCAGAATAATGTAATACAAATGCCAGGGTCTTTATTTTATAAATATGACTTTAATTGGAGCCGTTTCCTTTCTGCAGGCCACAGGGCACTGGCGGAGCCAGAAAATTTTCAGTGTGGTGGCCAGGGTGGGACCAGAGGTCATTTTGGGGTGGCACATAAATCTAAATATGAAACCTCGTCGCGGGAATAATCCCCCTTAAAACAACGTATAGTCAGTCAGCCCGTTGGTGGCGCGTTTGAGGTGGCTCCGACTCCCATATAAAAAGTTTCAGTGTGCATAATAGCACCAAAGTCGACTGGGAGGAAAAAGCTCATGCGAAGATTACATCATTTTTTTCCAGATAAGAGCGACAGCCGTTCGCAGGTCGGCAGGAAATTACAAGGCGCCTAATTAAATAAACCAAAGCGGCAGAGATCGGCAGCAGGAGAAATGAGCGCATAGCTAGAAAGAAGCGAACGCATAGCGAGTGAGAGGCGCACATGATTTAAATGCACGGCGCTCCGCACCTCTCCCCAAAGTGCGCTCTCCCTTCTTTCCCTGCGGATGCTTTGTCACTCCGGAGCGTGTTTTCTGCTCTTAAATGCCGTTGCTTTTCCTTATTTATTCCAGTGTTCCTTTGAAACCATGGCATGAAGCGCCGGGCGCTGCGCTGGAGTGCCTCTCACTGCTCTAAAAGGTGCTGATTTTAACTTATCCGCTCAACATTTTTTTCTTTCTTTTTCTTTTTTTTTTTTTTTTTTTGTTGGTGGAGTAGGGCCACCCTAACTTGGGGGTTATAAGTCAACTTGTTCATTGAGTCAGATAAAGACGGAGGGCAACGCCACTGTATGCTTTCCATGAAAATGACCAAAGACAGAAAGCTACGGGGGATTCATGAATGAAGGGCTGTGTGCGGACCGATCATACTGCTCCTCTGCATCGATCGGATGTCTCCAGCGATCGGCTGCATTTCTTCACTCTAAATTTTATGCTTGCCCTCGAGGTTCATTTTAGGAAATAACGGGAAGACGAACTTCTTACGCTTAGTATACGTGTCGGCGAGTTATAGAAACGTACACTTTATTTACAGCGGACAGGGGAATATCACTTGGAAAAAGGCGAGAAAATGGGAAGATACATGCTGCGAGTGGTTTGCATCGTGGCTTGCGTACTTTCCGCTTGCTGCACACCGGCGCCGGGGACCGACACCAAAGCGACATCCCGGGATACGTGCGCGTCCTGCGGCGTCGCTCAGCCAGAGGAGCCGGGCCGGCTGGACGGAGACTTCCTGGAAGCCGTGAAGAGACATATTCTGAACAGGTTACAGATGCGAGAAAGACCCAACATCACGCAGCCCATCCCGAAGGCGGCGATGGTGACCGCACTGAAGAAGCTGCACGCCGGCAAAGTGCGAGACGACGGCAGGGTGGAGATCCCCACCCTAGACGGACACGCCGCGTTTACTAACGAGGTCCCGGAGGAGACGTCAGAGATCATCAGCTTCGCGGAGTCAGGTATAAAGCGCTCGAAACATCTCTATAGTTAATAGACTTTTTAACTATAGTTGAACTGGTTCGTCGGGGATCAAGACATATACTGGATTTATTTAAATGGTGATAACATATAATCGTCATTTATTTACATATGCCCTTGTTTTTGTGTGTATGTGTTTGTTTTTTTTTTTTTACAAATTTAATTTAAAACGTGCAGACCACCAAGATGACAGATGAATGGATGGTCTATTAAAATTCGCATTCGGATCCCGCATGTAATGAGAGAGACGGGAATGTGAATGAAGCCGCTGGAGCGTTTCACTCACACACACCGCGATATAAGCGCTTTCTGTCTGCATCGGGATATGATACTTTAAAATGATGTTTTATTTCAGCCCGGGTCTATACATACGAGCAAAGGCGCCGACAAGACCGCAATTAACCATATCATCGCTACACACATAATAAATAAAATAAAACAACTAAAGCAAGTCGAAGTGATTAGATGTTTAAAATGACACGCAGCAGACCAGCCCTCTGTTTGATTCCGCATTTAATTTGTGTTTTATGCATCCATACGCATAGACGCAGCCCTGTCCCTGGATTCTGTGTCTCTTCTGAGAACCTTAAATGACCTCTGTCCTTAAACAGTAGCGAAGGCTGTCTGTAGCCCCCAGCGAATAAAAGCCCTCTGGTAGGGTAAGCGGGTAGCCTAAACCTCAGCACTGGCGTTGTATGGGGGGGCACAGGGACACATTTCCAGCCTTCCAAAGTGGTGGCAGGCACGGTTACCCCTCGATGCCCTTCCCACGACCCCTCGGAGCATGTTATCTCAGTGTGTTCACATGACAATAGGACTGATGGACTGTGTTCTGGACGACACTTTTTGTTTGGGTACAAACAGTTTGTGACCAGGTCTATAAAAACGACATAAAACAAACCATGGAATAGTACACAGAGTATGAGTCATCTCAAAGCTGGTGGGGGGGGGGGCGTTGTCCATTTCTGGACAAGTCGAAGGTCTTACTCACAGATGCCTCTGCATCTTTCTGCTGTACTCTGTCATCAAAGTGGCTGAGTCTCCCAGACAGAGACCCCCAACACAGTGTGTGTGTGTGTGTGTGTGTGTGTGGTGCATGCGTGTGTGTGTGTGTGGGGGGGGGGGGGCGGTTATTGGATAGACAGACATGGTGCTGAGTCAGGCCTCACACGAACTCATGTTCTCCCACCCTTAACGCACAGTCCGGAACTGGTGCCCATGCGCCAGGATTGGCTCTCATCAATGGAGCAACATCTGTTTGGCTTCCGTGTTAAACCAGTCCCTACCTTGTTATAGGTGACGGTCTGGCCCTTGATCATCCTCTAACACTATGTGTCTTTGGACTCTGTTTATCTCACATCTGCAAAGTGAGTTTCTGTCAATAATGTCACCTGGCTTCTAATAAATCGCATGTCAGAGCAAAAATATTTTAATTCCTGTTCAATGGTTAGCATTAACAAATTATCTTTAATAATATATTTACACGTTACATGTTTTTCCAAATTATGAAAGTGTCAGTATTAATATTTACCTACAATTTTCCTGCCACACAAAGGGGTCATTATAAAACCCAGCTCAGCTGGAATACCTGCATTTCAGGGTAGAATCACATGCCTTCAGCGTGTTCCCTTCAGGAGCAGCGTCCTGCCCTGAGCGCTCTTTCCGTTTGTCCCAGCAAAGTGCTGTTCTTTTCCCCCCAGCAGGGCTCTTGTGTGCTTGTCAGTTTTCAGACATCCTTTGCTGTCTGGCCCCCCAGAAGACACGGTGCACTGTGCTCCAGTGGGGGGCAAGCTCATGCCCTGGGTCACCGTGGAATTCCTTTACACTGCCCAGCAGAATCACAAATCACACTTGCTGTTGACCACCACTTAAGTCATTCCCTCTTCTGGCTCCTGGACTCCTGTCCACTGCTCGTCCCGTGGCTTGGCGAGGTCACGTCATTCCCCCGCAGAAACAAGCCTCTTTCAAGCCGCAGAGTAGCAGTCATGTTCCGTCACTAAGCCCAGTGTGTGAGAAACCCTAGCTGACTGTCAGGTCTTGTTTGGCTTGTGTTGGCTTTTCACCTGTATCACTGACACATTCCTCGGCACGTTTATTGCCTTTCAATACACACCAGAGATAGTCAGGATATCTGCAACACATGCCATCACATCAAAGACAGTCAGGACACCCGCAACACATACATGTCATACCAGACACAGTCAGGACACCCGCAACACACACAACGTAACACCAGAGACAGTCAGGACACCTGCAACACATACATGTCATACCAGAGACAGTCAGGACACCCGCAAAACACACCGTCACACCAGGGACAGTCAGGACACCCGCAACACAAGCTGTCACACCAGAGACAGTCAGGACACCCGCAACACACGCCATCACACCAGAGACAGTCGGGACACCCGCAACACACACCGTCACACCAGAGACAGTCGGGACACCCGCAACACACGCCGTCACACCAGAGACAGTCGGGACACCCGCAACACACGCCGTCACCCCAGAGACAGTCGGGACACCCGCAACACACGCCGTCACACCAGAGACAGTCGGGGCACCTGCAACACACGCTGTCACCCCAGAGATAGTCGGGACACCCGCAACACACGCCGTCACACCAGAGACAGTCGGGGCACCCGCAACACACACCGTCACACCAGAGACAGTCGGGGCACCCGCAACACACACCGTCACCCCAGAGACAGTCGGGACATCCGCAACACACGCATTATAGGATTGATTTAAAAATATTATTACTGGTGTACAAAGCACTAAATGATCTTGGACATTTCTGAATTACTTGAACATTATGAAGCTAGCAGACCCCCCAGGTCATCTGGGAAAGGTTTACTCAACATTCCCAGAATAAGTACCAGGCAAGGTGAAGCAGCGTTCAATTTCTATGCTAAAACTGTCAACTCATTTAAATTAGGACTTTACTTTTACTACAGCTTTTCAATAAATTAAATCAGTTTAATCATACACTGTGACTACAATATAACTTATTTTCAGTTAAGTATTTGTTTTATGTTTTTTAAAGTTAATTGTATTGTTATTCTTTTGTCTTTAATTTATTTTATTTAAATGTGTTCTGCCTTTGTAAAGCACTTTGAATTGCCTTGAGTCTAAATTGTGCTATATAAATAAACTTGCCTTGCCTTGCCGTCAAACCAGAGACAGTCAGGACCCCCACAACACATGACCATTGCAACAAAGACAGTCAGGACACCTGCAATACATACTGTCACACAAGAGATAGTTAGGATTCCCACAACACACATTGTCACATCTCAGACAGTCCGGACACCTTCAACACACATCATCGTGTCACAGATGATCAAGACATCCGCAACACACAATGTTACACCAGAGACAGTCCAGATACTTGCAATGCACACTGTAACACCAGAGACCATCAAGACACCTGCAACACACACAGTTACACCAGAGACACTCCAGATACCTGCAACACACATCATCATGCCAGAGACAGTCAGGAAACCAAGAGCACACACTGTCACACCAGAGACAGTCAGGACACCCGCAACACACGCTGTAACATCAGAGACAGTCAGGGCACCTGCAACAAACGTCGTTACACCAGAGACAGTCAGGACACCTGCAACACACGTCGTAACACTGGAGACAGTCAGGACACCCGCAACACACCGT
The DNA here is from genome assembly GCA_026777045.1 of Hyperopisus bebe. NCBI lineage: Eukaryota > Metazoa > Chordata > Actinopteri > Osteoglossiformes > Mormyridae > Hyperopisus > Hyperopisus bebe. The sequence continues at coordinate 9,919,798 of JAODJW010000081.1, read as the reverse complement.
AACACCAGAGACAGTCAGGACACCCGCAACAAACATCGTAACATCAGAGACAGTCAGGACACCTGCAACAAACGTCGTTACACCAGAGACAGTCAGGGCACCTGCAACACACGTCGTTACACTGGAGACAGTCAGGACACCCGCAACACACCGTAACACCAGAGACAGTCAGGACACCCGCAACACACACAATGTAACACCAGAGACAGTCAGGACACCCGCAACACACGTCGTTACACCAGAGACAGTCAGGGCACCCACAACACACGACGTTACACCAGAGACAGTCAGGGCACCCGCAACACACGCCGTAATACCAGAGACAGTCAGGACACCTGCAACACTCGTCGTAACATCAGAGACAGCCAGGACACTCGCAACACACGTCGTTACACCAGAGGCAGTCGGGATACCCCCACTTGTTTTGCACGTATTCTTATGAGTTGTGGCTGACAAAGTGCTTGAGTAACAAAAGGTATCACCCCCCCACCTCCCACTGCAAGTGGGGACTTGCCGGCAGGCCCACCCAGGCTGCTGTGCCGGACTCACCCATGCCTCCGCTAGCTGCATGTTACTGTGCGCCAGCTCCCTCTGATTGGGTGTGACAGATCACACACAGGTGTTGCTGGACACCCCTCTGGTTATTTCTGGAAATATTTTCACTGTTCAAGAAAACAAACCTACATGAATGCATACGAATGTTTTTTTTAACCCTTAGTATAGTGTCCGCGTTTTAAGCTGCAGTGCTTTCCCAGAGACACAGGCCTCTGATCCTCCTCTCAGCAGCACAACAGGGGCTGTGAGTCGCTCGAAACTCCTTACAAGTGCGGCTCCTGATCCTCCCTTAGCACCTCCGACTCAGTGCGATGCATGATTCATATGCGCGTTACATAACCCAGCTCGCCTGGACGGCGTCCGACGCCGGGCTGCTCAGCGTCGGGCCGGACAGAGAAGGTGGGAGGCAGGGAGGCGAGAGTCCGGCCCGGTGCCAGGCAGAGTCTCAGCCCGGCCAATGGGGCAGCAGGGATCAGACCATGTGACCAGTGCTCAGACCTTATGTCGTCACCTTAACCAACCCCTTGCCACCGCTGTCCTGGCATCTCGGCAAGCAGGGAGTATTTTCGCTTTAGATTCACTCATGTGTACGGGGGCTGTTTTTGGATGGTGTTTAAAAGGGTCTGGCCCAGTGGCTGATGGGTAAAAGTGTACAATCAGGGCGCTGGCAATGTTTACTCACGGTTCAGTGCATCACATGCTGATTACCGTTGGCCTGCTGATCTGCCTGGCCCACCCACCTCCATTTTCACAGTTGCTGGTGATTTATGGGGTTTTGAGGCTCTCAGTTAGATAACGGGGGCTGGTGAGTCCTGACAGGGCTGTGAGGGTGTAAATAACCACTTTGGGAAGAGACGGCAGAGTGGCATCTAAAGGCTGCAGCTGTTGACAGTGACCCTGACAGAGTGTCCCACATCACAGCTGGGTGGGGGTTTGACCAAGGTGTGGTTTGGTGGAGCGGCTGGCCTTCCTGTGCAGAGCTGTACACACTTGTTTGGCTTGGTGTTATTACTGCTCTGGAGGCCCCACCTGGGCATGAGCTGGTGGGCACTGTGCCCTTTGCACTTCTCCATGGGGACTCTGCCATCCCCCTACCCTGCCCCTGCAGCCGACCATCCAGGGCCCCCCATGAGTGTGGGGTGAGCCCCCCCCAGTGACATCCTTCTGTGAAGAGGGGGGGCTTCCCCGCAAAGTGGCAGGGGCAATCGCTCTGAACCTCCCTAATTCTCCGCAGCCATTCTCTCCGCTCCCTCCGTGAACGCAGTCCAACTGTGAGCACTCGGAGGCAGCGCCCACGCCGCATGCTAATCTCTGCTGGAACAGAGGGCAGCTTGTGTGGGACACCTTCACCAGCAGCTCACGTTTCAGGGGACGGCCTTCGCCGAGCTGCGGCACTCTGGCACGTGTCTGTCAGAGACTGTGGAGCGGCCCCTCGCCGTAGCGGCATCCCCCCCATGTTTTTATGCACGATGCAAAAGGAAGCAAAAAACTCACCATTGTTATGTGACTGACATTGACGCATAGAGTCGAATGCCCTCATACTCATTGGATACGGAGGCAAGCAGTCAGTCCGCATTTCACATCCCTCAGCCGTCTTGATTGCTTTGTATCGTTGCGTAAAATGGCCTGAAAGGTCCCTTACCATGCCGCTGTCTCTGTCTCGTCTATCCCCCACAGATGTCACGCAGTCCCCTCAGGCAGACCTCTACTTCCTGATCTCCAACGAGGGCAACCAGAACTTGTACGTCACGCAAGCGAACCTCTGGCTGTACTTCAAGGTGCTTCCCTCCAGCCCAGAGAAGGGCCTGCGCAGGAAGGTGGCGGTGAAGGTGCACCGGCGTGAGCTGGGCGCTCCTGGCACGCGGACCCTGGTGGAGAAGCGCGTGGAGCTGAAGCGCAGCGGCTGGCATACCTTCCCGCTGACGGATTCCGTCCGTGAGGCCTTCAGTACAGGCGACCGGCGGCAGGACCTGGAGGTGCAGTGCGAGGCCTGCCAAGCCAGCGGCGTGCTGCCTGTGTTGGTGAACCCCAGCGACGAGTCGCACCGGCCCTTCCTGGTGGTGCAGGCGCGGCAGGCGGACGGCAAGCACCGGATCCGCAAGCGGGGCCTGGAATGTGACGGTAGCAGCAGCTTGTGCTGCCGCCAGCAGTTCTACATCGACTTTCGGCTCATCGGCTGGAACGACTGGATCATCGCCCCCTCTGGCTACTTCGGGAACTACTGTGAGGGAAACTGCCCCGCCTACATGGCGGGGGTGCCTGGCTCGGCATCCTCCTTCCACACTGCCGTGGTGAACCAGTACCGCATGCGGGGCATGAGCCCCGGCTCCATGAACTCGTGCTGCATCCCCACCAAGCTGAGCACTATGTCCATGCTGTACTTCGACGACGAGTACAACATCGTCAAGCGGGACGTGCCCAACATGATTGTGGAGGAGTGTGGCTGTGCCTGAGGGGGGGGGGGCACATCACAGATACATCTTCTTTATAAATATCACCCTCTTACTTCTTTGACGTTAATACCTGCACACACACACACACACACACACACACACACACACAGACACACACACACACCCTCATGAAGCACCCCTGCAGAATCATACGTGTTGTACATATATTTATGTCTGTTAATATCACGTTGTAGAAACTTATCGATTTGGCCGGCGAGCAGATCGAACCCGGTGACGCCGAGGTGGGCAAACAGATGAACCTTAGGTCTCGGTGTCGAAGGGAAGATAGGGGAGCCGTGAGAAGATTATATTTTTGTAGTTGACCGTTTTCGTACGATAGAAGGAGAGATCTCCTCCAGCATGACGAGGATCCTCCGGGGGCCGATGAAGGAGGGCCAGCAGGCGGCCAGCGACGCTCCAGCCTCATCCGCACGAGGACCTCGCAGAAGCACTGACCACGCAACGTTCCGATCATCAGCACTTCCGACAGGGAACACCACCTCTCTTCCCCGCTACTCTCCTCCTTGCGCTCCATGAGGATGGGACTCCGTTCAACCACCCTCTGTCCCCTGCCTGAAGCGTATGACCACTCAGCGTTACCGGGAACCAAGAGGGGCCGGGGCTGGCGGCATCCCCGCGATTCTGCTGGTGGAGCTAAAAACATGCCGGTGGGGGACAGAACCCACATGGCACTGGTGTCCCCCCCCCCCCAGGTTTATAGCGATGTACTTAAACGGCTGCCATAGTATGGAGCCGCTAGCGGTACAGCCGCCACTGCGATGCTCCTACATGCACACATCATAGCACTTGCCGATTTAAATGCCTTGGGGACCCCTGCTCAGTGTCCTAAATGAAACAAGTGCCGTTGAGCTATGCAATGTATAGTATTGACCCACAAGCAGACGAGCGGAACTATCCTACTAGTTTTTAACTCTCATCAATACTTGAAATGTAATCATTCGTTTCCTCTACAAAAGCGGATGATTGTCACGACGTTTGCACTGAAAAGTCACGTGATTAGATAAAAAAGAAAAAAAAACTGCCATTGAAAAAAAAAAAATAATAAACTTATTTTTATAGAAGCAAATTGAATTCTGTTAAAATGTATTATACCTAATGATGGAACCAAAGAGGCCAAATTTTGAGCTGTTATAAATGATGGTGTCACCATCTGTTATTTTGTGAAGTAGTCTGTGACCATTTTAAAAGGCCTAAGTGCTGTATCAGGGTACAAAATCATGGATTCCACTTTCATCTAAACGTCTTTTCTATTTTGTACAGTAGAAAAATGGAATATTTCATAATTTTTTCATCAAATTTAATTCATTTCAGTTTTCTATTTAATAAAAAAAGTACTTTTTAGTCCAAGAATCAGTTAGAATCAAATGCCATCTCTGTACAGTTTATGTAAGATAAAAAAATATGGTTTTAAAATATTTTGTGCTTTGTATCTGGAATAAAATTCATTAAAATAATCTGCAGAAAAGTGTGGATTTGGAAGGTTTGTGGAGTGTTTTCCGTTGGCCGAATGACAAGCGAGCTTTTCAAACTAGGCAGAGTACTGTGGAGATCCCTGGAGACCCATCCCTGATCTGGAGCAGCTCGTTTGGGGGTGACTGACCTTTATGGCGGCCTGCATTCTGAAACCAACCTGCAAGAGCCATAAAATCTTTCCAAGGAACATTCCAGAAGCAGGTTGCTGCCCAGTAGGCCCGCCCCTTCCTGCCAACAGATGGGCATCCCCTTCCCTATCCTGTGCTGGAACTCCCACCCTCCTCTCTCAGTGCTTGGAGTAAAAATCGGTCAGTGGCTGAAAGCCGACTCTCCCAGGCCCTGCCATAATGTTTACACAGGTGAGCACCATGAGAGACCTAATGCTGGGATTATATTTATTAAAACGAGACATTGGGCAGCAGGTCAGGGTCACGTGACAGTCCCTGTGCAGCCGTGATGTCATACCTGATCTTTGCAGAGACTGGAATAGTGAGAATGAGCGAAACAGCCATGCATAGATGCCTGTGACCTTTATCCGTAACTGTGGCAGAAGGGCTTGGCATCCTGGGGCAGGAGCAGGGGCTCAAATGAAAGGAACATTAAACAGCACAGGCTGTAGTCCATAGAGGTGTAGGGTGGGCCGGGGCCCAAAGGAAAGGAACTCCACCCGCCGCTATGTCTGCGGTCACTGCCCTGCATACACCTTCTTTGCAGAGACGTCACATGTCAGGCCAGCATTTACATTTTAGTTATTTGGCAGATGCTTTTTCAAAAGTGACGGCAGGGCCAGCCAGTAATGCTCCCTGTAAGCCCTGCGCATGGACCAGTTGAAAGACCCATGTACTAGATTTTTCAGACCCTGCACAAAAGGAAATTTACTGGTTACCGAGACAAAGATGTGCTTTGAACACCTTCAGTATTAAGGATATACCATGCACTTACACTAACAAATATGATGTAACACTAATATTTATATATTATATGATTATAAGCGACCCAAATCATTTTCAGTATTGTTTTTGGCTTACACGTCGTCTGTGACTTTCTGCGATCTTTCAGCAAGCTCCAAAAATATTCCTGTTTAATTGTTCATGGCCAACTTGCGAACTGAAATCGCGAACGTCAAATGCGTGAATGTGAAAGCGTTTAAATCTTAAAATGTTTATACGTTTCACTTTTTGTGTAATAAATAATATGTGCTGTCATAATTCATTGAGCTTCATTAATTAGTTCACTGAAGCTTAAAAATGTTTTTAATAGTGTTCCCCTTGGCTTATATGTGTGTTCCAGATGCTTCTCTGACAGAAGTCTTCCTCATACCCCTAATTGACAGGGTGAGTCACAACCAGAGCAGGTCAATGCCATCCCTAAAATGTGCGGTACCTGTTGAAAAACATTTAAAAAACATTAAGTCATCCAATACTTTAACAAATATCTTAATATATCATTCTACAGACATTGCTGTGATTTTTATCATGATATTAATCTTGTCCATGTCTCTCACCTTCTACTTTATGGCCAAAGTTGTCCTGTGTGGCCTACTGGTCGGTTCCAGTGGGGAACACGGATCACTCACTGCTCACAGTGCTGAGGTTTGCGCTCAGACATTTCTATTTGCTTAGGGCTGAAAAAATTAGAGGGAACATTGTCAGCCAGTCCCAGGCGCAATGGGGCCCAATGATGACATCACTCTGCTGACCCTGGAATTTAAGCCAGCGACCTTCCAATCACAGGCACAGCAGCCTAACCTGCTTAGCCAATCACCACCCCATGTTCCCAGCTTCCTCAGCATGTTACCTCTCTGTACACTAGGAAACCATCTTCTGTCCGGTCTGATGCAGGCTGTACCAAATTCACCCCCCCCCCCCCCCCCAACAGTCCAGGGACTCAGGCAGCTGAGGAACCACTCCCAGTCCAGAAGCTTACTGGGCCAGTGATTCAGAGCCCGAGGACACACACCCCACACTGGGAGAGAGAGGGGCTGGCCTCGCACTTCAGAGGGAGGAAAGTCTTAAGCGAGAAGGAAGATCAGTCAAAGTAAATTCATTAATATCTTTTAAGGAGATGGTAGCCACAGGCAGAGGTAAAAAAAGAGTGCTACTCATTTTATGAATCTATGGGCAAGAATGATTCCACTGTGGTTATAAAAATGTGAACATCAGATGGATTTTTCACCCCCAGGGTTTGTCAGAAGGTCATAGTTGTCCATCTACTCTCCATAACTGCTGACCCAGAGTCTAACCTGAGAAGCAAGAACATCATGGACAGGATCACAGGGCTCACACACACACACACACACACACACACACACGCACACACACACGTTTGTAATCATATCTTTGTGGGGACTCTCCATTCATTTTTATGGGGAAAACTCTAATCCCAATATGACGACCTTAACCCCTACCCGGCCCTAACCTGAACCATAAGTAACCAAACAAAATATGAAACTTTTGGCATTTTCACGTTTTTGATTGCATTCACGAATCTTTGTGAGGACCCAAAAAAAATGGTCCCCACAACATCAGAAAAACAGGTTTTTATTACATTGTGGGGGACATTTTGTACCCTACAAAGTAATATAAACATAATCCACACACACACACACACATACACACACACACAACATAATACACACACACGCACACACAAATAACCAGTAAATGTGAGACTCCCATTCGCCTGCATATCTTGTGGGTGTGGGTGGAAACCCACACAAACACAGGGGGAGCATACAGGCTCACGTAGGCTGGGAATCGAACCCACAACCCTGGAGGTGTAAAAGGCATGCAACAGATAAATAAAATGATAGCCAGATAATCAGCAGCTGGGATAGACATACACACCTCATATCCGTGGACAGGAAAGAGTCCCGGAAGACTGGGAGTCTTTTTGGCTGAGCCCATGCAGTCATTAAAGTCGCAATATTTGTCTGCAAAGCACATGCAGCCTGGGCCATTTTGGTTTCCTGTTTACCTGTTTTCCTGTTCAAATGCTGCTTTTTGTGGGGAATGGACTCCCAGCCCTCTGTTCCCAGCAGGTAATGATACACAGCAGAGTGTCTATGCTAATAACAGGTCTCTGTGTGCCCCTGCCATCCTCAAAATACTTTTATTGCCGACATCCTAAGGTGCATTCTGTACATTCCTGGAAGGCCAGTCAAGCGCAGGTAACCTTAAGATTCAGCTTTTGGGAGATTTTAGAAAGGCTTAGTAGTCTGCACTCTGTAACTCCAGGAACAGCAGGAATGCAGATGGACATGGTGATGTTTGCGATATTTTTGTTGCAATGAAAAAGGAGTGATGGGAAAACATGTTATGAACATGCAAATAAGCCTGGGGTTTTTCCAGCTGGGGCTTGTATGCACAGATTCAAGCTCAGGCGATGGACGTTATTTCTGGTTTTCAATGCGTGAACGTCACAGTGGTGATGGCACAACCATCTTGCCCACTTCCTGTTTTTAACAACACGTCTGACTGCAGGAGGCTGCAAGGTTGGGTCAACAACGGATCAGTTGGGATGTGTTTGGACAGGAGCAGGGAAGTGCAGCATTCTCACCACATCTGTGGCTCTTTGCACATCACATTAATGAAATTCTTAGGAAGCCTTCAGTTTGAGCCCCACTCCACTTCTTCCCAACAATGGGATGGGGGGGGTTAAAGTCTGCACATGGCAATAGGATAATTAGTGCAAAAGAGCTCTGACCCCATTCTCCGAAATGCGTACATTGAGAAAGCAGACATATGGCTGGATGCGTTCATGGGAAAAGTAAACAAACAGCTACATGTGTGCATCAGAAAAACAGATGCAAGCCTGGATGTGTGCATTGGGAAAGCAGACACGCAGCTGCATGCATGCATCAGGAAAGGAGATGTGTGGCCAGATGTGCCTCGGGAAAGCAGATATGCAGCTGGATCTGTACATCTGTAAAGCGGATGTGCAGCTGAATGCATGCATAGGGATTACAGACACAGGGCTGCATGCATGCATCAGAAAAGCAGACTCGCGGCTGTATGCATGCACCAAAAAAGCAGATGCATGGCCTGACGCGTGCATGAGGAAAGCAGATGCAAGGCCAGATGCATGCATGAGGAAAGCAGGCAGGCAGCTGCATTCTTGCATCGGGAAAGTTGATGCGTGGTCCTTGGAGTGGAATGAAACAGCACCTAAGGAGGCTCTGTGTTGGCAAATAGCCGCTGAGCCTCGCGAGCAGCCAGTGCGTGGACAAGTCAGGACAGGAGGCACTGGGGCACACACAGTCCACACACAGCTGGGTGCACACCACCCTAACGTGACTCACATTTCTCATAATGGTGAACAAGTCCAACACGAAAATCCCCCTCCCTTGCAGGCCATTCTCGGGGTTCTCCTAGCATATCAGCACCACGCAGGCCTTCGCCACCTAGGCATTCTGGGAAACTCAGCGGTGAGGTGGGGGTGCAATGCTGCATGACTCAGGGAGGGTGAGGTAATGTCAGGCACAGTACAGGCAAACAAGAGGCCTCTTTGCAGAACTCCTCTCCTTTATTTCGCTTTAAAGTCAGAGTGAAAATGCAACTGAACAATGCTATAATTCAGGCCGGTCTCAGTGAGTCACACACCTTTTTTAAAATGACAAATGGGGGAAGCTCCGGCCATTGAAATGACATCACGATATCGTTTTAGCTGTAATGGATTACACCTGCGCTCAGGGGGCGGGGCTCCTGCAGCGAGCCCTGACATGCTCCTTCTGTGACCCTAGTGGGCCAGCTTGGACTTGGGGGTGGGAAGCTGACGAATTGGATGGTTTGGCCCTTGCTTTCCAGGTGCACCGTAAGCTGTTTGCATCATGCACTCTGTCCCCCTCAATAAAAACATGCCTTGGAAGGCAGGAGCTGGTTCCTGGGCCAGACGCACGTGCTCTAACACCCAAGAATTATACCCACTGGGCCCCTCGAGGTTCACACACCTCCTGGTATCACTGACGTTGTAGTGCACCAGGTGTCATAAGGGGTCTGTCTCCCTCGGCATAGTGGTGGGGTGGGGACAAGGGCCTCCAATCAGGAGGAGGGGGACTGGGCCAAATCGAGTCTGCAGCTCTGATCGCAATGTGAGATGCGAGTGACGGCCTCGCTGGGTCAGCCACGCCGTGACTCAGTGTCACACAATAGGCCCGGAAAGTGGGATGTGTGTTCGTCGCCGACGTGACAGCTGCGTGTGGGATGTTCCGGCACGTTCCCATGCTCCGTGTCGGCCATCCTCCGCCTGCTCCGCACGCTCAGAACTCCCGTCGCTCAATCCCCGGCTTCCAGAGCACAGAGCCGGGAAGCTGAGGGTGCGACCGCCTCCTGGCATCACGTGATGGGGGTGACGCTCAAAACCGCAAAATGTCCCATGCGCTAGAATGAAAGGACACAACGAGCCGTCGGTCTGAAGCAAGTTCGGTTGCATGAATCGGATTCGCAGCAGCCGTGAAAGTTACAGTTACAAAAAGGCAGCATGACTCAGTCACTCGGGGATGGCAGCTTAGAAACTGAAAGAGAAAAACATCCACGAGGGGGAAAGATAACAAAGTAGACACAGGGATGCAGTGATAGATGGGGAGGGGCGTGACAGGGGTTAGGGTGGTGGAGTTAGAGTTAGGGGGGTTAGGGTTAGGGTTGGGGGGCCGGCCCGCTGTTGGCACACGCCCATCTTATTTATTCCATATGTATTTGCATAGCTAATCGGCCCCAGTGGGGTTCTGCTACGATTCGGCCAACGTCGCATGTTCTCGTTTAACCTCCCCTGTCTGCGTGCGGGCTGTTTGCCGACGTGTCCCCGTGAATCGCACGTGTGCTACTGCGCAGATGGGGGGGGGGGGGGTCACATGCTGTCCTCAGGGGACGCTTCAGCGAGGGGAGGCCATCCTTAACGCGCCCCCATTCAGCGGCCCCACTGAGCCTCCGCTCACGGTCTGAATGAGCTGCTGGTCTGCAGACGCGGCCTCACATCTCAGATGGGGGAAAATAAACAAATATTGGCAGCGGCCTCTGAAGTTGATGGTGGACAGAACTCTTCCGCCGAGCCGAACCCCCCACCCTCACCCCCGCCTTTCTCTCGCCCTTTCTTTCATCGCAGTAATGATCTCGTAAATAAATCGTTAACATGCCATCAGCATCAGAGTGCAAT
>JAODJW010000081.1:9879530-9889784 GCA_026777045.1 Hyperopisus bebe | reverse complement strand
TATATTTTTTTTTTTTTTTTTTATAAAGTCTTCCTTAAGCCAAGCCCACACCCTCCTGCTTGCACCAAAGCTTCCTAAGCACATGCCAGGAGATGCAAAGTCTCCTTCTGTGGCCTTAATTTTAAAGTCAGAATACACAGCTGACTCATGGCTAAACTGTTAGCATGATAGCATATCGAGAAAAAGCTCGTAAGGGATATTATTCTAACATCCAAGGTGGCCTCAAGGGAGAAAATCAGTTTCCCTGTCACTCTACATAAAAATAATACAGTTAATATCAGATTATTTTTCTGAGAAAATCTCTCTCACACACTCTAGAAGTACACGTCAAAGAAAGTTGCAAAGGGAGAAGGTCATCACTTACTGTTCATTTTTTGTTTTTAGTGTTTTTCCACAATATTTTAGAATTTCAGTTGCTCAGCTTTCAATGAAATATGTGAACTAAGATAGCTAACAGGTACACAAACAGATAATAGTGAACAAAAACTGCTATCAGGTACATAGATATATTGGTAATAGTGAACCTTCTGTCAGCAAAAAATGACTTACAGAAAATAACTTTTTTATATACTGGTGTAGTGGTCTGTAACAGTATATCATTAAAATGTTTAATAACTTATCTCGTTGGAAAGTTGTGCCTTCTTGGTTTTCATCTGAAATTATCACACATCACATTGTATCAATCACATTCAGACACCGATCCTGATACTTTCTCCTGTCATAAAATTTTCCGGAAAGGTTCCATTTTCTGCTTTTTTTTAGCATCCATCAGAAGCTACTGACCATGATCTTGTATAAATGTTACAGCTTTTGGAATGTCTGTGCATTTAGCATGCTGAACGTCTGCCAATCATCTGCGGTGCGGTTTTCCAACGGCAAAATCCGGATTGCCTATTAAACTGATGATGTGTGTGTGCAAGCCTACCTTAGACACAATGCCAGCCACTGTTCATGAGCAACTGGATTGAGGAAATTGGTGGTCTTTTTTAAATGTGGTTCCAGTGTTGTTAGCACCGTATTAAACTAGACCACTGGCATTCTGAAATACACCTGACTATTTCGACTGTTAATAAGCAACATGGAATTGAAATATGGATGGATGGATGTATGGAGTGGTGTATGGAGGGATGAATTGTAGGATGGATAGGATATGTAGTGTTCCATTCCCATATGACCTGGAGATAAGTTTTTATATTTGGTGAGATTAGGAGCCTTTTCAATGGGACTCTTACTTGGTCTCTTACTTAGGGAATGTCCAGGAGACAGTCGATTTGAATTGTAATTGAGGTCTGCCCAGCAATAAATTATTTGGATTAATTCCTGCTTTTCTGAAATTACTATTCCTAACAGATTCATAGATAGTGATATTACAGCATTTCCTAGCCAGGATTAGTATAAACCAGAGGACTAATGTTAGAATATTGGGCATTACGATCTTGTGGCTCTAGTGACTTTTCAACAAATCCGACTTGGGTCAGGTAAGCTGAAGGTTTGCAGATAGACGTTCATCTTTTACAGTGATAAACTGCTTCACAATCTTTGAGACATTCAGACACACTGAACTACATCAGTCCCAAAGCTGCTGACATTCTGCCAGTTTACAATTGCCCTGCAACTCCCTTAATTGAGATCAAACATTCCATATTGCGACAAAAATCATATGCGATATCAAACCCAGAATGAGTTTTACTACAGTTAAGTTACAAAGAGTATTCAAAATGACTCCATATTACACAATGACCATATTTAAGTACCCTAAAACATATACTTAAATTACAATAATTTGGAGTCATATTAAATCCAGTTCAATTTGAAATTAAAGTGACGTTTTTTAGAACACTAAAGCATCTGTCATGCCTTCATATACCCAATAGAATTCTGTTAAGGCAGTGGGTGCTTCTGCTCACAAAACCTAATATTAAAGCATTCAAAATTCCCCAAATTTCTGTAACTAGTCATTCAGCTAACGAACCTCAATTTCACTTTAAAAATGGACCCTCTAGCTAACTGACATGTGGTTGCACATCTCCATCAGCCACCTGGATAGCAGGCACCTGTCAGGATTTCAGCACCCATGTTGTGACGTAATGATGGGGCATCCCAGAGCAAGCCGCACCCCTAATCCCACCTGGGTGACGTTAATCACCCCACCTGCCTCCGCAATCCCAGGGGTTTAGGGAGAGGAGAGGGGCAACTCTGGCTGAAGTGTGACAGGAAGGGCAGGATCTGTCTGTAGCAATACCCTAAAGTGGGAACCGAACCCTTAGCCAGATCCCTGCTCTCTCTTTCATAGTATCACGGACTTGAGCATCTCTGGTATGAGGGCGTGGCATCACGCAGCCGGGGAACAGAAAGGGGACGACCCACTGACTGCTCAGAGGACAAAAACAGACCACAAAGGGTCAAAAAGGAGAAGGAGAAGAACAAAGACTAACCACAAATTTGCCAGGTAACATATAACATCAAACAATGAACCACTGGGGAACTGAACTGAGGCAGGGACTTAAATACTAAGGGGTAATGAGACTAACACAGGATAGGTGAGACTAATTAACAAGGGTTGGGAAAACAGGCCACAGATGAAACTAATAATGAATCAAAAACTAAACAGGGAAACTAGAAACTGACAAATAAGGAAAACAGAATCTAACATGGAGGAATAAGAGAGATAAAACATAGCTAAAGCACAAAGCAAGAAACCAAAACAGAAAACAGAGCACAAAATCACAGGAACTAGAAAAACTGATGAAACCAATGAAACAGACTACAAAAACAGAGGAGGTGGGATTCAAACACAAAACTGAGGGGCTAACAAACAACCACACGCTCAGCTCATTGAGCCATGCAGCTGACAGGGAGGTGGGGAAACACTACAGACTGACAACAGGGGAAGACAGGAAAGACTGGGACAAGCAGGGGAAGACAGGAAAGACTGGGACAAGCAGGGGAAGACAGGAAAGACTGGGACAAGCAGGGGAAGACGGGAAAGACTGGGACACACAGGGGAAGACGGGAAAGACTGGGACAAGCAGGGGAAGACGGGAAAGACTGGGACAAGCAGGGGAAGACGGGAAAGACTGGGACACACAGGTGCTGACCCTGACGTCTGTCTCCCAGATGGATGACTAGAGGCATTTATAATGACCATCGCCCCCCCCATCCGAGCCCCTCTTTTCGGGCAAAGCCCTTCAGGAAGCCAGTGATGGAGTAATGCTTAGGGAAGCGTGCTTGCGAATGGAAGGTTGCTGGTTTGCATCCCAAAACAGCAATGTACTACACCCTGCTGTCTGCTCCTTCGTGCTAGGTAATAGCAGCCCGCTGCTATGTCAGATATGAGTTAAATGCAAAGACACAGCTGGCTGTGATCTGTTGACGATTAATCACTTTCATTTTATGGGAAGTGTTGGAGGAGAGAGTCAGGTAAAGAGGAAGCAGGGTTGGTTCTAAGGAGTGGCTACCCCACATCAAAATAATGGAATATGAATTATTTTATTTCCCAGGATGAACCATAGGATAGACAGTGCGGTGTGCCCCCCCCCCCCAAAAAAAAAAATATATATATATATATATTTATATATAACTAGCCCCTGATGGCCACCGCAATTAAAATTTTATGCTGACACCACTATCAGGAAGAAGGGCAGGAAGCCTAACTTCTGAAAGACTTCCCAAATATTCAACCCACTTAAATTTAGATTTTTATGAAGTATCTTTCACAACAGCATCGCCCCAAGGAGCTCAACATGGGTGTGTCGCGAATAAAAACAGGGAAATAAAAATGCAGGGGAGAGGGAAGACATCCCAAAATCGCATGGCAGAAAGGACTGAAGCAGTTCAGCTCTACTCTTTATGAGGTGCTTGGTTTCAATGGTAGGAGGTTCAGCTATTTTGCTCACTCCCTTTGTACATTTTCACTTTTATCTCACTTTAGTCTTGAGCTGTTCTAATTGTTCATTACACTTTACGTAGTTTCAAAAGAAAACTCATATGATGTACATGTCGGTCTCCTACCGTTTCATCATTAAAAACCCAATTGTCTCGGGTCTTATCAGCATCCATAAATTCCGGCTACATACTTACACTGTATTTCAAAACATCGCAATTTTCTTTTCAGTGTCACAAGGGTTTAGATATTTGGCTGGAATGCTGTACGATTGTGTCTGAATGTTAGGAAAGTTCAGATTAATGTAGATTTGGATTCAGTGTCTTTGTTCCCGCTATATTCCCGGCAGCTGTCAGCGTGCACGGAAATCAACCATGTGGCGCATAATCATCAGCACACTGTCTGGGAGTCACACTCACATTCCACTGCATGGATGATCCCCAAAATAGAAGGGATTCGCAAGAGTGTAGCAAAACCTGTGTGTAGATTGCGGAAGGCCTGTTGGTAAGGCAGGGAATCAGCAGCAGTCCTGGTCCTTCTCTCCTCTGTGCTGTAATAACCAGACCTCTGTCAATCGTCTACCTCTAAATCACTTTCCTACTAGGTGATGCAATGCTCCCTCTCCCAATAAGTTGTGACTGCTCTTCTATAGCCAAGAAGAGCAAGTTCACTCTCCTATTGCAGCTAAGACTTACAGAGTGAGAGATTTACACAGACTCCACAGCTGTGTCTGATTTAGCCAAACAAATTAAATTTCAACAAAGATACAGTATAAGTGAATGATTGCCTTTTGTCAAAGACATTTACCGCTGACACTTTTATCCAAAGTGAATAAACACTGTGTTTCTATACTGTGAAAATGCTGTGATTTCTAGAAATGTAAAGAAGCAATCAAATCTGAGTGGATTCCCCGAGAGTGAGACTCTTTTCCTGGTACTCCAAACTGACAACTTATCCAGTTCTTTAAAGTTAAGTGTCTTCAAGTATTTTGTCCAACTGTGAGCAAATTAAAAGTAATCTGTCAACTTACTGTAGAAAAAGAATAAATAAATAAATAAAAACATGAATGTTTATCTTGTGCTACACAACTAGCAATTTTTGCTTCCCAGAAATTTCCAAAAACATAGTTTTGGTTATGGGGATGTTCCCTGAAGGGTTTTTGGTTGTTTCACAACGTTCTTTCATATTGTCAGTAATGTACGTAAATGTAAACACTACACAATATAGGTTTAATCAATACAAATCCTATGTTGGATGCAACTGTCAACATATTTTTTCCTATATCTTGGATATAATAATTTATGTGACTGCAACAAAGGTAACAATTTCATCTAATTTCATCTAGGTTTGACCTAACATCAAATTATGTCTGTTACAATAAAGCAATACGTCTATGACTGTGTCTTTACATAATAAGTAGGATTGCAGCATACTGAGGCTCAGGAAATATAAACTTGCAAGACACTGAAGAGAAGATTATATGTTTTTTATGTAATCAACCACGGTTTTAATGATAATTAAAATTTGAACCAGTAATACTAAGTTTGAAGAATTTTACCCCAGATTACCATGAGGTCCGTAACTGTTCCATCGCTACTTGCGATCAAAAGGCTGTGGGTTCAAATCCTATGGCTGACAGAGTGATGTCACTCTCTGGCCTTTGAGCTCAGCTAGATTTGCTCCAGGGTGGCTGGACACTGGCAGAGCCTTGGCTGTGGACCCCCAGCTTGCTCTGCTCTCTTTGTACAGTATATCTCACGGGGAGCAAGCGGGGATACGAGGGAAGACCATTTCCCCAAGAGAAGAAGTAGAGCTACTGTATTCTTTAGAGCCCAGGGGGATCAGTCTGAACCTGAGCGTCGTTAGGAAAATATGCAAGGATGTGATGTGATCATGGACCTTGGGAATCAATGCTACAGTAGGTGTCCTGCTCACAGACAGTTTTGATTACACTTCACCAATGTGAGCATCGAACACAAGCGTGAAGAAGTGCTGTTGTCAGATATAAGGCGGCTGGTGACATTTCCATATCCTTTTATCTCTCACACCGGACTGGAAACAGACTGCACCTGCTGGATCCATCCATCTTCTGAAACTACCTGTCCTATTCAGGGTTGTGGGGTCTGGAGCTTATGGGCGCAAGGTGGGGAACAACCCAGGATGGGGTCGCAACCCATTGCAGGGTGTGTGAATGCATGTGCACACATGGGCAATTTGGCAACTCCAATTAGTCTCTGCATATTTTTGGACTGGGGAGGGGGGGTCCCTTGAGAAAACCCCAACCAGGGAGAACATGCAAACTCGAAACGCATGGGACTCTAGTGGAGCCTTGAACCCTGGTACCAGAGCGTGAGGTGACAGCACTAACCACAGTCCCACCATGCCTCCCCACCTCCTATATCCTTTGTTGCCTCTCCTGTAGACTGCCTCACCAGGCACATGGAAGGAAAAAAAAATCGGAACTGAAAACTACATGCTCCAATGAGCAGAAATCCAATGGGGCAGATTCGGGTATTGACAAGAGAGACAAACATGGCTCTTATGACCGTAACAGCCATCTAACCAGATGAGCAGCAATTAGCCTCTGACACGATCGCGACCCCCATTTCTCTCATGGTGGTGGCAGTCACTGGCGACATACACAACCTGTCAAGCTCTGGAACAGTTCCTCTGATGCCCTGTCTAGTGACCGATGTCAGATTGACTCTTCAGCGTGACAGAAGGAGACTGGAGACGAGACAGATGGCAAAGGCCAGGGACCTATTGGTGGCTGCTTATGTAGTGACATAGATTCATAACCACAAAGCTAGCATTGGCTACTCCCAGTACAGTTACTCTTAAGTTACACTGGAGTTGCATTCAAATGGTAGATTTACACTGCAAAATCCAGAAGCATGCAATATCAAACTGGGCTCCTGTTCCAGACTAAAACAATTATGTTCCACGTATCTTACGGCCTGTTGCGCAGAGGCTAGTGGAATTGTGCTAATGCTCCTTGCATCGCCTAGTATGTTGTGACATGCATGTTCAGTACGTAAAATGCCTTTGATAGCTCAGATGTCAGACACACTGCCTTCTTCTGACTGATGAGCTTTCATCGCTCAGCAGTGGTCCTGACATGCATGTCCACAGCGCAGTACGCTTTCGGTGGAGGATATCAGAAAGAAACTAACAGCGCAGCATCCCAGGCCTTTTGAAAGCTGACATTGGCACTTTAATAATCCCCATCGTTACCAAGTTGTCCATAAGTGTGAATGGTGTGTGTGTGTGTGTGTGTGTGTGTGTGTGAGCCCTGCGATGGGTTGGCGGCCCATCCAGGTTATTCACTGTCTTGTGCCTGTAGCCCCCAGGATAGGCTTTGGACCCCCCTGACCCTGAGTAGGACAAGCTGGTACAGAAAATAAATGGATGGATGGATGGATTTCCAGCAAAAAACCTATTATGCTGCTCAGATTTACAGGCAGGAGGCTTTTCCCAGCCAGTATAGACCTGGTCTCCCACCCCCCCCCCCCCCCCCCCAGACAGTGCACATCTTTGAGCCCTACTGGACTCTCTGTGGCTCCCCAAGGACCCCCTGGAGGTGATATCAAAGAGATGGAGAGATACCTGCAAGAAACCCATGTGACATATAACCTCCACACAAAGACCGGGGGTGGGATTGAACCCCACCCATCCAAGCAGTTAAAGGCAACAGTATGACCCAATGAGGCCCCCTATCACCCTTCACTCATACTATGCATAAGATATTTGTAAAGCCTCTGTCTCCCTCAGAGTTAAAAATACCTGAAGTGCAATTTAGTCTGTTTTGCTTAGATAAAAGAATCTGAAAATTATATTGACAACCATTTAAAAAAATCAAAATATGAACAATAACTTGATTCAGCAAACTTGGAACATAATCCATACTGATGGCTACATAAAATTTGAAAAATGACAAAAATCTGCCAAAGGCACTTATTTATCTTTTGAGGTCATTAATTAAACCATTTACATAGATTATGTTTTATGTGACGGTCAAAAACATAGCTCTTCACTTAGCAATGGTTGTCATTTTAGATAAATATTTCCTGTATAAAAAGTGCTAAAGTGAAAGAAGCCCAGATAGCATGAAGACACGGGTTACGATTGGCTGATGAGCGGCAGTCTTGGCTCTCGGTTGGCACTGGCTCACAGGAATCATGCCAGCGACTAGGGTGTTGGCAGAGGGTTTTAAGGCCAATCGATTTATGCCACTATCGGTCCAAGTACACTTGGTCTGATGGTAGCATGCCACAAGACAATGGGTAAAAGTGCATACACCATTTTTGTTTTCAATTTTTTAATGAGTCTGTAGACCATGCTTATATGTCAGTAACATTTTTGTGCACACTGCTATTATAACTAATGTCTTATTTTTTTGTATTTTTTTTGTTATAAGTCCTTAAATAAGCTGGATTGAATTTAGGCTAGTTTTCTGTTATTCAAATATCTTGTATAAAATATATAGCAATTTAAATATTCAAATGTAAACTGTAGCCAACACTGATGAAATGCAGTGCTGGTCATTTCAGATCCAGAAGCTACAAATCCAGACCAAGATTTTGTTTCTACCAACCAGTTGAACATAAAGAATCATAGTTGCAGAGTACTCATGGCAAGAACATAATCTCGGTCTGGATTTGTAGCTTCTGGATCTGAAATGAGTCCCAAGTCATCGGGGCAGAAGGTCTGTGACACTTGGCCCAATTAGGGTCCAAATGCTTTGGCTGGAATTGAATCTAGATTCAAAATGGAGGTCAGCTGATCTGACTGCGGCCCGACTGCACCTTTGCCATCTGGGGAGGGAACATCCCATAATTGTCTCATGAGCTTTTTATTCCATTTATTTCAGTATTTATTTCACTTTTTGGCAAAGTAACAAATAAGGAATGAAATTTGAACAACAACAGAAAGGTAAACAACTCAGTAATATCTGGTAAGCAAAGAAAGCAAAGTAAAGCAGTTAATATAGAGATGCAGACTCGGCCGTGGAAATTGCATATTTACTTTTTTCCCCGGGAAACTGTAAACAGAAAGATTGTAACAAGTGTGTCATTCAAAGTGCCGGAAGCCACAATAAACACTGTGTTATATTGAGTCAACTGCAGTGTGAGTCAAATGCAGGTCCAATTATACCACTCCCAGTGTTATAGGAAATTTAAAAACATATTTATCATAGTCTATTATTGGTGAGGACCAGGAAGACAGTGGAATATGCAGATTAACGAATTAAACAAGAGAATGTGCCAGAGAGCAGCAGACAGCAGCGAGAAGAATGAAATGGGAGGTAGACCATTTATCACTGCCATCGGCCAAGACAATAGACTGCATGCATCGCAAGAGTCACGCTGAAGGATTTTTAGTAGAACAGAGATGAGATTACAAGTAAACCAGCTCTTTGATCAGCAAGACAGGAGATGTTGTTGAAAGTGTAGCAATGTGGAAAATACACAGTTTTCATCTGGTTGAAGACGGCTGATGATATGTCTCTAAATATATATTTGGCATGTGCTGCGGTGCATGTTTTATGCAGCAGTACTGCAGCAGCAGCAGGGAATTGTACTTCCGTGGGTAGACGTGCTAAAGCGAAACTTGGGTCATGTGCGATAGATAGATAGATAGAAGATGTGCGATATTTCATCCTTTTTACACAGATTAACAGTGTGAATCTGACTGAGAAAGTAATAAAACACAATTTTATTACAACATTGTTTCTTTAGAAGAAAGCATTTTAAATGTATTTTTAGTGATGTTATTTACCAAAAATGTAAAGAGAAATGTTACATATGGTTTTAATTACCATTAAAATATATACGAGTTAAAAGTTTTTGTTCTTTTGTCATGTAATCATCCAAATGACAGAAAATGTAATGCAAATTCTGATAAGACCCATTCTGCTATAAACCTACGCATATTTGCTGTTACCGCAGCAAAACATTTCACAACATTACAATGATATATATTTCCTTTCACATCCAAAATGTGAAAAACATTATTTTTATCATTAATATATAAAAACATTACTAATATTCAACTACTTCTTCCACGGTTTGAAAGTTTGCAGATCACATTGGGCACATAGGGAAATCCAATTTTCAAATAAATAAAAGTAACTGTCCAATCTATGGAAAATTCAAATCCAAGTGTGATTTAAATCCAAATAATAAGGAATTATCTCATCCTGGTAATAATCAAATATTTTCATAGAACCTGGTGACCTTGTCAGTTTGGAAGCAAGGGAGCTTTGTCAGTACAGAAGTTGTTTGTGTCACTCCATATCTATCTATCTATCTATCTATCTATCTATCTATCTATCTATCTATCTATCTGTCTGTCTATCTATCTATCTATCT
>JAODJW010000081.1:9854827-9879430 GCA_026777045.1 Hyperopisus bebe | reverse complement strand
TCTATCTATCTATCTATCTATCTATCTATCTATCTGTCTGTCTATCTATCTATCTATCTATCTATCTATCATCCATCTGTCTGTCTGTCTGTCTGTCTGTCTATCTATCTATCTGTCTTTCCATTTATGTTCATTTGTTGTCTCCAATGTATCCCACTGAGGGGTGCATATTTCCTGAAAAGCTGTTCTTCTCTGTCAAGGCCTATGTCATACTTTTCTATTCTCTTCTGAGTGATGTATGCTGCTGACTGTTATGACATATTCACCTTCATTTTTCAACACGCTTAAATCCGCCTCCCCTGATGAAGAGGGCCATTTAGGCTCCTGCTGCCATACGTTACAGCGAAGAGGAACAGCTCAGTGGAGGGTTGGGTAACCTCCTTAAAAGAAAATTGTAAGGGGTAATTAATTTTTGGTCATTTTAATATGCATGCAGACAAGCTGATCATGAACCGTTACGGTTTATTAAGTAGACTTAAGTCCTTAGTTGCTCTCTATAGACTGGCTCTTAATTGTAGTCTTATTTAAAACGTCTTTAATTATGTTTGGTGATTTCATATGTGTGCTCTTTGTCATCGTCATTAGTCAAATTCCAGTCCAACTGGAATCGAGGTTGAGACCAGTATTGCGCTGTCATACAAGTTGGGAAGTTCAAACAAAACTATAAAACTTTCATTCATGACTTGCAAATCTGCATTTCAATAAGACCTAATGACTCTATACTTGGAAAACTGCTTCATGGAAGTGCAAAAAACAGTCGCCTTATAATCCCTGAAAAAAAAAAGTTCTCTGTCAGTAAAGCATTTTGCTCTAGCAGGAACTGTAACTAGAGGTACAAAATGTAACCTCATTAAGCTTGTTTCCGAGTCTCTTCACTGACTTCCTGTTAAGTTCAGAACTGACTTCAAAAGGTCAGACTCCTATTTAGCTAACTACACTGATTAAAGTGTACATTCTAGAACATACTCTTAATTTGCAGGATGCCAGCTTTATTGTAATTCTCAAATTCAATTAAAAAAATTCACTTGTGGTAGAGAAAACATGAACCTCCCTGTAAACTTCCACTAATTTATGATTAACGCCTAATTACATAAGGCTAAATGGTATTTAGGTATACCAAATGCTATTTTGAATTTTACATAATATCTATGTCTTTCAGTTAATATAAATTATTAATGATTGCTTTTTCAAAATAAAATTGCATTAGATTGTTTGAATGTATCATTTCATGAGTTAACACTATGTGTAAGTGTACCCATTTTGTTCTTTAATGCCGCAAAAACTGAATTTGTGCTACATCTTTATTATTATCATTATTATTATTGTTATTATATTCTATATTAATAATAATAATAATAATAATAATAATGGTGTTGTTGTTGCTATCTATTCATCCATTTTCTATATCTGCTTGTCCTATTTAGGGACACAAGGACCTGGAGCCTATCCTGGAAGCTACAAGCGTAAGGCAGTGAGGCAGAGAATAACCCAGGACAGAGAGGAAACCCATCACAGGCTTTGACTGTGTTTTTTTGTTTTGTTTTGTTTTGTTTTGCAGTGAATCCAGTCTAGACATACCTTCATGTGAAATCTTTGTTTGATACTTCGAGATACGGTCAGTCCTGCTGCAATGCGACTAATGCATCCCAGAAAAAAACACACATTCACTAAAATCACATAAAGTACATGTATCCAATGAGAAAAATAGGGTTAGGGGAATACAACTCCAAGACTTAGTAACTTACGCCAAACAAAATGAATTAAACAATATAAATAGCAATGCCAGTGACCCATAATGTAATTATATGCATTATAAATAAGAATTAATAATAAAACATTAATAAATGATATCATAAACATCTCCTATGGGCCATATGAGTCTCAAAAGAATGTTTACTACTGTAACTGGTTCAATTGAACGTGCTGAACTCACTAACGTGTCGATTACGGAGAATCGGGAGTACTGAGCCACAGCCGATCATGCGGCCGGGCGTGCACACAGCCGATCATGCAGCCGGGCATACACACAGCCGATCATGCAGCTGGGCATGCACACAGCCGATCATGCAGCTGGGCATGCACACAGCCGATCATGCAGCCGGGCATGCACACAGCCAATCATGCGACCGGGCATGCACACAGCACAAATACAGCAGATTACGATATGTAGAGGGGCACTGAAGGCAACTTGGCTATAGACAGTGTGCAAAAAACAAATGTAAGTGAATTAAAGAAGGTTACTGTGTGTTTTTGTATGATAATTTGTTAAATATTTTTGGATGTTTAGAATCTAAGACAGGGGTGTCCAAATTCAGTCCTGGGGGGCCAGAGCCCAGTGTAGCTTAGTTCTTTCCCTGTTCCACCATAAATGATTCACCTCAAGAGCTGTGTGGTAATTAGCACAAGCAGTTGAATCAGGTGTGTTAAATGAGGGGAAACCCAAAAACTGTGCAGGGCTCTGGCCCCCCAGGACAGGAGTTGGACATCCCTGATCTAAGACTTTGCTTTGTAATGTGTGGATGTGCAAAAAGTTAGATTTTTTTTTTTTATTAGATTTTTTTAGATTTTAAAACCGGTTTGGCCAACTCACTGAAAAGAACCGGTTCAAAAGAACTTCGTTCACTTGGATAGCTGTTTTTGCATGCAAGTAGTGTTTCTCGCAAAGACCATATCGCATCATAGTTTGTATAGTGCTTTTCTGTCCGACTGAAAATTGCACATTTACAAATGCAGTTCCACAATGTTTTGGACTTGAGTAGTAATATATCAGTCTTGTTATAACAGATTAATGGTGTGATATCATGCATTATAGGAGGACTAACTGTACACTTCACTGGAAAATAATTCTGCCATTATTAAGTCAAAAAAAGGAAGCTCAATGAGACATTAATTTGATTTGCAGACTCTAATTACATAACATATGTATTATGCAATAAAAAAAATCATTCATTCATTCAATCACTCATTCTTTTTCCCAGCTTTAAAGTCAATATTAACATGTGGAAAATGTTCTATTTTTATCCTGCCAGCACAATTTGCATCCCTTTCGTTTTCTGGCATCTATAAACAGCTATGTGAAGACAGTCATCCTGAACACAGGGCCAGTAATTGTACCGCAGGCTGCTATCTGAGCATTTCCCAGCAGGCAGACATGCGCTGTGCCTTCAGGATGTCCGGCTGAGTGTGGGAGGAATGTCAGACTGCCCAGTCTGATGTGAAAAATGGAAATTACTCAAGTCGAGTGAAGATTGAGGCTCCTAATTTTAAACTGCTCCTTTATACCTAAAGCTTATGCAATTTCTGAAGAAAGTCCTGGCAAATCAGGCTTTATGTCTGAAATTATTAGGAAGTGTTAGCCATGTTCACTGTGACACACTATAATTTACATTTCCAATAATTTACACCTTCAATATACAGTGATCTCCCGACTATCGCTGAAGTTACGTTCCAGACTCATCAGTGATAGGTGAAAATCCGGAAAGACCATATAAATATTTTTTTTTTTATAGTTCAAGTCCTAAAATACCCCTCCCACACGCTTTAAAAGTGATAGGTGAAAATCCACAATGTAGAAAGACCATAAAAATAAACATTTTTTATACCTTAAGCCTTAAAATACCCCTCCCACATGCTTTAAGCACATGAAAAGTTATTAAAAAACACTTTGTAAACACATATGATGTGTACATGTTGGGCTAAGGATATGAGTAATAATAATAATAATAATAATAATAATGATATTAAAATGTAATGTGTGTGTGTGTATATACTGTGTATATATATATATATGGGAGCCATCGTAGGGCTTAAAACAAAACGAAAAGTTCACAAAAAATTTGCTCACAACAATTGGACCACAAGCAAGGTATGAGATACACAGAGAACTGTGATGCGTCGGGGAAAAATCCGCGATATACAGTAGCATGGGCCTGATAGCTGAACCACAATATAGCGGGGGGGGGAATCACTGTACGTCAGCTTTAGCTAATGTAGACATAACACCTTATACTGAAAATTATCTGTCAAAGAGGAGCATGTTAATTTTAATGTTGATGTTTAATGTTTTAATGTTAATTTTATTTAAAGGATAATAGAAGTGACACAGAGCACAATATACTTTATTGCTTCTGACCGATAAAAACTAATTAAACAAAATTCTCAGATTGATAAAAAGATTGTGCAGTTGTGCAATGCAGTTGAATTGTATTTTACAATTTAATTTTTGTAAAAGGGGTGAGCCGAATATCTTGTTGAAATGAGTATCCGGTACCAATAATGTGTTCCTTACGAAGATGATCTTTATTGACTGATATCTGTCCGTCTTCATCACGTCTTTTCATTTTCTCATTAGATTTCATAGAAGCTGCAGTGTTCACTGGCTTGCTACACATACTGTCCCTACCACATAAGCATTCTCCTTGCCCTATACTAGGGATGGATGATACCACTGGATTTCTTTTTGATCCAATTCAATCCAGTATCATGATATACAGTATGCAGCATTAAATATGCAAAATGATCTTTTACTGTAGCTCTCACCCTCTTAGCCAAATCAATCATCCAGACCTTGTACTGCATACACCTTCTCCATTTTTGATTAGACCTGCAGATTTCTGTGGATGAATTCTAGCCACTGCACCTACTGTTTCGACATTATTTTTTATTTTTGTTGCACGAACACTTTCCTCCAGGTCCTGTCACAGCATTTCAACTGGTTGAACTCTGACTTGGTCATTGCAAAATGTGTAATTTCCCTCACTGTGCTTCACATTAGTGATGAGGTTCTGGTGCTGGAAATCAATGTTAATTTCCTATAAAACAATTAATCTCTCCACAAACCTTTGTACCAGTATCATCGTGGAGATCAATGGATTCGTAAACACCGATATGAACAAGTGCAAGAGATGCCAGCACAATTTGATACAGTGTGGATTTAATGGGGCAGTGAATCTCAAACCCACACCTGAATGTCACCACACTGATTGATAAATATAAATATAAAAACGTAATCATTGTTTTTGTTGCATGTGAAATAAGACAGTTTATTTATTAATATGTCTCATACTGGGATGAATGCAGGAATCCAAACAGCTGCAAAAGACTTTTTTTCTCACACATGTACTTAAAAAGGTATTTTCAGCCACACATGATGAGTTTTCTCTTCTATATTTATTGTTCTAAGAAACTAAGATGTAGGAAGATGTAGGAAAGTCATGTTGTTTCCCAACAAAAAACATTATTGTGTTTCTAAATAACATGGTATACTCTAAATGGCATGTAAGGTCCATTCTGTAGCTCGAATGGCATCACTTTAAACTTGAAAGTGCCATTAGGGAATACAGAAGAGTTCTGTGCTACCTATCTGTCAGCAAGTATTTCAATTCAGTTGGTAAATGCAGTGAAAGAAGACCGACACTCTTCTAAAAGAGTTATTCACTGGTACACTATTTTTTTTTCCCATGAACTGAACATTTTTCCGTATAACTGTAGTTCAAAAACAACTAGCTATGGCAGACGATCCATATAATGAAGGAGGCGTTGTCCATCCAGGAAGGATGTGGCAGATGACCATCCAGCCACTCCAACGATCGCTCGACCTTCGTTTCTGAGGCTTCGTTTACTTTCCGTCCCCGAAAATAAAATCCCAGAAATCATGTGGGGGAGAAAAACAACTAATACTGGGTAAGCTTCACGAATCTTACAGGCTTTCCTGCAATCCTACTTTAAAACAAGATAGCAAATGTATGAAGAAATGTTTTGCCCTCAGGTGGTACCCAGTTAAGCAGATGGCCATCACCCTAGCTTTCTGGGAGGTTTAGCCATATTTATTGATCATTTGTCCTAGTTTTCCCATCCACATTTCAGACTGAATGGTTTCATAGCTACTGCGGGTTTTTGCTTTCCTGAGTTTCCCACTCAATGAATAACACACTTCCCAAGTGCATGGAGAAGTCATTATCGGCTGCCTGCCCTGGGATTCCGTCTACTTCCTATTGTCGTCTACTGGGGTTCACTGTCCTCCTGAAGATGTAACTTGACAAAATCCTTTGAAGGCGAATCGCGATGTAGTCTGGGAGTTGATGTTTTTCCTGCAGCTCTGAAGGCAGCTGGAAACTTTCACATTGTTTCCAGCATGTTTAATTTTTCATTCTCCCAGGTTGCCGCTCAAACCCGTATGTTTTTTTTACAGCAGTTTTCATCATTTTTGTTTTGTCATCAATAATTAATTTGAAATTTTAAATTTTAAAATATGAGTTTCAAGACACAGATCATTGTGGGTAACTGTCCATTCATTTCCACCCTAATCCCAGCAATGACAACCTTAACCCCTACCCAGCCCTAACCTTTACCATAAGTACAGAAACATTTTTAGCTTTTTGATTGCACTCACAGATTTTTATAAAATTGAATTTCCCCTTGAGAGGACCGAAGACAAAAGTCCCCACAATGTAATATGTTATGGACGCGGGGCATGGTGCAGGCAGGGAAAGGAAAGTGACGAGCCACTCGACAACACAAATAGGCCATGAAGGGTCAGGAAACAAACAGGGAAAAATACTGAATTAATGGCAGACTGAATCAATGGCAGACAGAGGGGCAGCACAAAGGCAGGTACATAGAAACATGTAACCAACTAACAAGAGGGCAGATGTGGAACTTGACAACCAATCAACCGAGACACAGAACAACAAGCAATAGGTGGGGCAAGTTACAATAATAGAGACAGAACTAGGGAACTCTAACAATCAGAAAACTAAGAACACAAATCAATCCTAATTGTACACTGGGAAGGGGGCGGGAACCAACATACAAGCAGAATACAGTAAAACAAGGAAGAAGTGAGGTGAACCAAATGCAAAAACAAAAGCAAAGACAGAGACACCAAATTAGGAATATACTGAAATAAAATTACAAAAGAGGTGAAACTGGTCTCAAGCCAGCCTTGAACCCATGACACAAAAGAACCAAATCTGAGACACGCACTCTATACACTGACCTATGCAGCAGGCTGAGGGGCTGGGAGAACACACTACGGCTGAAGGGTAAGAAACAGGGAAGAGGACAGGATGGCCAGCGACACCTGCTGGCCAAATGGGAAGGGGACACGGAGGGCAGGGTCAGATAGGGTCAGATATACACACACGTGTATAAAAGGGATGCGCATCTCCATTACCGAGGCCGATGTCATACACATCTCAATGCATTGCCAACAATTAATTTAAGATGCATTTGAAGCAACTACTAATGCAATACGATATGACTCACCCCTATGGCGATGCAGTACGATTTCACACAATTCAATTCGACACAATGTGATTCAATTACATATGGTGCAATGAAAAAGAATATGATGCTGTAGAATTCAGTATGGTGCAGATAGTTTGACAGCACTGGAGATGAGAAGGCATGCTTGAGAAACAGTTTAGAGAGGGGGAATCAATCTAAATGTACAGTCATTGGTCAAAAAGTATTAGTCACATTTCTAAATGAAAAAGGCTAGGGCCTCTACTAATATTAATAAATTGGATTTCACCGATGCATCCTTAGTTCATCCCAGATTGAATCCAGTGCATGCTTTTTTTTAATCGGGCCAATCTCACAGTGAACTGCAAAAGTAATAATGTATGCAGCTGTAACAGGGAAAAACTGGTTCTTCCACTGGCGCACAAGGGATTGGCCGTTTGCTTTCAGTGGCATAAATGAATTGATCCTATTGGTCAACGTCTGGTTCTTTGTAAACTCAGAGTCATTGACAAATCTGGTCAGCTGACTGAAGGCACACAGTAGGTTTATAAATTCTGTTTCAGAATGTTTTACACGGGCTTCTGAATGTCAGGGGTCATCAAAATTTACTCTGTCCTTACTGACTTCTCAAGCATTTTGATTTAATATTGGACATGATTGTACTATCATTGAAGTTGTGATTGCACATGAGAATGTATCCATACACACAACTATTTCCTATATGTCATTTTAGATTTTTCCCTATTTTGTCCTGCTGCACATTTGCTCAAGTGGTTTTATATTTCACAGTGAGTTATATTGTTCCATTGTTCTTGAGACATAAATCAGTGCATTTCTATTGTTCATATCAGGTTAATAAACTGTTGTGCCAAGTTCAGGTGTTATTCCCTAAACAGGATACAGAGACAATCCCACCACACAATGCTCCTTCATGTCAATAATTTTGCTAAAACATTTACTGTATAAGAAACCACTTCAGTTTTTGAACTCATTCATCATGCTCAATACATTCATTTTCAAGGATGTAATTTCCCTTCAGGGATCAATAAAATACCCATGCACCCATCCAAACAGATCGGAATAAGAACCCAGAATTTCGTACTTTCAACAATGCATCACACATTTCAAAACTATAGTTACAGACAATGCAGCCTGTACAATAATTTGACCACATCCCTAACCTTTCTGTCAAGAACAAGCAGTAGATTGCCTTTCAAATCCACTACAGGTAAAAGCCTACAAAGGTGTGGTTACATTTTTCATCTGCCAAAAGAGATTTGTAAGACAAGTTTGTCAATATGCTTAGAAGATATATTATCGGGGCAACACAAGTCCGTACTCCAGTTACAGGACTCAAACAATGGAAGTGCTTAAGGCAGAGAACACGATCGATCGCTCTTTATAGAATCTGAAGGCTGCATGTGGAATCTGACGTCTTCCTTAGGTGATGTTTGTATTTAATACATGTCAAAATTTTGTAATATGTGTACAAATACATCTAGATAGGCTCTCGAGTAGAATGAGCTCAAGATTTTTGTCTAATCCATCTCCACTCACATCATCTAATGAAAGCTCAGTTCTTTCCTGCAGTTTCACAAGAGTATCAATCTGTGATGTAAAATATGGTATTCTAAGTGTGTGTTACATTGTCACAAGCAACCATCATTGTCCTATGTATAACAGCGCCAAATGAATATGTCAGTTTAAAACATGCATATTTGTTTACAAAACTGGTTACGCTCACTCTTTTGTTTGTTTGTATATTGGTTAGCTGTTTCAACATTTGAAACATACGTTTCATATTGCAAAAAAAGCTTTTGTCTGTTGTTGTTGTTTTTTTTTACTCATTGCTTCTTGCTCAAGCTTTCAAAACATTACATACTCTGATTGCTATTCCCTGAAATGAAATGTCATGTCAGTGTGATTAAGGAATAAGAATAGCATGAATTATTAAATTAATTGTTCTCTTGTTTTTCAAGAAAAGAATGGACAAGTCCATTTTCAAATGTGTTTAGTCGGATAACTTTTTATTGTATCAATTTTCCCCCATTTTAGTGCCATATAAATACATTTTATCTTTTCCATTCTGAATGTGACAAATTTACATGTTCATTATATTCTCATTCACTTGTTTGCTGAAGCAATCACTTAAAATTTGTTTGTCACTGTCAAAATGATGTGGTGCAATTGCTTTTGTAAGCTTTGGATGGTATTAAGTGAAGAAGTTATTCTGAATAAAGCCACAGAACACATTGCATATTTTAATCAAGGAGGAGGAATTTGACAGGCAAATGTATATATTCAGTACTGTGTAAAAGTCTTAGGCAAAGAAAATAATGTTTAAATGATCTTCATGTTGGTATAAAACTATGGTATTATGACTGTCAAAGTGTGTTAGCTTAACAATTTCAAAACATCACTCATTTTAAAAGTGATTTTAATATTTACACCAACCATAGAACATACCAGTCTATTTTGACTGATCAGCATACATATATGTATGAAGCCAGAATCATACATGCTAAGTATCACCCTTATAAGAGGCATAATGTACCAATGTATTTTTGTTTGGTGAATTCTATGTACATAAACCTGGATGAAGACACACACACACACACACACACACATACACATAATTAATTACATGCATACATGCACATGTGTTAATCATGTCATTTCATGATTTTACTTACATTAAATACACAAGGTGCACCATTTAATCGTTTTTATTTTTCAGGATGTTAATTTAATACTGCATATAATTATGTTTCTTAATTTCTCGTAATTTGCAGTTACCTGGAAGAGTATAATACAGTTTGGGGGTTGAAATGTGCATCTTTCCAGCTGGGTGGGCAAACAGTCCAAGTCATGGTAATTCCCTTTAAATTCACTGTGGGCTGTACCAATGGGAGTCCACAGAAGGGGGGTGGGTAGTTGTTTTGGGGCATAATTGTTTATTATTTTCCATTTAGTTTTTGTTTATAAAATGCTTTGTATAACTTGATGGGCCGAATGTTTTGAGAGGTTTATTGATTTATTTGCATGTACGTGTAAATGTTATTGTGGCATTTCCCCCTTTTGTGTGTTGCTGGACTTATCACCCAGTATAAATATTTCCCCAGTGTGTTATTTGGTAGGTCAGTTATGTTCAGTATAAGCTGGGTTATGTAGTACCTTATTTTTGGTTTCATTCTGTTTTGTTGACCTCGTTTTGTTGTATTTTCCTCTTTGGGATGTTCTTTTGTATTTTGATGATTTTTGGTTCCTGAGTAAATTTTGTGTCGACCACAATCTCTGTACCCCTGTGTCTGTTTGTGGTCCCTCATAGTCCTGTATGATATTTTGTGCAAATTTTGCCAAGCAGTGAGGGTTAGGGGGGTACGACCAGCAACACGATAAATGCCAACCCAATGCCATAAATGACCGGTGAAATGCCGTAAATGCCGACACATAGAAAACACAGAAAACTTTTAAATACACGACGAACTACACAAAGTAAGCCTGCATTTACCCAGAGCGAATGAGCCGTCTAGGCACAACAAATCAAGAGAATTTGAAAGGCACACAATACAGCACTCAAAAGAACAGTGTTTACACGTATGATGCAGCATTTTTGCATATAATGCAGGCCAAACACGAAAAATATCACTCAGGGATGCCGGGGAGGCTTTCTCCTTCACATGCACATGACTGACTGGTGTCAGACAAGGCAAACATGGCATATTTATTGGTTATGTGGGAGGAACAGTACAGTGTTTCAGCCAATGAGCATAATTGCTTCCCTGACAGTTGCTGACAGACAAGGATATCCGTCAATAATAATCAGATGATAATCATGACACATTTTTCGTGCCAGATACAACTGGATATTCCCCACCTCTTGTATCAATGTCACCATTCAAAGAATCAATGCCCTGAGCTGTGGGCAGTAACATCTGGAACACATTTGTCTCTGGAACAAACACAAGAAAGAACCTCTGGAAAAAAAAACATGCAAACATTTCAGGCACTGGGAGAGAGGGAAAGGGAAAGCTCCATTGTGTGCAAGCAGTCACATCAAGCATTAATCAACATTCCCAGTAGGTCAGAGACTAGGACACTGTGCCTCTACTTTAACGTACTTCTCTGCCATCAACAATGACTCAGTAAGTGTAATTACCCTTCAAAAACATATTAAACTGGCGATTTGGAATTACTGCACACTACAGATTGTATGAAGGGAAGGATTTGTCTCATTGAAAAACATTAAGTTCTAGGAAAGGTATTTCCAGCAGTCTGAAACAGGCAATGGGTTGTTAAATCTAATTAGGTTGACTTTTTGAATTAAAAATCATTATCATTAAAAATCATTATTGTTATCAGGACTGTATATGCCAGTTAAGAAATGACCAAAAAATGGGTCAACCAAAGTTACAAAGGTTCTCTACTGAGAAAATTTTTGGTATTTTTCAATAATCAGTGGTATTCAAGTTTTCATATATTTTTTGGCATATTAGCAGATGCTTTTAGAAAGCAGGGTCAGCTTTTGGAGCAATTCGGGTTAAGGGCCTTGCTCAGCTGCCCAATGGTGGAACCAGTCTGGCAGCCATGGGATTTGAACTAGGTGACCTTTCTGATCGCAGGCATTGTCTCCAAATCCACGAAGCCACACATCTCTCCTATAGTCAACATCACTGATCAGAAGACAGCTGTGTGTACTGTATGTCTTTTGACAGAGAAAAAGTACTCTTCCTGTTTGTTATTGTGGGGTATTGATCGCAATCAAAATGGGACACAGCCTTTTACTTATGTTTTCCTTATGTTTGGGCATTCAAATTTCGTTGTATCACCAAATTTTTATTTTGCATTAAATGTAACTGAGGTACAAAACTAATTCGATCTGCTCAATCTTTGCTCCGCTACTTCTATCTTTTTCCCTGCACTTCCAAGTAACTTCCAAGTTAGTATCAGTACTCGTGATCAACCAATCAGTAAGCCACCCCAGCATTTCAAATGAAAAGTACCTAGTCTGGAGTAGGTACTAAAAAAGGGTTCCGGAACTGCCTATAAGGAACTACAATCAGGATTATCAGGATTAGTTCCTGTGGACAAAAGTTTCTGGTTCTGGAATAAAGTTTCTGGTTCCAGAAAAAAGTTCCTACGGTGTCAAAGCACCTGCTAATTAGATGAAAAACCATTGGGACAAATTTAGGACAGAAAGCCTCCCTTGCTCATTTAATTCCATTTATCTGCAAATTTGCATTTTCCCATGTGATGATCTATGCAATAATAATTATAGCTATTTAGGTAAACACTGCTCTTTGATGCTGACTTTCCTGCTCACGGATCACTCAAAAGTTCCGAAGCAACTGGAAGCAACCAGTGATGTTGTGTTGAGTTTTGTTTCCATCAGAAACAGTCAGTCAGAATAACAAGGATTCACAGTATACCTACGAAGAATTAAGGCAGATTGCTAAAATAAGAAAAAATATTTTAATCACTTGGAAATCGTATCTTAGCCATTTTTTCCTAAGTTGATAGAATGCTTTCTTTTCTCATAATGTGCTTTGACCTGCAATAACCATAATACAGAAGCGGAAATAAATGCTATTTGAAAATCCTCCCCAAGCAATATGCATAATTTAAAAAGTAAGGCAATTATCATATGTAATTGGCCCTTCTTCATAAATTTAATACAATAAATCCAACCTGAGATAAACAGAAGGAAAGTAAACCTCTTTATACGCCGAAGTATATATTCTGATTCTTGTTAGTTTCCCTGTGTGTGCTTTTCAGACTGATTATAATGACATACTTATCATTGTTGCGTTTACATTTTAGCACGGCCTAAATCGCACCCCGTATTTAAGACGTCGCTCTCTTCATAGAACTTATGATTAAGGTACACAGAAGACCATGCCTCATGCAATGAACCTTTATTTCCTCCAAATTTCTATTTCATTTGGGTTTTAGTTGATACTAGAGTTTCAGTTCAGTGATAATTTTGATGCTAAGTGTTGTTTTTCTTTTTATATTAGGAGACTATTTACATCACAGGTGGGTAGCAGAGACAGGTAAGTGCTCTTTTAATGTCCTTTAAAAAGAATGTGGAGATTTCACACTTCTGTGTATAACAGCAGCTGAGTCACTGTCTGAGCCTCTCACACCTTTCAGCAGGCATCCAGGCCTGATCATGGTGGGGCCATTTTTACCTGGATAGTTAGCTGCAGAGGATGATGGGAAGAGGCGGAGGTGAGCACACTCGCCCAATACCATAGCACTCTAGGCTACATTATATTTAATTTCAACTGCTAGTTTGAATTTTTCTGATTATATTATACATAATTCATTTCACTTCACAGACATTTGAGAGACAACATGGATTATAGTTATTTAAAAAATATCTCCTGCATAAATGGTCCATTAAGACGAATTAATGGATGGATGGATGGATGGAAGGCTTGTTTGGATTGTTTAATGTCTGTTGCTAATAACAATCAGAGTATTTTTTTTCATTTACCAAACAAAGCGAAGTACTTAATTGGAATGTGGTGGTTTTAAATGAATTTTCAAAGCATAGAGACTTGCATGTGGAGCATGCTGTTACTCTGGATTTTGCACAGTATTTGTATACAATCATGCACTTATTTTGCCTTCTTTGTACTAATTAAACCGGAACTGCACAGACTTCACCTTGTTTGCTCTCTAGAGTATTCTGCCTTGTTTTCACCTTCAGCAGCTTTGTTTCATTATATTGTGGAAGTAACAAAACAAACTGAAAAGGTGATTTTGTGATTTGCCTTTGATGGTCTATCTAGTGCATTCTAATGCTATTAAAACATGGCACAGCTACAGAGAATGCATTAAGCTAATTTGTAACATACTGTCATTTTATATTACGGTCATTATGCAAGTATAGTATCTGCGGATGTTACAAGTGTGTGCTCCATGTACTGGTCTAATATCAGAGCTATACTTTCAATTCAATTCAATTCAATTCAATTCAGTTTTATATACCGTCTTTCACAGAGTTATATTTTACATTAGTGTGTTGTGATGAACGCAACATCACAAAGAGAAAACCGTACAAAAAGAGGCAAATGGAAAGACAAAGAAATAAAAGAAAGAAAGCCAGATGACAACAGAGGAAAGGAACTAAAAACTTGGGAGAAAAAAAACCTCTACAAAAAAAAAAAAAAAAACCTTTCCTAACATTGTAGGAAAAAGAAAAAGTGTGTTAAAAAGAAAGGTGTAGACAGTAATCAAGTCAAGCCGAAGTCCATCATTGAGTGAGTTCTCCATGTTCTCCATTCTCCAGTACTCTGTGTACGGTGGCAGATTGAAGACTGCGCCCACAATGTTACAGCTCCTAAGCCACATCCGCAATATCATCCATCTGTGGCACTGAACCAGGACTCCAGATCAGACAGTGCCCACCCTGGGCACCATCCGGACATGTGGTAAGGAAGGCAGAGAGCATGGATGGTCAGAACATGCATAATCACATTAATGGACGGTGTGTTATTTGTTAAGTTCTGGGTAAGCTAAGCTGAAGTAATGGGTCGTCAGTCGAGATTTAAAGACTGAGACCGAATCGGCATCCTGGACATAGACTGGCAAACTGTTCCACAATATAGGGTCCCTATAGCAAAATGCTTTACCTCCCACTGTCACTTTATTTATATGTGGAATGAGAAGGAAACCTGTGTTCTGTGACGACGTGGCTTGTAAACATGAAGTAATTCTGTTAAGTAGGCAGGTGATAGACCTTTAAGCGCCTTATATGTAAGTAGGAGAACTTTGAAGTCAGTCCTGAACCTAACAGGAAGCCAATGCAGGGAACTAAGAGCAGGGGTTCTGTGTTCAAACTTCCTGCTCCTGGTGACAATTCGAGCTGCTGCATTTTGAATACGCTGCAAGGTGTTTAATGTGCAGTGTGGGCTGCCAGATAACAGAGCAATACAGAGGTCTAACCTACTGTGTACAGAGGCATGTATCGATTTCCCAGTGTCTTGAATAGTAAGGTATGGTTGTAGTTTGGCAATGTTCCGAAGCTGTAGAAAGCACACTTTTAAAGGAAAGGATCACTACATGTAAAATTTATTGCACATAATAAATGTTTATACTGTGACAGAGTGTTGATTGTGAAATACTGTGAGAATCCACACATAATATTATATCTGATTAAAGGAGACACTGTTGAATTAATACCCTGAATATACTATTCTTAGGTAGACTAAATGAACACTATAAGGCATGATTCTTTAAATAAACAGTTTTAGCTACAAAATATATTCTGAAACTGGGTGTTCCATTTTCTTACCCATTTAGAAATTTGAGCAATCTTATTTGAATAAGATCCATCCATCCATCCATTTTCCAACCCGCTTTATCCTACTGGGTCGCGGGGTTGAATAAGGTCGCGGATGAATAATTCTAAGAGAATGATATTGAATATATGATCATGATATAGCAGGCATCTTTGGCGTACAAATAGAATAGATCACGAAGAAAAAAAGGAGGCATCATGACAAAGAATTTGAAAATGTTTTCAATAATATATCATTTGTTATGTTCTTTTCCATGATAATGCAACAATATTGTGAAAATGTGACTTTGTAACTTTCTGGACTGGTAGTTGTATAAATGCAGTTCTAGATATAAAATGAGAGTCGTCTTAATGGGGGTAGTGTGGCTCCAGTGGATATGCCTGCGATCGGAAAGCCAAGGGTTCGAGCCCGGCCTTGGCCAAATAATCACGTTCCTAGGCCCTTAAGGGTGGCTGCCCCCCCCCCCCACCTGTCTGTCATGAAGAGCAAGATGGGGTAGAAGAAAAGAGATTTACCTGCAATAATCAATAAAGTGCCTGTGTCATTATTAATCGTGTGTGTTAATGGGGCAATGAAACCGGGCATTCGGAGTATATCTAATAACGAAGAAATTTAAACTCTCTGCAGCTTTCAGGTATCCTGTGCAAATTACAAATATACCCAATTATTCCGTTTACCCAGGTACTTTCCTTTCATTAGCACAATATAAAATAACAGAAACATGTGTCGAACATGGTTCTCGACCGAAAAAAGGGTGGATTGCCCTCTTCTGGTCGGGGAAAAGTCACTGCCTCAAGCGGAGTCTTGGGGTCTTGCTCACGAGCGAGGGAGAAAGGGAGCAGGAGATCGACAGAATCGGCAGTAATGCGGACGCTGTACCGCTCTGTTTTGGTGAAGAGGGAGCTGAGCCAGAAGGCAAAGCTCTCAATTTACTGGTCGATCTACATTCCTGCCCTCACCTATGGTCTTGAGCTCTGGGTAATGACCGAAAAAATGAGATCGCAGATACAGTCGGCCGTACAGATACAAATGACTTTCCTCCGCAGGGTGGCTGGACTCAGCCTTAGAGAGAGGATGAGGAGCTGGGACATTAAGGAGGTGCTCAGAGGAGAGCCGCTGCTCCTCCACATCGAAAGGAGCCAGTTGACGCGGTTCGGGCATTTGTCTAGGATGCCTCCTGGGCGGCTCCCTGGGGAGGTGTTTCGGACATGACCAACAGGGAGGAGGCCCCGGGGCAGACCCAGGATATCTCTCGGCTGGCCTGGGAACGCCTTGGTATTCCCCCGGAGGAGCTAGAGGAGGTGGCTGGTGAGAGGGAGGTCTGGGCATCCCTGCTTAGACTGCGCACCCTGTGACCCCGCCCTGGATTAATGACAGAAAATAGATGGATGGATGGATGGATAATAATAATAATAATAAAAAATTGTGAATATGTGTGTGAATATTGTCACTTTGCTCCCTCGTCGCTTCCTGGATATTCTTGTCAGTATACACTAATAAATAATGTTTTGTCTTTTTTTAATGTCATTATGTTTTAAATATTTCCACTCTCATAACCACCAGTTAGGGCCCGCAGTAAAAAAGAAAGAAACAAACAAAAAAGATTAAACCATCGTGTCACGCCCAGCTTCGTCTGATCCTCGTGTGTGCCACGCCCACCTCGTTACCTGGTGTTTCTTCCTGATTGTTCTTACCTGTGTCCTGTTAATCGTAGCTTTTCCTGTGTATTTAGTCCGCGTCTGTGTTAGTGTGAGGAGATCTGTCATTGACGTTTGTAGTGTTGGTTAGTGTGCATCCCGTTCGTGTTAAAATCCCGTTTTGCCTGACTTCCTGGCTGGACTCACCTGCTTCCCAGCACGCCTGCGGCCGACATATGTGACAGTAAGCCATAGGGAACAACCCAAGATGGGGCACCAACCCATCACAGGGCACAAGGCAGGAAATAACCCAGGATGGGGCGCCAACCCATCACAGGGCACAAGGCAGGGAACAACCCAGGATGGGGCACCAACCCATCACAGGGCACAAGGCAGGAAATAACCCAGGATGGGGCGCCAACCCATCACAGGGCACACTAACCTACAGGGATTGGGTGACTCCAGTTCATCTCAGCATGCTTTTGGACTGGGGGGAAGCGAGGAAACCCCATTATAACATGAGGAGAACATGCAAACACGACACACATGGAGCCGAGGCACAGACTAAATCACTGGTCCTAAAGGTAGCATTACCACCATGCCACACTGAGCACATTGATGTGATGCTTTTAATCAAAGCACCTAACGATATACAGAAGGGTTACAGTTCGTGTGTATTTCCCAGGATCTGGACCTTTGACCTTTGCATTGTGGGTGTAATGCTCTATTTATAAAGCTATAGCAGATACCATATAGCGCCTCACACTGGGCAACACCTTACCTAAACTCCATCTTGATCATTCTCTTCTATTCCATGTGATCTAAGAAAATCCATTGTGAAGGGACAGATCCCCATGTTCCATGTCTGTAGGTTCTGTTTCATTAATGTATTTGTACATTATATATGTGGTTGGTGTTTATGACTATTGTGAATAAATGTATGTATTTATGACAATTATGTGTCTTGGAAGACAATGTTAATGGTATCCATATGTCTTGTTTCATGTGTTAATTCATTATTGCATTATAACAACTATGGTACATGTTATATAAAATCTCTACAGTGACCACAAAAACACACACACAGACACACACACACATGGGTTTTCACAGTATACATAGAGTCAGTGAAATGCAAATACAGAAGCTGTTTGAATTGCGTCCTGAGTATAACCAGTCACAGACCACTGTTTTTCAAAGCAGTTGATTGCACACTGTTGCATGACAGTAAGAAAATAATTTCCTTGTCTGCAAGCTAAGAAATTATCAAAGGACTCCCACTACTCGTTATAGTGTCGTGTTTAGGCATGTGAAGTATTTCGTTATTAAAACATGAGACTTATAACACAAGAATTTCATAACCTGTGAATTGTCATCAATTATTTTCTATCAACTTCCTCCCTCTGATATTAACGTTTATGATTAAAATGCTAGATATTAAAATGGTTTTCACATTATTGTTGCCTGGAACAGCTGTTGGATTGTTAAAATTCAATAATCACACAAAACATAACACAACATTGCAAAATTTAAATACATTGGTATATAAAAGTCATGACTTGAAAGCCTAATTGAATCTAAAGCCTAAATAATGAGGGTCAAAGGAATGAACATTTCTACACCTTGCTACCAATTATGACATCTAACGCAGTGTGCGTACTGGTAAGAGCAGGAAGTAGTTCAGATCAAGAGGATATAACCAGTTTATGAGTGGCCAATCAAACTCGGCAGTCAAGGTTTCCATGTTGTAATAATAGTCAGGAGTTGAACTTGTACACACTGACGCCACAGTAGACCTGCTCTAGGTGAAGTTCAAACTCACAACCTCAGCGCCCCTCAGTGTCATACTGCTATATAAGAACCTCACGCCAACCGACTGCACCACTCGAGGCCTTCTGGGAGAGGCTGTTAAATCCCTTATCCTTTCTCTGACCAAACTCGATGTGGTGGTGGTGGTGTTTACATGATTGCCGCTTAGCTTAGTGTCTTCTAAGCATCTTCCTGTAATTTACAGATAAATTCTGTTACCCGGCAGGGGACATTTCATGATCTAGAAGACTGTCGACCCAGGGTGAGGGTCAGCCATTGCACTGAGGTTGTGCTGACTCCTGTGAATCCCCAAATGGGGGAACCTTGACCCCATAATTTCTAGTAGCAGGGGGGACTGCATTTCCACTCTTTACCTCATAGGGGGAAGTGTGTTTCTCTGGGTGGTAGGACTGCCTATTACATAATGACCACCTTTTCAAATCCTGTGATTTGCTGAATATTCATATCACTTTAGGTCCTTCCTTAATTCCAGAGACTGTTCCAAGGGTGCAGGATATATAACTAACCCTTTGCATGATTTACTTATGTGTGTATTGAAAAACACTAGATAGTATCTTATGATTATGCTGTAATAGTGTGCAGTATTAAGGCAAAAAGGTTATTCAGTTTGAAAATTCTGTATTATATGTACCATAGACTGTACTGTTCTTTGCTTATCTCTCCCAGTAATTTTGTTTTGCTCACTACATTAAGCTTCCAGAGATGATATATCCAGTGTTTGCATATCCAGAAAGCAGTGCTCTGTTGTAATCTGGCAGACAAATCCCTCATGTAAATAAAACGGTCTCACCTCTAGACAGGAAGCAGGTTTTTCCCGAATTAGTAGCTCGGAAGACAAAACACACCCCTTTATCTGCACTCCAGCCTGTAAATAATGTATTCAGCTTATACCCTTAAATGTGGACACTTTGTTTATGGTTTATATATGTATTCAGTAGCCCTATATAGAAGCTGCTATTTTGCTACTGTCTTTGCTTGAGGTAAACTAGCTTCATGTTTTATGATAAACTCTTGGTACTTGCCTGCACTTACATGTATGGTGGGCAAGTGTGAGTATTTAATAAATTAATTCTATGAGGAATAGAAGTAAGATTCCCACTAAAACAGGACGTAGAATAAGGCCTCTGTTTTTTATGCCGCAGTGGGAGTTTCTGTGGAGTACAGGCTTGCATCCTCAGTGGCTAATTTTTTTCCTGAGCTGTATATTTATTTTAATACTGTGTAAAAGAAGCACCGACTACCACAGCTGGTTAAAAATGACATAGATCGCATACTTTCTGTTCCTCAGCTTAGCGGTACGGTAACTGGACCTCTGAATCCGGTCGGTATGCAACGGTACGTGTCTCCAGGCCCATTTTATTATTCTCCATTCGAGAGTGATTGTTAATTATTTTTATGCAATATGAGCAAACGTAAACGGTATATTCTATTTTGTCCTATGCAGGGTCATGGGCCTATCCTAGAAGCTACAGGAACATGGTAGGTAATAACCCAGATTGGGGAACCAGCTCATCACACGCGGCATCCACATCTGCGGACCATGTGCCAACATAGCATGTTGGCGGCATGCCAACGTAGCACAGCAATGTGGCACAGTGGTGGTAAACTGGAGGAAACCCATGATGGCACGGGAGAACATGCAAACCCCACACTGGTAGAGCTGGGGAGGTTAAACGAACCATGGGCTGCAGAGGAGTGAGGCGGCCATGATAATCCTGGCGCCAGCATGACACCCGCACTGTCGATAGCATAAAATGAACCGTGGCAGCAGATCCATGGAGCATTGTAAATGAGTCTGGGAAGACAGTCCGGGAAAACTGGTGAGGACTTTAGTTGTTTAGTCAGGTAATTAAGAAATCCATCCATCCATCCATCCATCCATCCATCCATCCATCCATCTATCCATCAACCACTTATCCTAGTTAGAACAGCAGTGAATATAAGAAGTCATAATCTTACTTAGCCACGTTCTCCGCCATCACTCGAAGACGCGTCTTCTGTGCGATAAGAAAAGCTTAATCCTTTCAGGTAACATCAGATCTCAGAGAATGGACTCTGAAGGAGAGCAAGAAGTAGGTGGTAAGCTGAGGACAGGAAGGTGAAAGGCAAAGACTGGAGAACTGATGAGCGGATTAGCATTAGTCTGCGGAATAGGATTATATGCATGCCCCATTACATTTGCAATTTAATCTTCATGAAGAATTATTCCATAAAACCTAAAACAGCTCCTACAGCTGCCACCTCATCTCCACGGCCTTCCTGGCGGGATGTCCTTTTGTTTGCAGAACCGTGTCACGGATGGTCGAGTGCCGTATCCACAGAAGCCTTTCTGCACACCACCGTTGCACTGAGCTGTTATTTTGGCCCTTGCGGCCTTCCCGGTAGCTCTAACGAGTCTGGCCGTTCTCCCCTGACCTCTCTCATTAAAAAGGTGGTCTAAGCAACAGAACCAGTACAGCTGGGTGTTTTTTTTTTCATTATTGCACCATTTTCTAGACAGCGTCTTACAAGAAAATCCCAGGGGGTGTCGGTTCCTGAGATCCTGGGACCCCTACCTTGGGCACCAACAAAAAAAATGACTTAGATCACACATCTTAGCTGTTCCTGACTGTATGCTGTGTATCTTCAGTCCAGTTGTATTATTCTACATATTACTCTACATTTTTGAATCATAATTGTAACAATAAAAAAGCCAATGACTGAAACTGCCCCTTTTTGGGACTGAAAAACAAAACAAATGAAATTATGACTCTGACAGTGTGTGCCTCAGTAGGCTATGCATCTGTGCCTGGTTATCAGTTCAAGCCCAACCCTGGCGCATTTCTGGGTCCTTGTGCAAGTCCGTTCACCCCCAGCTCCCTGACCAAGCTTGATGTCTTGGAGAGTAACACAGGGGAAGTGAAGAGGGGCTTTGCCCCTTGGGGGGTCAATAACCAGTATCAATTATTAGATACACACAACATATTCCACAGCTACATTTGTTGCATTCAGAGTCTCATGCTAAATGATCAAAACTGGGTGAAGACAATGGTAATAATCAGGATAATGAAGGTAATGTTAAACATAATAAGGCAGAGGTCATTAGCCAGAAAGGTGTAGAATCTGGGCAACTGATTCCACCATCATTGCTGTCTGATGAAGGCATGGCCTTTGAATATAGAGTAAGAACACTGAGTATCTGCATTTATGTATTTAGCTGACACTATTGTCCAGAGAGGCAAATAGTACATTTCAAACAACTGTGGAGGAGTCAACTGGGTGTAAGTGCAGCTAGCCTGAGATACAAGTGTAAGCTGTATCAGAGTAAGAGGTACCTTTCAAATATAGCAAAAACCTAAAAGAGAAATATTCATTCAAATCAAAGGACAAAGTGCCATCCTAAGGGCATTCAGTGGGCATAAGGAACCAGCTAGGAAGAATAGAGTGCTTTGTGGCAGTACAGGTGTTCATCAAAAAAATGGGTATGGAGTCATATCCAAATGCAAAAATTATTTTAAAAGCACATGGCATTATGGGAGTGGGCTAGCACAGGCAACACCGTCCATCCACCATAGGTAGAACAGTATTTAGCATTCACACAGCACATTCTGGAGGAACGATATCTATATGGCTGCCGCGAATTGACATTGACTTGGTCACACCTAATAATAATAACTCAACATTTAACTCAAAGAGAATCAAATGAACGTCTATTCCAGGCAAATTATTGCGGAGTAACAAGGTGCAGTGTTCCCCGGGTGAGTCAGGGAAGAACTGACGTCAGGACAGTTACCTGTTAATATCTTAACAAGCTTTGATTTACTCATTTTGCATAAATGAAAATTAATAACCCAGGACTGGCTTTAGGCTGCATCCGCAAAAGGAGATTTTTATTTTTAGGAGGAGTACCACTAAACAGTGAGTCAGAACATAAATCCCAGCTCTGCAATTAGTCAACTCTGTATGTATTTCGATGCAGATGGTGGTGATATAGCATCTCCAGAGGTCCTCATTAAAGAAGGAACTCCTTTTGGCTGTATAAGTCTTTCATGCCTGCATTCTCTAATTTGACACGTTATCACTCCAGTAACCTACTTCACGTAAAAGCCTTAGTCCATTAAATCGCTATTAAAGACTCCTGTGCACTCACTGTACATATTTTCTTTGTTTTATATAATGAAGAGCAGAGGTTGGCTGTAAATGAACTGTTTTTTTTTAGTATTACTTCTGTACAGGTTTTTAATTAATGCAAATGAAAAAGGGTCATACTTGCGTCACATAAATAAAGCAAATTACCACTAAACTTGGACGTTTTTTTGTTTCTTTAAATATGGACACAAACTGAGCTTGCTGCATTTATATGAATATCTTTTGTAGTGTCTAAGTGAGCAGCATGATGGCGTCACGCCGGTAGGGTTGTGAGTTTCATACTTGGTTGTGTGTGAGTTTGCAGGTTCTCCTTGTGTTTTTCAAGGGGTTTCTGTCGGGACCTTTGACTCCCCGTGTTAAAAAGCAAGCGTTCAGGTTACTTTGCATTTGCAAGTTGCCTGTGATGTGCGCCATGGCAGTGGGTTGCAAACCCCCCCCTTTTAGCTCCCCGTGGGAGGGTTTGGGTCCACTGTCACACTGTACATCATAACAGAATATGGACGGATAATCCTGCTGCAGTTACGTAATCTACAATAAACCAGCTACACTTTGAGAAGCCACATCATCCAGAAAATCGGGATTACCTAACAATTTCTTTGTATAT
This sequence comes from Hyperopisus bebe, assembly GCA_026777045.1. Lineage (NCBI taxonomy): Eukaryota > Metazoa > Chordata > Actinopteri > Osteoglossiformes > Mormyridae > Hyperopisus > Hyperopisus bebe. The sequence goes on along the minus strand of JAODJW010000081.1, from coordinate 9,855,677 downwards.
ATTAGTATCAGGTCTTCATACTCTTACACATCATAACATATGAGTGCACCAGTTTAATTCATTAATATTATTCATTAGAGGATGTGTGCATTTTAATCGTATAGCACAACAAAAACCAAAATGCTACGAGTCTCCTCACTGAATCCCATGCAGCAGTGTGATGTTTTCGGCGGTCACAGCAGAGAGACTGTCTGGAAAAAGGTGGGACTGTGTACCAGAAGAAGGGCTCTCACTCCCAAAAAGAATGAATACCATCTTAGATTGAATAAAATATGCTGCAGCATGAAATAAGGTTTGTTTATATCCTTCCACAACCCTTCAAAGGTACCAAAGAAGAGAACACCAGGAGTACTCTCAGCTTTCTGTCACGTCGCATGTCAGCCACTGAAGAGCTGCATAAGGAGGCCACTCTGTTCCTTTTTAGAGTTTTAAACTGTCATAATTTATTTTCAGCAGAACCACCATGGTTTAAGAACAGTTCAGTCTTTCCAGGCTTTTTAACTATACAGTATCTATCTATCTATCTATCTATCTATCTATCTATCTATCTATCTATCTATCTATCTATCTATCAATGATCTATCTTCCTATCTATCTACGATCAATCTATCAATGTATGATCTATCACTTTCTTTCTATCTATCTGTCTTTCTATCTGTCTACTGTATGTATGATCAATCTATCAATGTATGATCTATCTTTCTATCTATCAGTATGTATGTTTATTTATTGGTTGTTTCTTTATAAAATATCATCCATCATTCTACCCAACCAACATTCCCTCCAATCATTCTTCTTGTAATTGCTTATCATTGTTCGGATGGGTCGGGGGGGGGGGGGGGGGGGTCTT
>JAODJW010000081.1:9826128-9847251 GCA_026777045.1 Hyperopisus bebe | reverse complement strand
CCATTCAGACTGGTGTGGTGCTGAGGTATCACCCACCACATGGCTGCACTCAGGTTCTCATCCCTGGGGTGGTTTGTTTTGTGATGGGTGCAGCATTGTGCTGTAATCAGTACATGCTCATTACCTTACAACAATGATACTTCATTTGCCATCTATACAAGCACAGGTGCACCAGAATTCCTGGTTTTCATATATCCCATCATGCTCTCCCATGAGACCGAATCTTGGTGTCAAAGCACAGGATCGGCCATTTTTTTTCGGCACCCCAGAGCAGTTTAATATGACCTCACTTTATCCCTCATCAGTGATGTCATTAATCTGCAAGCCGCAACATTTAAACTGGCAACTTTCTGGACAGAGCCTCCAACTTTGAACCCACAGAGCCAGATCAGCACTATTCCATCAACGTCATTCATTACTTCAAAAATAATAAATGAGTTTGGATAGAAGCCAAAGAGGAAGCCACACTGATGTAGATATAGATTACAAAGTAGGACATCATTAAAATCAACCTCATGTGATTCTCCTGATTGCTTCTCATTATTGTGAAGGTGTGGGGCACTAGAATGACCTATAATTGACTGCATAATTAAAACAGACACCTTTTACAGTACATATGAGAATTTGATATAGGAAGGAGACTGTGGACAATGGGCAGGGTGGGAATCCACGTTCTGTAGGCTGATGGGCCGCCTCTCTCTGCCTCTCTCTGCTGCACAGTGATTCCCTAGGGCTGGATGGACGCCTGCGGTGTTGTGGGTGGAATGGAGTACGCAGCTCTCTCCTCCTGAAGAGAGAATGAAGACGCGGCTGGGGGTGGCACACACACGCCGTATAGGGGCCGTCCCTCGGGGATGAGACCTCTGTGGGTATCGGCTGCTTATTCCAATTTACTTATTCGCCTCTTTCTTTGATTTCTATTTGTTTGTCCGTTGTTATTGTTATGTTACTATTATGTTATTATTTTATTAGTCGTATCATTTTGGATCGATACCACATTTTAGCACATGGAATATTTTTAAAAAGTGTTTCAACGGGTTAGGATGCTGTGACAATGACAGGAAGGTTGTCAGCTCAAATCCCAGAGTCAGCAGAGTAATTTCATTGTTGGGGTGTTTAACAAGGCCTTTATACCCAGTTGCTCCAGGGAAATATACATGTAAAATATACATTTTTTTTTGCAAACTGCAACCTGTTTTTCTCTCGCTTCCTCCCTCTGTCTGGCTGGTTTCTGGTCATTCCCAGTGTCTCCTGCTTCACCCTATTCTTGTTTACTGCGGTCTTAGACACTTTGAGCCTGGAAGCAGCCTGCCGTTCAGTGTAGCTGTTTGCCAAAAAAACATGGAGTGTTCTCTTAATTTTTTCCAGAGCTGTAAGTGTGTGTGTGTGCGTGCGTGCGTGTTTGTGTGTATATATAATCGATCCAGTGTATGCTAGATTAGTGAAATTTGTTTTACCCATTCTATATCATTGTTTTAATGCCTCGAATATATAACAAATTCAACAATTAGAATTTTTAAACCTTTGCTTTTCAATGTACGAATGCTGTTATGAACAGATGACAGATGTACCATCTTACAACATCATCAGGCTTCTGGTGGAGAAGCTCTGATTAGTCAAAAGAAGAGGTGATGAGGAGGTGAACTGATGCATTATGGGATCTGTGTGTTATTTATGGAAATGGCTTTTGCGGAGGTGCTTAAAAACGATCCGCTCATATAGTCATTGTCACTGTTATTCCTCTGCTCCATGCTCTCTTTTCCTGGAAGCTTTTGAAGTTTCTCCCCTTTGGCTACATTCATCTGAGATGTTCCTTTAGAACGTGTTGGTCTGTTGTCATCTTCTGTGACGAGTCCAAATTTATTTTAAATCCTGAACAAAATGAAGTGCATCTTTCAATATACGATATATCGATACTGTATAATGTTAGCTTAATTTTAGTTGTAATTTAGATTTTCTCGTGCTATAGAGGGTCAAGAATACTTTTGCAGACCAGCAACTTCGGTCGACCGATTTAGTCACCTTGATGAAAAGTGGAGACATTAAACTTGACAGGTTAAATGAACTGATGTTTAGGAAAAATAAAATAGCAAGAAATAAATAAATAACAAAGTCGGAGCTCTTCTGGTAATACTTTTCATGTTTAAAGGTGATTTATTTTCACTATTAAAAATATTATTAAAACTGACTATACCACCCATACAATACTTCAGCACATATCACATTTTGCTCTTGCTATTTTGATGTATTTATACTGCATAAAAATGCATAGTGATTTCCACGTCTGAACCCACTTTGTGCTTTGCAGGGTGGCTTATTTGACTTGGAAATTTACAGCAGTGTTTTCCATGGCGAAAGAGAAAAAATGTAGTAACGCTAAAACTGGAAAATCGTGGAATGCAAACAACCTTCTGCATGAATCTAAAAGTAAAGCACAATCTCAGTTATAACATATTATACAAAAAGATTAGCTACATTTATACCACTTCTGCATGGTTATGTTTGCCACTGCAGAACACCGTAGGGATTTCTAAACAGCTATGAATATACTAAATTCAGCTATGCTTGAATTAGATGGTACTGGACACCAACTTAATCGATCCTTGAAGTCCATACAAAAGCAAGTGCACTCTGGAACTATTAGATAAAACCTATTTTTCTTATGCCTACAAATATTTGAAATTCAGGTAAACCAACTGGTGAGAGTTTAAAAGGTCACCATTTAATGCTATGTGGGTTTTCTGCACCGTAATCATGTTTTTATTGATACTTTCTTCACACAGACCTAGTTTATGTGACTGTACGCCTGCGTAAAGTACTGTATAATGAAATACTTATTTTGTGCTAAATCTGCATTAAGCCTCATTTCTCATTGACAAGCACTGGAAACTTCCTCTATTCATCTATGATGTCTTTCCCAGCTGAAATCGGAGCTGACGGTTATCAGTTATTCTGCCAGTTAATCCATGTTCAGTACGATTCCGACCCCAGGGAGCATATACTCTTTGCTTTTTTTTTCCTTTTTTTTGGGGGGGGGGGGTTGGCTTGCTACAGTGTACCTTTTTTCCTTACATCTGCAGGCAGGATCTGTTCATGTGTCTCCAAATTCACTGTTGCCATCATCGATTAATTATGTCATTTATAAATTCAGCTATGCAGTAACACCCTAACCGTGCGTGGATCTTCACAGCTCTTTCATTGGTGCCAATTTAATGTTATGGAAGAAATATTTGTAATTAAAATATTTGTTAACACTTTGGTGTCATCAGCAGTGGTCTTGACCACCACTCAAACCATATGATGCTATTCCCCCACCCCAAGGTTTGCCCCCTGTTGGTCACAAACAGTCACTACACTAAATATTGAATAAACATATTCCTGAATAGGAGTAGTTGAATTAGCATGTTCTGCTAACCAGCGAGCTAGGTACCTTCTTCTGACTCTACTCGCTCGCGTTTTATTTAGATTTTCAAACATCTGAGGGGAAGTGGGGGGGGGGGCAAAGTGACTTTTGAGTGTGGCCCCAGAGACAAGAAACGGTCCTGGTGTGTTATATGTGGCCAGCAGGCATTTGCGAAAGACGGAATGTGCTAAATCACAAATGTTTCCTAAAGCCCAGACTCTGCAGTATCCTCAGCAGTCGTCAGAGAGAGTGCAGAATAGTGGTTAAAGTTAACTGTGAGCTGTCAAATATCTCAGAAGAAAAATAGCACCTCCGTAATCAGGTAGTTAAGCCCAGTCCAGTGTGTCTAGATTACTTTACCTGAAGATGCTACCGGTGTCTTGTCTGTGCTGGAATAATCAGTTATCTAAAGTCATTTCTATTTTCTTTTATTTTGTGCTCAGTCTGAATTTATTGGTTGGCTGCCATTTTATCTCTGACGTGACTCCCAACATAAAATGCCACAAAACATAAAACACGTGAAAATACTATTATACACAATCAAAACAATTAGAAATTCCTGTATTTTTTCAAATATATATCTTAGTATCAAAACAGTATAGAACAAATCAAGTAGTACGTTATATAGATCAAATTAATCATATGTAAATGGGATATACTTTTTGCCAAACACTATTTTTTAATTGCAAATTTTTCCTGAGGTTTACACTGGATTAACCTTTTGTACCCGTAATTTTAGATAACATATCCATCATCTGTCAAAATGGCTAAGCATTAAAAATGGTTTAAATTGCCTTTTGAAAAACCATTAATGCCTTCTTTTGATAACATACACCCTCTAATTAATGATACATTGCAAGATTCATTCCTTGAAACCAGCTTTTAAAAAAACCCAATATTGTTAAAACATAGCTTTAAGTAACAATACAGCCTTAACTCCGATATTTAAAATATTGTATCATAATCTACAAATTCTAAGGTGGACTTGTCATAACTTAATTCCATTAATACGATTTACATGATACAATTTAATTAAATACAAAACTAAAGATAAAAGAATTTGAAGCACATACATTTATATAGATTAAGAAGTCACAAAGTGTTCCTTACTTATAAAATATTTATTTTAACATCTGTGTTTATTTCTTTACTATAATTATTTATCGGGTACAGGGCCCAGGTGAGTGTGGAATATCCCAGAGAGTAGGGCAGGCTCGCCCATGGTTGGTATACATCCACACACTCAGACACCCACCGTAGACGTCAATCCACTTATAGAAGATGCAAATTCCACACACGCACGGCTGTGGGTGGGAATCAAACATAAAACCCTGGAAGAGCCAGGTTTCCTACTGAGCCGCTATTCTGCCGGGTGTGATTTTAAAGACCATAAATTATATAAAATATAAAGACGCAAATCACTGCAATTATTTCAGCTTGCAGTGACTGGGGGAATGCCTTCCTTCTCTCTCATCTTCACACTGAAGGAACTATGGAAGTTGAGCTATTCCCATGGACCAGATAAATTTCTTCAATGAATATAAAACACATAAAATCTAACAATTATAATGATGGTTTCAGAGGGTAACACATGTATTTTACTTATTTAAAACTGAAGTCCTTTGAAATGTTTTATTGTGCTTTTGGACTCCTGAACTCTTCCCTTTCGATGGGTAAAGTAACAATAGTAAGAGGTGTTCGACTATGTAAGAGGTTTTCATCGCCATGACTGATCGATATTGTCGTCATTCGTCGCAATTTTAGACAAATACTTAGGTGTTTGCTTTCTTCTGTTTTGTCATAGTCGAGATGCCTGTGGTCTGAGTAATCGTAGGTGAAGTGGTGATGATGAGAGGTGTAAAAGCAGAGCTCAGAAAAATTCCCCTAATCGCCTGCTTTCCTAGGGCTCCATCTCGCTGAATACGCACGTTGAAAGCCTTGACTGGGTAGCTACCTAGAAATCTCACCATCACGCCACAGTTAATCTTACAACATAAGCCTCAGTACTAAAACTGGTTAGATGTTTTTCTTATTATGATAAAAAGTAATTATGATAATGCTTGACATAAGATCTGAATTTTCATATTTTTGAACAAACCTGAAAAATGGCTTTGATCACTTTTTTAAAATCCCAGAACATTTTCAGGACTCGTACACAGTATTATATTAGTACCTATGTCAGCCTCTTATGAATAATAATGACAATTTGATTAATAATCATATATTGTTCCAATGTTAACTGCCTGAAATGTTGCAGCTCGATACTTCACATATTATTAAAAAATGTTTTATTCCGCAGCTGATTAACTATCCCAGAGGAAAAATTGACATTTCAGAGAATAATATAATGACAGCCTGTTGTCAAACTAGTTTTAAAAATCAGAGGACTGACATGTTACCATAGAGTTTCTGAGAATAACCCATCTTGTAAGAACAAATCCATATACTTCAGCTTTTTTCCCTCTTCATTCAGAACAATTCTGTAAACAAACAAATATGCCTAAACAATTTATATGATGTAAATGCCAGTATTATTAGTAGCATGGACTGAACTGAAATGACTCAGTGTCAGTCAGCTGAAGTACATCAAGATGAGCACATGCACTGTGGCTTATGATTGCAAGGACTCACTACCTCCTTTGAACCTATTTTTGACACATTTTAATTGAAAGAATTATCTACTTGACCAGTCGTTTAGCCTAATTGATTCATGTTACAACAGGGCTTGGTGAAGGAGAGAAAAGAGGGGTAATCCATGGAACAGCTCCAATGAAAAGGGGATTATTAACAAAAGGAAGACAAAGTGGGAACCAGGAAAGAAAGGGACCGTGAGGAGTCAAAAACAAAACAGGAAAAATAAGAACTAACCAAAACACACTAGGAAACAGAAAAACTGGGAGCTATCCTGGGAGACAAGCACAGCTACCAACTCAGAGAAACAACAACAGACTAAAGAACAGAATGAGGGCAGGCATTTAAATCTATACAGATAAGAAGGCTAACAAGGGGCAGGTGTGGAACATGACCAAACACGACCAATCAGCAAAGGCACGGGACAACAAGCAACGGGTGGATTAAATTACAACTAACAAGCCCAGAAACTAGGAAAGCTTAACACTAAGGGTTAACGGCACGACGGAAGACTAGGAACACAAGCAGAACAAAATTAAACAAGGCACAAGCATGGTAAACCTAAAACAAGCAAAGATGAAAAGAGGAGGAGAGGAAAACAGCAAACCATTGAGCTATGCAGTGGCCCAGGGAGCAGGGAAACACACTAGGGGCTGAAGGGGTACAAGACAAAGAGGGGAGAATTAGGATGACCAGTGACACCTGCTGGGCAAAAGGGGATAAGAACCATAGGACAGGGTTGGAGGAGCACCAACCCTGACAATCATCAGGTGTATTAACAAGGCAGATGTTCGCTGAATCCTGCCTAATGGTAATATAATTATATACTCGTGTCTTATTACAACCCATTCTGAGCACATAGTGAAAAAGCAGCTACAAGTCAGTAGCAAAAAGTGCGTAAGGGTCACATACAGTATATGCGACACATCCATATTTTGAGTTCAATCCCATACCTGTCTCCATACACTCCACTTCACCAATCTGCCTTCGTTTTCACGTTCCCGAGACCCATTGCCATATTGAAGTGTGTCTCAAAGTAGAAAGGGCTAAGGGGAAGTGGCCCAATATGCCCTCAGGAAGTGACTCACGCAGCTCCGTTACCACTCCAATATCCCACAATGCTTTGCACACAGGAAACAGAACAGCTCAAAAAAAAAAAATTGAGGACGATGTATTGCCATATACAGGTAAGAAAACAATTACATATTGAAATATTTAATATCAAGTTAGCATTAAATTAATGTGACTTTATATTTAAACACTTAACATTATATTTTTGAAGGCACTTTGTTTTCACGAGCAGAATAAGTATGACATTAACATTTGTTCGTTTTTATTCAATCATACAATATTAATCAGAAGATGATACATCAGACGGCTGAACATTTGGCCCAGCTTACATTGCATATATAATGAACTTAAAAATAAGACCTGTATACATTTTGCTCACTGTCGTCTTCTCGCATAGATAAACTTTGTGATTTTCTTAAGAATTCACATAACTCATATATTCTTATAGAAATGACAATACAGCTTCTTGAGGGAGCCATTCCCTCGCGTCAGAATGTAGGGCAGGGGTCTCCAACTCCAGTCCTGGAGAGCTACTATCCAGTAGGTTTTCTATCCTACCTGGCATCTGATGAGCCACACCTGTTCTCAGGTAAATAGCAAGAACAGGCGTGACTCATCAGAAGCCAGGTAGGATAAAAAACCTACTGGATAGTAGCCCTCCAGGACCGGAGTTGGAGACCCCTGATGTAATGTATTTCCTTTCCAGTACAGGAGACTGAACAAGGTGGAGCGAGGAGTCTGTCTCAGATCTTTCTTGTAAAACTTCCCTTCAGTTTAAGTTCATTGGGCCTGTTGTGAGGGCGACTTAGCATGACTGTAGCTTGTAATGAAGGCGGAATGTCGAGGGTATAGTTTGGGATTTGACCTTGGTGCTTCTCCATCCAAAGTGCGTATTTGGCCTAAGTTTGCATAAACCCCAGACTTATCCAATGGGAGAATGTGCTTAAGTGAACAAAATGCACAGCTAGATGCTTTTTTGACTTACACACATGGGGGAATCGACCCCAGGCAGTGTGTGATGCAGCAGTCTCTGTGTTCTAACCACTGCTCCACATCGTACTTCACTTTGCCACATAACCCTTTACTGCCCCATGTTGAATGTTTGATTGTATGTTGTTAGATCTCGTAGTAGTTAGTATTTCATAATCAGGTTGCACGACACTGGAAAATATAATTTCTGCCATAAGTATTGTAGTATTTATAAAGAAACGATAGTTCAAATTAAATCAGTTTCCCAAAAACACGCCTGTTCATGAGTGATTTATACAGCAAGGGTATGCAAGGGTGACTGGAAGAGCGCATGCAAAAGTAGCGGCGGTAAACTTTAAACTTATGTTAAAGATGTACTAGATAATCCTGAAAAGTAGTGTTTATTAAAAGTGCACAGCTTGCTAAGTTTTGTTTCCTATAACAATATAAATGTTTTGGCGAAACGTAAACCTCACGCTCGCAGCGAATTTTATAGCCAAGATTTATAAATACCAGAACTGCATTGAAAAATAACATTGCGTATGAAAGTAGGGAAGTCAGAATTTCAAGTTACTGTTTCATTGTTTCATCGATACTGCTTTCTTAGAAACTTAAAGTGCCATTGCATTTTGAAGACGCTGTACATAAGCATGCTCGCAATATTTTCTCTCTTGCCTCTGAAAATATACAGTTCTTCCGGCCATTCATTCTTAAAATGATGTTATTTTAATACTAACTACGATATATAAACACATAGTCCTGTGACAAAAGGTAACCATACTGCCACCCCAGTTTTTGGCGGTACTGCATCTCGCGTACGCGTCGCGTCGACATCCTCGCGCAGGTCAGCCTACGTCGTGTGGAATAAACGCAGAAAACGTGTGGCGGCCATCATGCGTACGAGTACTGTATGTGCTGTGAGCGTCAGTTAGAAATCTGCCCTTACTCTGTTCCTGCTCTCAAACTAAAGGCATAATTTAATTGTCAAGGGGGATAAATTGGATTTTTGTGTAGATCACGCTGTGTCTGCTTCTGCTGTAAAGCTCTCCAGCCTTTAGCCTTGAGGCTCTCCAGAGCTCACAACACAAAATAAGTAACCACTAATGAAACCAAAACCCTCGGGGAGAGAAATGGCAGCACCAACTTGGGAGTTTAGTAGCCGGTGACAGCCAGGACACCTCCTGTGGTCCTGTGGGGGGGTGATGCAGCAGGGAGTGCCTTTCTGGAACATTCTGGGAATGAAGAGCTCATGTTGAAAGAGAAAAGGCAAGAGGAGGTAGGAGAATGTACCTCTACCTGGGAAAACACTGTGGGTGAAGAAAGAAATCTTAGACAGGAAAGTTCAGGCAAAACAAGAATGATGTAGTCTTAGTCAAAATGCAAAAAAAAAAAAAGTTGAATACCTGAATTTTTAATAAAGTATAGGTAGTTTTCATATATATCTATCTATCTCTCTATCTATCTATAGCCTGATACACATTACCTCTTAATGTTCTCAGGAACTACTTCCTTCTTTATTTATTGAATTATTTTCCCGCTACACAACAAACATACATCTCTACTCTATGGGTACTGGGTATTCTGTTACATCTTGAGCACAGTCTAGTGTCACATGCCCAGTGTCACATGCATGTATTGCTGTCTTGCTGCTTTCTAGCCTGGGATTTTGAGAAAATATCGTGACTATGTTCAATCTGCACACTGTGCCAAATAAAATACCCTCCATTTGCTTGACCACAATTATGGTGCATGGGAATAACACATTGAGTATTTTATTTGGTAATACAATGGAAATGCGTAATTTTGATGCTATTTTATTAATCGCAGCATAGAATTTTATATACCGCAGATGAGATACTGAAGCAGAAAAGGTTAACTAGCAAGTGGCACAGTAGCATGACCAGTCCTACGAGCTGAGGTGGCTCTGTCGTTTTAATATTCCCAGAAAGTTCCGGCAATAACAGAAAGGCCCTGTGTGGGTGGCTGGAGCTGTTTGAGGCTTTGGGGTCAAGCCTGCGACTCGCTGGAATAAGGGGATACGATCAACAGCGTGGCTGGAGGCTTGTGCGGAACCCTCGGGGGAATGAAAACGGAGACAGAAATACAGTTTAATAATAACGTGAAGCTGTTCAATAAGTGCCTTGACTTGCTGAGCTGGATCCTGGGCAGATGGGCAGACAGACCGAGGCGGGTCAGGTGCATATGGCAAAGCCGGCTTCGGGCGGAGATGTAGCTACTGAACCGGTGTGAAGCAGAAGGCACCTTCGTGTGCTCTCAGATGATGAGTCTCTTGGGGAAGTCTCTGTTTTGCTGGTGACCTGCTTATTTTAAGTGCGAATATGCCACTATTGCTTCATGGATGTAATCATCTAAGATAGTGTTTCCCAATCCAGTCCTTGGGAACCCACAGACAGTCAATGTTTTTGCTCCCTCCTAGCTGCCAGTAGGGGAGCAAAAATAAGGACTGTCTGGCAGGGAGCTGAGAGGGAGCAAAAACATGGATCATCTGTGGATCCCTGAGGACCGAGTTTGGAAACATTGCTCTAAGAACTAGTAATCCGCACATTCTGAGTTAACGCAATGGGTATAAATGTTACACCTTGTGTTTCTCTTATTTTCAATGGTTTTTAACATATGCAAATGTATGTAAACTTGAAATTATTCATAGCCCTCTGTCAAAAGTCTAAAAACTTTATGATTGTTGCTTTTGGCTGTTTATGTATTCTATAAATAAAACAAGTCAAAAATGAAAATTTTCCCATTCTGGTGCAGAATGTGCTTAGAAGACAACCTTGATTGATTGATTAGTTGATTCCGGTGCATATATCTCCTGTCTGTCATTACAGTAAGTGCATGTATTCAGTTAGGAATCAACCAGTCAGGGCCAGAATAGTGTCAATTAGGGGAAACACATTAATAAGCAGGAAAAAAAATAATTGCATGGCAATAGCTGCGATATATTTACATGTGCTGGAAGTCCAACCCAACTTTTCTGATAAAAAATCATGTTGGTTATATAGTCATTCATCTCCTATGAGGCAAGGTTTTTTTAAGCATAGTCAAACTGTCACATGCCAGTTTGTAGCTGTGTTACTTATCGTGCCAGTCATTTAGAGTTCTGCAAATCTTATTCGCAACACAGCTGCAATTTGAACAGTAAACTGTAAAACTAAAGTCTCATGTTGCCAAGAACTTCTCCACTAAGTGCTCATTGCAAAAAAAAAAAAAAAACAAATGGAACTAAAATATTATTTTTATGCTGCTTCCAGCATAACTTAGACCTAATATTAATCTTTTGGGTGTCATTTTCCTCCTTTGGTCATTTTGGGATTGAAAATGGAAATCATGTTACTGAATTTAATGTGGTTTAAGTATAAATGCATTTTTTTCAAGCATGCTGCCTTCCAATGATATGATTCTGATCGGTTCTTCTCAGCTGCAGATTGAATAAAAGAAGAAATAAAATTTAATCAGAAGCTGGTGTTTTTTAGAATTGACTTCTGTAGCATTTAAAATTAAATATGATTATAAATGGGAGATTTTTTTCCATGTGATTCTTCGGAAAATAACCAGGACTTTTGTGGAGGTATCATTTAAATGTCAAAAATTAATTTGTAAATATTTTTATTTTATTCATCTATGCAGCTTATTTTTTTTTTTATTTTTTTTTTAGTTTTAGGCTGAAATTCAGTTTGGATCTGACACAACTGACGAGTACCTAAGCTATTAAAATTATCAGGTAAAGCAAGTGAATTATCTTTGGGCACCTTTTTGAAAAAACAGTATTGTTTACATTCAGAGTGATCGAAAAGATATACACCACATATAAACCAACATATAAACCAAATTAGCATCCATACTGTCGTATCCAGGGGGAACGGAGGAAGCGAGAGCAGTCGAGGTTTCAGAGTAAAAGGGGTGTAATGGATTACAATGATAAAACAGATGACAAACTATCACAAGGGATCTAAACAGGGACCAGCACACACAGACACAGTGTAACAACATAAATGACAGACCTGGGGAAAACTGAACTGGGAGGCACTTAAATACAAGACTAACAAGGGAGCAAACAAGAGGCAGCTGGGAGTGATTAACATGAGGGCCGGAACGAGAGGTAAGACAAACCAGCACCAGGCGTGTATCATTAAACCCATGCCAGGGAAGAAACAAGAGGATTAGGCAGACAAGGCAGGTAGGACATGACAGACACATTTTTCATATGTGCTTAACCAAGACCGTGGTTGGGAAAGTGGTTGTGATATTTATCCCAGGAAGCATAGGGGAGGAGGGATGGCTTAGATGGGATGCCAGCCCATAGCAAGGTCAGGTTCCTGCCCACTACCACACAGCAAGGCTATTAGAGATGCCATTTTACCTATAATACTCCTTATTTGTACTATATTCCGTATGCAGAAGAAACTGGAGGACCTGAAAGTGAAAGACACTGCAGTGCTTCCAACAAAGTCACCATGCCGATATAACCTACTCGGCATGCTGGGTAAAAAACCTACTCAATCATTTCTGCAAGGACCCGATGTTTTTCTAAAATACCTCTTTGCCCCAAATTTTTAGTATACAGCAGATTTCTGCAGTTCACACTGGATAAGCGTCGCGTCCCGTGTGCAAATGCAACTCAACAAGCAGAACTAATTAGTGAGTGCAGCTGCCTCTTGGCTATTTAAACTTACCTGCCCGAACATTCAGGGCGAGGTATTGTTTATGACGCGTAGCGTGTTGAGCATTACGTGCAATATTAATATCATCACATAAAGTGGCACCGTGAGAATAAAATGCAGCTTATGAACCACGTTCGCTGTACAGCATTTTAGCTAATTATCTAGTGACATTTCAACTTAGTTACATAGTTACAGATAGTCGTTTATAGAAAGCAGATTATATATATATTTTTTCTCCTAAAGAGTTGATATTGTAGATATTTGATATATTCCCTCTGTTATATTTTATTTTGTGTATTGAATCTTTGTTTGTAATATTACTTTTTTCATTTTGTTATATAGTGTTCATCATGTCCACTGGTGTCTCTGTCTATCTATGCAGCTGTAGCAGAAGCAATTGTCTTTCTGGGATAATAATGTTTTTTTTTTGTTTTTTCTGATTCTGATTATCATTCTCTCTGTCCTGTGTCCTGCCCTTACTTTCTCTTCCCCTCCAGCTCCTGATCTCCCCTGCCCAAACCACCTTGGACTTCCCAATTGTCCCCTTCTGTTGTTCGTGTGTTCAGAGGAATGACTGCCCTGGTTTCTGACTTCTCCTCCTGCTTGACCCCGACCAAAAGCCCTGCATGCTGATTCACTGTCCGTTTGCTGGTTTCCCAAAATGTATCTAGTCTATTGGTGAAGTCATATATAGGTATATACCCAATTAAATATAACTTTTCTTAGTGGGAAATGGTAGATGAAATCCACACAGTAAAAATTCTTCATATATCACCAGAATGATTTTGTTGCATTGCTTACTTTGGGTCCCAAAGTTTCTTTTCTGACGGTGGGATGTTGCAATAAAGCATTGTATTAAAGGAGCAATACGTACAGTAGTCCAAATGTATAATCGTTGCAAGAGGAAAGGACAATATTAATATAAAATGGATACAAACATGTCTGCATTGTAATAGCACTTTAGCCATTTCTGCTACAGAAGCATTTTTCTGCTGCTATTTTTGTGCTGTTGTTCTTTATATTGTTTTTATGTTCTTATTTACTTTATAATTATGCCAGTCCGGTGTCGGACTGGACTTTCATCTCTTGTGCCTGTGCTGCTGGGATCAGCTCCTGGACCCCGAGTGACCCCGACCAGGACAAGCGAAAGCTCCTAGATCGATAGATCGATGGGTAACTGTCGCTGTTGTGTTCCTTTGTCCTCATTAGCCAAGGTGGTGGCGCTCCGTTCAGAGGTGCTCACAGTGCCTATTGCTGTCTTTTTTTCTCTTGTAACTGGGTGAAAATGCCACATATTGCATTACAGAAGCCCCTTCGATGCTCGCTCTAGTAAACTAATGAGTTATGGCTGTGCTTAATTTCAGTCAGTTAAGCGTATCGCTTATGGTACCGACTGACCATTCACTGCTCTGAAGAATATTATTCAAAGCATCTTGGATGACCTACCTGGTAAATATATACATACCTATACATTTTTATAAAGTATATTTTTTCTAGTGTATTGGTGAAATCATATATAGGTGTATATACCCAATTAAATATAACTTTTCTTAGTGGGAAATGGTAGATGAAATTCACACAATAAAAATCCGTCATATATCACCAAAATGATTTTGTTGCAGTGCAGCCATTACCAGTCAGATATATAGTATGTTTCATAATTATTAATTTTGTAATAACTTGACAAGAACAATTAGTTTATTATTATTTTTATCAATATCAATATTATTATTATTGTTGTTGTTATGATTATTATTATTATTATTATTATTATAAGAAGAATAATGATGATGATGATGATGAATAAGAAAGACATGTTATAATGTACAAAATTCATCAAGTAGGAAATGGCATTGGGAAGGTAAGAATGATACTTTAATAGTTATAGTATTATTTAAAAATACTATTTCAAAGCCTCTTTGCAAAGAAAAAAGTAGATGATGTTTGTGGATCATGTTTTATCAGGAGGAAAAGATCAACAATCATGGTCAGCTATGAATTATTGCAAACTATCCATTATTAGAAGTATAGTTCACAGCAACGCATAATAAAATAAACCAGAAAATAATACTGGAGCCCAATTCTTCTGTGAGAAAGCTAACACACTCTGCTTCTGCTTTATAGACTTGGAGAAGAGATATGACCACAAACCACATCATATCCTCCTGAGACCCAAGGAAAAAAGTGTCCTTCAATTTTAGGTTATTTGTCTTTGGAGGAAATAAGACGTCTTACAATTTAGATTTTTTCAAATTTATTTTTATTTTTAATTTCACAGCATGTCCTCTTTAGTGTACAGCAGGATTAAATACGTTTCCTAACATCAGTGAAAAGATAGATGCAAAAACAAAATGTCCACTACAATGGACATAAATGAATGGGTGGGGAGGATATACTGTTGGAATATGCAGTGCTGGAACTGCTACGCCTTGCAGTCCAGTCTCTATATGAATGTACTAAGAGTTGTACCCGTATATTTGGCACAAAGCTGAGGTCATTTAGAATGGATGCAGGCCTTCAGCAAGGATAAGTCTTATCTCGACTACTGTTTGTAATTTTCCTGGACAGGATATCAATGCACAGAGCTAGAGGTGACATCCCACCTATTTGCAAATGATGCTGTGCATTTGGCCTCATCTGGCCGGGCTTCCAGCATGCAACTCGGGCGGTTAAATGTGGAGCAGCAGGGATGACAGCCAGCAGCCCTACAGTACATCCCATAGTGTTCTGGTGGGAAAGAGTGAATTTCTACTTATAGGTGAGGAGGGAGTTTCCATTAATGAAGGAGCTTATGTGCATTGGGATTATGCTTCTGAGTCATAATAAGACGATACGTGTCGTTGACAGGTAGTGGGTGTAACGGGTGCAGTTGTTCAGGCCTGTGAGGGGATGTTACTATGCTCCCCGTGCTCATCTGTGATCACGAGTTATATGTAATGACCAAAAAACACAGGGTAGAAGCAGCATTTAAAGTGGGGGTTTCTCCGCAGGGTTGGAGAGCTGAACTTTCATGACGGCATGACAACTCTGGAGATGGAGGGACCTTGATTTAGCCTCTTCTGCTTGACATCGAGAGGATGCAGCTGAGGGCGTCTCAGAAATCTCGTAAGAATGCCACTTGATCAGCACCCAAGAGATCTGGTCTGGACATGACCCTCTGGGCGGAGGCCCTAGAGCCACCCAGGACATGCTGGAGGGAATATATACCTCCCAAGTGTCTTGGAGAAGGTTAGGGATCCCACAGAATCAGTGAGAATCTCTGGCTTTGAAAAGCGAGATCTGTTCTGATGACCTCAGGAAGCTGGCCTTCACCAGGAGAACCGCATGGAGGAGAGACCTTCACAAACATATAAACAAACTGATAAACAAACAAAACGTCCATCTTCTAACCGATTATCCTCATGAATGTCCCAAGAAGGCCTGCGACCCTGTCCTACTCAGCACATTTTACATGACTGTGATACCATCTAGAAGTGGTTATTCAGGTAAATAGACTGCATAGAAAACAATTCATCACAGCAAAACTACAGTATGAGCATCTACACGATAGATGGATAGAGCATCTACACGATAGATAGATAAAATAGAGGAAATAGCTTGTTACAAGCATCCATCAACAACATGACTATTATCGTGACACAGTACGGTTGGCCCTCAGATTGTTTATTTATTGTTAACATCAAATTATAAATCAACAAATATAAAAACAACTGAAAAATATATATTTATCATTTTAATTTGTTGCCATCAAAATAAAACAAATGAAATTGAACTTGGAGCAGTAAACACTAAAACACAAATATTAAAATGTAAAAATAATAATAACAAACTGATAACGTGGGATGCAATAGGTCCGGACTGCAGAAATAGGGGTATTGTAGACAGAGGTGAGTAATTCAGGTCCAGGGAGTAAAAGTCCAGACCGGGATTTTGTTTCAACCAACTAGTTGAATACTCTGTGACTCAGGGATGGACATAACTAGTAAGTAAGTAGGCATTCACCCATCAAAACAATACATACGACAATCGATTGTGTGTAAAAGCGCAAATGCGTGCGTTGCTATGACAGAAAAATACTTTGCATTTTAACCTGTATACTGCAAATGAAGTAGAGTTAGCGTATAAAGAATGATATACTTTATAGTGCATTATGTCTGAATTCCTGTGACGGTTGTGATGTCATATTACAGAAAAGTTACAATCCAAAGACAGAATCGTCTGCCTGAGGGACTGTAGCCAGCATGTTTGGCATCTTGACAAATAGAAGCACTTCTGTAATAATAACTGTTTGGACACAGAGGAGACATTGATTTATATATAAAGATGTGATTTAGGCAATTTGACAGCGCTGAACTTTGCTAAACATCTCAGCATCCCTCAACATCGCTCTAATTCAAATCTCCGATAAGGAGATATCTACAAATAGCTTCTGCTGTACACTAATGATAGTTTTCCCTCAGTTTCTGGTTTAGTTTACTTGTGTTATATTTTATCGCACATCAGGCCTTCCTCTTCTCGAGCACCCCCCCCTTCTAAAAATATATATTTTTAAAAAATAGGACATGCCCAGAATAAAATGCTTATTACTCTTGAACCACTTGTACTACAAGCATAAACAATGGCTGGTTTTAGTTCTGACACTCGTGAAATGTTGAGATAACAGACCGATTTCTAACTATGGTACTTATACAGATAAAAAATACTTTTACTGTTAAGTTTTTGTGCTGCCATAAATGATTTTCTGATTTTGTTTTATTATTAGAAAAATTTTGCTTAGTCTGCAACTCACCCAACAGCGTTTTTGTCAAAGTTACTGACCTACATAACATTTGTTTTTAAAAACTTGTGTGTTCAGTGATCCATGGAAAAATCTACTCTTTTATCAAATAATATGAGCTACCAGCAGACCAGACCTTCATCCGCAGGAAGAAGATTTAGTTGGAATATTAATCGTCAAATTTATGACAGAGTAAAGCAAGCATATGTCCAAAAACTCCCTAAGTTATTAACTGTTAAGCTGCAGAGTCCATTGAATTTTTACTTCCCTTGAAAGAAAATAAATGCCCTGCAGTACAGTAAATTAAATCTTGTTGACAGTTTCCCAGGTACGTGACAGACTCTCTTTATACAACTGAGGCAATGCCAGAGTTCATCACTCGCAGAAATTTGAAAGTGTGAATAATTTTCAATTGTTCTCTTAAATGTTTACGCACAGCGTGGCAGCATAGACACAAACGGACTTGCAAGCCAACTAGATGACAAATATGCCAGGGACAGCCCAAGGGAAAATATACCCAGAACTTTGAAGTTTCTATGTTTCTATAGTTTCTATATGAAGTTTAAGTCAATCAGCCTATTTATTTGCTTCTAACAAAGACCTTACCCAACCAAACCTGAAGTTTTCGAGTTTAATTGCCAAATTTGTTTACAGGAACACTTGTTTACAGGATATACTTGTGCCGCAGTTTCTGCGAGCGGACAGGTGCAAAAACAAAGTGTGTTATATGCGATAAGAGCAAACACAATAAATAATAAATAAATAAATTGCAAATTAACATGAATAAAGACTCCTCGCTTAACGACCTACCTATTTAACGTCCGCCCTGACTTACGACTAGCTCTCCGATCAGTCGGTATTGTGCGCTGTACCAGAATTTTGGTCGTGGAAATGGCATTGCGGCGTCTCAGCATCAAACATCTCATCTCGTGTCATTTATAAATATACTGAAAATGTGATGAATCGGAATCAGAATCAGCTTCTTTCGCCAAGTGTGCTGGGACGCAAAAGGAATTTGGTTCCAGCTGCTAGAGACTCCCTAGTACACAGACAATCAATGACACGATACAAACAATAAGTTACACTGTACAAGAAATAAAATTTGAAAAATACACACATGGGTAACACTGTACAAGTACTGTATAAGGTGCAAGGTTGAGTGCAAAGGTGACAATATCTAAGAGTGACTCCTCCCTTATCGACCAATCCGCTTAACGACCTAGTCATAGGGACAGAATTCGCTTGTTAGGTGAGGAGTGTCTGTAGTGTTTATAGTGTTGATAGGTAGGTAATATGTATGAAGACAGAATGGTTATGCAATGGACATAAGAGCAATGGATGAATTTTTGGAATTTAAAAACATCAAATTTAGTCTGTGCTCCAGTAGATTCACACAGTTAAGTTTCAAGGGAAATTCTTTGCCACAGTTTCAGGGGAGGGATTTGTTCATGGGCGGACAATAGGACAACAACAGTGCAATGCAAAACAAAAGTAGGTAAACAATAAATTGGTAATAAACAGGGAATGTAGCATGGAGAGGAGGATGTGCAAACTGACAGTAGTGCAGTATGTAATGTTGATGAAGTGCAGGTAGTATATTGACAATAGTGCATTACAGTGAGTCTGCAGTAGGGGGATAGATGCAGGTTACAGGATGTTAAGCGGCCTGATGGCTCGAGGAAGGAAACTCTGAAGTGGGTGGGGAGGTAAAGTGTCGCTTTCCAGTTGGCAGGAGTGTGAGAAGGACGCGAGCTGGAAGGCTGGCATCCCAGACAGACTTGACCCTCTACTGGCAGCGGGAGAATGATTGTAGGTGATGATGATCAGTAGGGATCATGGTCAAAAATGTCCTAGCAGTGAACAGTGGTCCAGAACAGTTAGGTCACGCAACCATTCTGTCAGGATGCTCTCACTTGACCAGTGGTAGAAGTTTGCTAAGGTTTTGGTTGCCACCACAAAGCTCTTTAACCTTTTCAGGAAGAATGCATCGCTTACATCCTTCAGGAAGAACTAACTGTGTAATATTTCAATCTTTTGACCACTAAACCTATTTTTTCTCTCTTTTTTTCCAGGGCGGGGGGGCTGTCTCAAGCAGCAGACAAAACAGGAAGAGGGGTAAGGAACATGCCCTGATTACAGCACATTGAAACCCAAGGGCAGCTGCCCAGCAGATGATACCTCAGCATCACACTGGTCCAAATGTTCATAGTAAGTTGGAGGACCTCCTTATAGGGCTGGATGTAGATTAACATCATACCCAGGATGAAGCAATTGCAGGTCAAGGGCCCAACAGAGTATAATCACTCCTGGAATTCACAGGACTTAAATCCCCAAATCTGGAGTTATGAGTCAACAGTACTAATCACTCAGTCTCTATGTATTTGTTTACATAACAAAATGTTTGCAAACTTCTCTAGTTTCAGGCTTTCTGTTTAAAATATGCAAAATATGCATTTCAATGCAAAATATGCATATCATGTTTGGTAAGTCTCTATTGCTTAATGCGCTTTCTGGGTATGTCCATCTGCTAACGTTATAGTGGTTTCCTTATTTTTTTTCTTACAAGTCACAAGAGGATTCACAATTTATCTCCACATTTATTGAAGTTGAAAAATAAATATAAAATGCTTCATCCTAGAATGATTTTTTTTACTTCTTCTCTGAGTCTGTTTAACATTTTCAATAGCGAAAACTCAGGGGAATTATACATCATGATTGGATTCAGTAAAATGTCTCACCGCAGGGAAACTCTCATCTTTTCATACGACTGTGCCTTTGTGTTGACTTGTCATGAGAACTAGAGAGTTTCCTTATATATCTTGTTGCACACGTACGGAGTAATTAGATAAGCTGTGTTTGTGGAGGCGAAAGTGATGGAGAGTTTGATATGAAAAACAGCCTTTGGGATGAGAGGCGAAATGAGTTTCAGGTTCCAGGGTGGAGACATGTCTCCTGTACTGTACATGGGTATGCGCACAACACATATGAATGTTTATATCAGTTTTAAAATATAATAAACAAATAATGGCGACTTAATGCTATTTTATGTCTATCTGTTATCCCTCCTAAGACAGAGCCTGTCATCAGTGCTATTTGTATGATTCCTGTGTACTTTGGATTCCTCCAGCGGTGCAAGGATATGCAGTTAGGCTAATCAGTAGCACCAGATACTCTAATAAATTACTACTAAGTTACTACTAAATTACTGTGCTGTGAGCGTCTTTGTTTTTGTGCTGTCTATTGCTGTATCATGTTACTGACTCAATGATGCAAGTAAGAATTCCTATGTACTGATGAACAAAAGGCAAATAAGGAAAAGGAAACAGCTGTGTTGTCCCCTGGTGTCAGTTTGATCCAATAACACAATGCTGTACAGCCTCCCTCCCCCAGGCTTTTACCTGTCCAGGTATGGAGCATGTATGAATTTAACATGTTTTTTTATTTAAGGCAGCCAGGGGGCGCTTCACTTCCTTGTTTCTTCTTCTTCTTCTTCTTATTATTATTATTATTATTATTATCATCATCATCATCATCTATTATAGCGAGGGTCATAAGAGCAATATAAGTAATGACACAAACCTGTAGCTTGCATG
>JAODJW010000081.1:9812868-9825788 GCA_026777045.1 Hyperopisus bebe | reverse complement strand
GAAGAGTCCTCACACCTGGGTTTGAACAGCTGACCTACAGGTTATCCCAAAAACCTGCATACACATCGGCCCTTTGCGGGTAAGATTGGGCACCGCTGGCATATGGTATTAGAGAACCGTACACCACGGGTCATATGCCAACTCACATATAGAGATAGTAATAAAACTCCAATTTAGCGTTAAACCCATCCAGTCTGGTGTGTACCCCAGCCCATTATGGGGGGGGCGTGAAGCAGGGAGAAACTAAACAAGGAGAACTGAACAAACAGGGAACAGGGAGCAAACAGAAGGAATTGCAACTGAAACACATGACACACCAGGACAGCCAACAAAATAACATAAAAATGAAGTTAACCTACAGCGAAAACAGGTAGCATGTTACGGAGAGCGGCACCTGCTGGCTAAACAGGAAAGAGACATACCAAAGGGGCAGGGCAGGGACCGGTCCTCACACAGTGCTGTCAGCTGCCTAAAATAAGCACCCCCCCCCACCACCCGCACGATCAAGGCCATCATAAACAATCAGAAGAAGGGTGATTTTATAGGATGATGGAGATGGATAGATTGATGGATGGCGCTTATAAATGGTTGATATATTACAAGCAAAACAAAAATACATAAAAATATGATAGATAGATAGATAGATAGATCGATAGATAGATAGATAGATAGACAGATAGATAGATAGATGCCATGAAAAAATAAGGCTAAAATCATCTGTATTTAGCTACATCAAAATATATTTTCAACCACAATCGTAAAAAAGATCCAATACTGTGGAATTTAGACTACTGTATATAGAAAGGGAGAAAATTGAAATTTTTGTTCGCATGAATAGCTTTTGTTTAAATAGTGAAGTAATTCGAACAGCAGTGGGGAAGTGCTTCTCTGTAAATCTGCAGTTGCCAGCCGCTACTGCTTAAGTCCCATAAAACCTTGCAGATATCTTGGCCGAAGCGGTGACTCTTGACGGGTGCTCATCATGTTCTTCTACAAACCCAGAGAACCTACAGCCTCAGCTAGGTAAGACCCCCAAAACATGCAGCTGGCTGCCTTGCCAGAATTCCTTTTAGAGCTAGTTTCTTTGCACATAATTCCTTTTCCCAAACACAGTGTAAGCAGAGAGTGACAGAGTTTTCAAAGCAGTATTTATTTCTGGTAATATACTGTAAGTGAAGTTTTTACATACGTTACATTTTCATTGATCAATTTCTCTTCAGCATGACAAATGCTGAACAAAAGAATTGTTGAAATGTCTTTAATAATAATATCGGAACTGACCACTCTTAGAAATGGAGTAATACCTCAATGTTATCAGTGAAGCAGTTCAAAGATAAGTGCCTCTATCGCATCATCCAATTACGTGAGCTGGTCAAAACTGGCTTCGATTCATGCATGAGGCTGTCATCCTCAGAATATTCCTGCTAATTCTTCCCTCGGGGTTTGACCATATGGCTGTTTTTGTTCTGGAAAAACATGACGGGAATCTTATGAGACATTTCATTCCAGTTTATTAGTAACAGTTGTATACTCTCGAGTTGGATAGCTGAAATACCTTAAATGTTATGTATCGCTAACAAACCTGCCAGTTGTCTAGGACGATCATGGATCTTTCCTGAAAAACATGTAGCGAACTTTGCAAGTTCCTCCCCTAAGGGGTATCTGGCACCATCAGCCACTTTTCTCAGTCAGCCAAGTTTTCAAACCACCCCAACTGCTGGTCTCCAGATTATCTTCAGCCTCCAAAACCTGTGCAACTGGGGGCTTTTTCTGCACCAGTCTGCCTATCTTCTGTATGGGCATTATGTCTGGTCTCATGCATGTATAAATAGTTTCATACTGGCAGGCAAGAACATCACAGTTTCACACTAACAAAGCAAACAGTTCTCCAATGAAAAAAATCAATTATATACCAAGTAGTGTCAGTTGGTGCATATATTGCATGTCCTACTTTAACGGTATGAAATAGGGTAACACAAGCAATGCCACGAAACATCCATCCATTCATCTATTCATCTTAAATTGCTTATACCAGAGCTCATGGCAAGACTGTACCCTTGATGGAATGTCCTGAAAACGTCTCAGACATTGTTAACACTGCATGTCTTTGTTTATTTCATGGAGAGCAAGATATTTTATGCAAAATACCCTGTGTTGAAGCATTAAAAAAATAGGTTGACAGATAATATTTAGAAAATTAAACCAAGCAAGATAAAACAGTAATGAACTACTGATATTCTATTATCAAAGTATTGGTTTTGAAATTCTATCGACAATTCAATAGGCAATTTGTCCAAGAACAAACTTTTAAAAACTATAAAATGGTCACATTTAATAACCAAAATCTAGATAAGCAATCAGGATATTCTTCCTTGTTTTTGTATATGTACACTTAGTATACATTCATGGGGCGACATGGTGGTGCAGTGGTTAGCACTGTTGCCTCACACTTCTGGGACCTGGGTCACATGTGTGTGGAATTTGCATGTTCTCCCCGTGTCGTTGTGCGGTTTCCTCCGGGTACTCCGGTTTCCCCCCACAGTCCAAAGACATGCTGAGGCTGATTGGAGTTCCTAAATTGCCCATAGGTGTGAATGGTGTGTGAGTGAATGGTGTGTGAGTGTGCCCTGCGATTCTTATGCTTGTAAATCACTGGGAGGAAAGACATTTGGCATACTGTAAGTACTGTCTGGTTCTATTTGCTGGAGAAATTCCAAGATCACATCATTCCCAGGCAGGTATTCAGCAAAATATGTATCAAGGCACTAAGAGTCATGCAATGTCTGAGAAACGCAGGTTGCTTTAAGAGAAATCTGCGAAAATCAAGTTTCTCATTAAAGATGAATGAGGTTAACATCCAAATGATACTGCAATCAGTCAATCTCTCAAGATTTTAAGTCAGATTTTAACTGTCTCGTAAATAACATTGTGTTGCAACAATCAAAAGCATTTCCTGGTTTCAAATCAAATATCTTTTGCCGGTAAGCCGTTCTACTGATGTGACTGTCAATCTATCAAGCTAAAGCTTCCTTTTCTTTTGGCCGGATTATTTAATACTCTGTGGTCCTGGGCTTAGCGTGCATTATCAGAGAGCTTTGAAGATGTGAAGTTTAATTGAATTTATACATATACTTTGAAACTAAAAGCTCAGGTAAGATTCCTAAGATCCAGTGAATAATGAGTGACCACAGTCAGCCAAAGGACATTGCAGGATTCCATCCTGTGAGTCTGTGTTTGATTATTTGTTATTCACAGTTGTCTTTCTGTTGCTTTTTAAATGTAGTTATGATCAATATTTCTAAATTGTATCAATTTCTTTGCATATTTCATGTTTTTCCTGGTAGCCTAAAGAAGTCTTTCTCTATTGTTTAAAGGGAAATGACCGGCAGAAAAACACATTTTTCTTCTTACGGGCCCTTGGGGTTTTTAAAAATCAAATTTCTAATTTGATTTCTTCAATGTCCAGTTTTGTTTTGTAACTTTTGTTTCCATATTAGTTTGTTTATTAGAACATTTTCTATATATTGTTTTCCAAAAAAAAAAATCAGCTACCTAATTTCCTGTGACATCTTTTCTCTGTGGCCCTGGACTGCTCCTGTTTGGTGACCATGACTGTCACACAAGGAGGATGGCCTGAATTTGTGAAGCCCTGGGTAAGACATGCTGTGTAATGCATACCCGAAATCGCAGCCTTTGCAATTTTCTAATTGCGTCGTTTAAAATCGCGATTAAAATCGCGATTTAGAAGTCGTTCAGCCCTGTAACCCCTCACTGAACCCTCCATAACCCTGTTTTATGATAATAAAATTTTCCTCTTTTCAATTATTTTACTTCAATTAATGGTTGGATTTTTGTTAATATTTTGAATGAGAGATCGAGAGGATTTTTTTTTACAGTGCATGGACTTAATTGTGTTCTGTGGAAAAGATTAATCGGTCTTGATGGGGCATTTCAGGTTGTTACCTCTAGGCTGTAGAATGACCTTCCTCCACCACTGCGTTTTGCTGATTCTGTTGAAGGTTTTGTTGAAGGGCAGCCCAAAACTTACCTTTTTTCAGCCTTTTGGGAGAATCTTATCCTGTGAAATAGGTTTGACGATATATTGTTGTCTATTTTTACTTGGGTGTTTTTACGTTGTTGTTTGATTTTCTGTTTTGTTTTGTTTTCCTGCATTTCAGTTTTGCACAGCGCTTTCTGACTGTTTCTTCTATGAAAGGCCTTTAGTAGTGTATTAAAGCTTATACTACACTTATTTACTATTTACCACGGATGCCACTAAGTCTGGAGGACACTGCATCTTCAGTTGTTTATTAAAACCATATTTGGGCATTTAAAAAAAAAATGATTAAACAAAACATAATTAGAGTGATAGTTTAATGTATCCCTTAAATAAGCTGAAACTTATCCCAGACACTATACGGAACAATAAAAGGGTAATTATTGTAATGTGTAATCTTGCTTGGCAAGGCATGTCACTCTGATTCTCCCAGTATGTATTGGAGTGTCACTGACAGGTGATGTTTCTTCTATACTGGGTATTGTATAGGGTATTGTATAGTCTGGCCAGTATGACTTGTCCTTTCTGGTCGGTTTGGCGCAGATTGTAGCATGCAGTTCATTCAAGTTTTCAGCTTCGGCAAACCAAAAAAAGTTTAATTATTCAAGAGCTCATGTGGAACAAAACCAACGCAGTCCGATTCCCCTGACCTAACCAAGGACTTCACATTAAATTGGTCAGCCTTCACTGTGAACTGAGCTATGACGGCACTGACCTTTCACACTTCAGATCAGAGTCCGCCAAAAGCATTCATAGAGAAGGTATTCCAGGTCAACCAGCAACTGTCAAGTTCATATTTATGTTTCCAGTAAGCGCAAGGGGCTTGACTAGCATGGTTTGGAGTCTGGTGTGCGTGTTTGTTAAATGAATACATGGTACAATATAAAATTTAGTATTATAATATGCATAAATGCTATATGCTGTCACTGCGTATCTAGGACTGGGTCACAGTGCCTGGAGTCCAGCCCAAAAATGTCATTCACACAGGGGGACGTACAGTTTGAGCAACGTCGATACACCAATTCATCCAACAACATGTTTTTGCGCTAAGAAACCAGAGGAAACACACAAACACAAGGAGCACAAGTGGACTCTCAATCCAAATCCCCAACTTTGGTGGTGTAAAGGTTACATACGGATTTGTCATTTGTATTGCAAAGGTTCCTTTAGTAAAAGTGAATAAGCTTCAAACAGCAGTGGGATATTGGGATAACGAAACTCACATGCCCCAAAACCCATTTAAGCAAAGCATAGGATACAGGCCTAATAATGAATATGTATTGTGTGTTCAGTGATTATTTGAGCTGCTGTTTATTTTTTTACAAGGCAAGAAACAGAACCATATAAGGAAGACCAAGCAGAGAAAAAAAGGAAGATCGATCTCTCTCTCTCTCTCTCTCTCTCTCTCTCTCTCTCTCTCTCTCTCTCTCAGTCTCCTATAAGAAAAAACTTAAATTTAAAAGTTGAAAAAGTCAGGTCATATTAAACAGTACTGAGATTGGAGAAAGAGTTCAAGGTGTGAGTCTTGGAGAGAAAGAGATTAGTAAGAGATGGTGAGACCCCCAATACCAAAGGGGGAAAAGACAGTAAATTGTACTGTGATATCGTGCACTGTGGTACTGTTGGTATTTATGATCACATCTCACCACATGTCATACCCACCAGAACTGATTAATGGGCCAGCAAAGAGATAATTACTAACGTAAAAAAGTGATAACCACTTACGGGCCTGTCTATTCCAAGCAGCATGAGGCACAAGGTACTGTAGTAGTATAACTTGGGCAGAACGCCGGTCTGTGGCAAAGAACATACACAATCATCAGAGATGGATAAATCAGATACAGGAAGTAAAAATCCAGACCAAGACTTTGTTTCAACCCACCAGGTAAGGAGTCAAGTCACAGAATACTCAAGTAGTTAGTTGAAACAAAATCCTTAGTGGTATCCCTTAATGGTGTACCTTAATAGTGTCCCATAGTGGTGTCCCTTAGTGGTGTATCTTGGTGGTGTCCCTTAGTGGTGTATCTTGGTGGTGTCCCTTAGTGGTGTATCTTAGTGGTGTCCCTTAGTGGTGTATCTTAGTGATGTCTCTTAGTGATGTCCCTTAGGGATGTCCCTTAGTGGTGTATCTTATTGGTGTCCCTTAGCGATGTCTCTTAGTGGTGTATCTTATTGATGTCCCTTGGTGGTGTATCTTAGTGGTGTATCTTAGTGATGTCCCTTAGTGGTGTATCTTAGTGATGTCCCTTAGTGGTGTATCTTAGTGATGTCCCTTAGTGGTGTATCTTAGTGATGTCCCTTAGTGATGTCCCTTAGTGGTGTATCTTAGTGGTGTATCTTAGTGATGTCCCTTAGTGGTGTATCTTAGTAGTGTACCATTAAGAAATCAAGCAATCTTCTTTTTCCATGGCATAGCAGGTATACTGTTTGACAAAGATAAGTTTGAGAGGCAAATTTTTCTCATCAGCTATTTGGAGACATCTGTTGTATAATGACGGTCGTTCAACAGAGGTCAGTTTGTGAGAGGAACGGATCAATCAAAGCAAAGAAAGCATCCCTTTGATGCGTGAAATGAAATGGGGATTGAGAGTAAGCTGGGTAGTTTTAGCGAGAATGACAGGGACCTCTGTACGAGCGTGCAAATACACCTGACATTTGTTACTATCACGTAGCAAACTTGGGGGTTATTACTAATAGTCTATGTGCACATGGAGTGTGTACCCTGCAGTGAAGAGCAACCCAATTCGGGGAAGTACCCTGTACTTCCTGAGTACTTTAGTGGTTAGATGGATAGACGGACAGACACACAAAATTTTTCAGCATAATTCTTTTGATCACTATAAACCAAATAGCTGGATCGCTCAATCAAAAAGAAAATTTCCAAACTTCACTCACATTTTTGAGATTATTTCTGTGGCCTTAGTTACTTTTGGAAAGTATAACAAAACCCCTTCACTGGATGGCATGAGGACCGAATGAGTTTTAGTTCCCGGTACTGCAACATAGGATGAGGAAGCCTGACTTTAGGTCTCATCTTAAAAACAACAACAACAAAATGGACGAGTTACTTTTGGAAATTTGCTCTTAAGGTGGTTGGAGATAACTGCCAGTACCCCGAAGGACCCAGGTTAAAGCCTGAGGTTGAACTAGTCAATTCGTTTTGCCTGGTCGTGCGTGGCCTGTGGTCAGACCTCAGTCTCTGTGTTCAAAAAAACAAAACACAGAAAGTCCAGGGTTGCTGGATGGACAGCTGAGACTGCACTCAGACCCCAGAATTCATTCTCACATCTATGCATGTGTGCAGGTCTCAAAAAAGTGAATATGCGGGAGAAATGCATTCAAATGTCCCTCTCTTTGTACAAGCGGCAAATAAAGCCTTAGTTCAGATCTCCATTTAGATGCTGTGCTGGTTTCAAGTATTCGTGAATAAAAAGCTTTATTATGGATTTTCGGTGCTTTACTATGGCTTGTGGTAATTCCTCAGCTCCCAGTTTAACTACCCATAACACTGTGTACGCACTGCAGTTTTCTAATAAATTAGTTTTATATGACCAAATAAATATATTAATAGATAGTACAACAATATTCTACAAACCGATTTGAATATGGTGAGGGTATGTACTGGTCAGACTTGCCATCTAACATCTTACTTTTTTAAAAACCATTCTGACAAAGAGATAATGAGATCCCCTCGCTGTCTTTGAAGGCACAAGCCCATCACTCTCATACAAAGGTGAAGGTAGGATAATGGAAAGCAAACAAAACCCATTTCAGTTATTATACTCTGGCTGAGAGCAAGTGCTCTGTGTCAGAGTCAGACACCACGAGCACGTCTGAGCACTCTCCAGAGGCAGGCGATGGAGGAAATTACTGTTTCAGCTAAGCGGGGCCTAGATGTACACTTATCCTGAAAGAGGCCCCAGAAAACTGTTAGAAAAACAAAATTATATGAACCGGCACTTTACGTGTATCTTGCGATACACCTCTGCATATCACAATAGCATCTGAGACACGTCTTAGAAATGTGCTTTGCGATTTGCTACCTTCAGAGCATTTTTTTCTTCTGTATTGACTTCATTTATGGGGCTATTTTTCTCATTTTGGATGCCATAACAGATTAGGCCAATTCTTACCAAGGAAACAGCTAACACCTGTGATGAATTCCTGAACCGATATTCCTACGTAAGTGTCATCTGTGGGCCGCGTGAATCACTATCTGCTCTATCACGTTTATATTAGATAATCAGTTAACAATAATTTCCCTTATGATCATTCTTATTCAGATATATATAGCAATGGTTATGTAACATTGTTAAAGAAAATAAACGCCAACCTGACTTATTGATTTGCAGTAAAACAGTCATGATGATTAGTGTAAGAAATGAAAAGGTGTGTACAATGTAAATATTTTAAAATAAATTTACATGCATTGCTGCCTTTTTTCCCCAAATACAGTTAGAGATTAACTGCCAGTGCTTGTAATGAAGAGGTATACAGTAGCCTGCTGATGGAGACAGCACAGACAGGCCTGTATTCCTCGTTGATGCACTCCATGGTGCTTCATCCCAGATTTCTTGTGTTACATCTGGTACTTATGATGCATGCATTATTTAGGTGATGTGTTCACTGATGTGCTCTGCCAGTGTATTGATGTTCCGACAAGCCCAGTATGGCATTTACATCCTTACAAGTACCAAGCAACACGTATTAATTGCTCCATCAGAAGGAGTCCTCTGATTCACTGTTGGCTCTGAGCCTCAATAAATTAAAAGTCTGGAATTATGAAGAAATCGGGGGTGGAGGGGGACTATTGCTGGCTACTGACAAACTGGATGTGGTGCTGTATTATGTTTCTGTGTATTTCTATCCTATTTTTTCCTGCTGTAGGTTATATGGTATGTTTAATGTACAAGGAGCATAGGTGTTTTTCCATCCATCCATCTATCCATCCATTTTCTGAAACCGCTTATCCTATTCAGGGGCGTGGCGGGTACAAAGCCTGTCCCTGAGGTTACCGGTGCAAGGCAGGAAACAACGCAAGATGGGGCGCCAACCCAACGCTATTTCCATTCATATTACAAATACAGATGCTCCTCTACTTACAAAGTTTCACGTTGCAAAATTTCAGACATACGAACGAAGAGGACTGAATGTCCAAATTGTGTCCCTTGGGCTCCCGTTTCCTGTCCACAACATCAATTTTTTTTTTCCGTGCGCCAATCCCGCTTAGTATGACTTCTGGCCGCTACTCCCACCGCGCAGCAGCGTAGCGTGCGTACTCCCAGCATCCTAGTTCTTTGTACTTGCGTATACCCTTAAAACGATGTTGAATACCGACTTGCGAACATTTCAAGTTACGAACGGCCGTTCAGAACATATCTCAGTCGTAAGTAGAGGAGCGTCTGTATTTATAATCATTTATTGAACTCAGAGTCATGGACAGATATTTTTGTGGATACATTTACCAGATTGCTGTAGCGACTAGGGAGTAGTTGAATAACGTTTCTGTTGAAAAAGATGGTTCACAAAATACTTTGTTTGGCAAATTACTTTTGATCATTTGTGTGTAGTATATATCATTTGTGTGCAATATATATAATTTCTGTGTAGTATATATCATTTCTGTGTAGTATATAGCATACCCAGCTTCTTAGCACTGGATTCATCATGGGAAGTCATTTCCAGTTCAACAGCCAGTATATTTACAGAAATGATGGAGCGTCTAAGCCGTGAAGTAAAAGGCGAAAGCAGATGACAGCTTCAGGAGAGCTTCATTTACTCTTCCGATTTGGAATGTCTTTTTCATTTCATTTCATTTTCACAGGAATCTATAAGATGTCTCATTTTGTCTCTCTACTCTGTAACTTTTTTACCAGGAAAGATTCAGGGATAACAGAGTATCAGAAACAGATATATGCAAAGTATGAAAAAAATACAGTATTCAAGAAAAATTTAAAATGTTCATTTTTATAAATGGGAATTTATAAGACTGCAGAAATAATAGTCATCATATTACATATTAAATAAAAATAGGATGTCTGGAAAATTTCTTTGTGAACAAAAAATTTCCAAAACGACTATAAATTCTATGTTCATAATTCAATCTCTGTTGGGTATGTGCTTGCAAGATATATGAATGGATATATAGGACACTGTCTCCTGATGAACAAAATTAATTACCTAATAATTTTTGAGTGGACTCCATATTTCATCAATGTCTCCACACACAAGATGCATCATTTTGCAAAGTGATTCACTGTGAGTTTATCCCGTGGAAACTGGTAATGGAAACTACATCCATGACATTTTCTCTTACAAGGTAGCAGAACAACTATAAAATTAAATTATTATATTTCTTTGTTTAGGTCTAATTAATGCTGAGTACTTGCGTCGTGACTAGTACAACCATAACGACACCCCTACGCTCTTTACAACTCTATGAAAAACACATTTCATCTAGCGAAAACAGAGTTGATTAACTAACTTATTGGATTTCATAATTCCTGTATAGTACTTTAGCATATTTCATTATTAAATGAATGAGCATTTCCAGACATAGTCATAACCATGAGGAGAAAATCAAATTCATTGTCATGTACCTTTTGTACCCACAAAGCTCTACACTGTTTGGAAGATGGATATTTTGGTTGAAGTTTGGTTAAGACGTATGATTTTCTGCCAGTAGAAATATCTTTGGTCATACATTAAAGCCTCGCACCGAATGTCCCATTAGTTTGAAAATGATTGTGGAAAGACAAGCATACCAAGCACTGGGGTGATCCAGACTGATTGAGAGAGAGAGAAAGAGAGAGAGAGAGAGAGAGAGAGAGAGGTAGAGAGAGCAATAAACCACACGACAAATAGGTTTTTATACAAGGTGTCAGAGACAACAATTGCTAATAGTGATACTGTGATACTAGTGTACTGTGATTAAGTATATATTGTTTTATATCTTGCTTTATAAGGTTTCTTGTGATTCACCACTCTCTTTTTCCTTAGTCGTTCTAGCTAGTGTTATTTAATGGAGTAGTAGTCTTTTTATAGGACAAACAGCATAGTCAAAAGTGAAATGTATCAGTGGAGAATTTTGTTTTGTTTTACATTGTTTTTACCCAGTGGATTCAGGGTGTAGGTGGGTTATATACGCCTGTTCTCATTAATACTGTCTATCCTCTCCTGCTCACATCTTATCTTGCTGGTGCACACAGACGTTGCCTATTGGATCACATTTGAAAAGACACTGTGAAGACCTGAAAGAGTGCCGACACAATCCATCCTGTTTTACACAATGTCATTACAACAAAACGGAAAGAGTTTAACAGCAATCAAATGCAGATTATGTAATTTGCAGCTCCTACTCACATGTGTTTAAAATATATGAATATGTGTTGCAACATTTTCCCTTTGGGGATATAGGGTAGGGTGGGAGAGGAATTGCCGGAAAAGCTATTTATCTATGCCTCCATTTTATCATCTTAAATGTAAATTCTTTGTTTTACATCACATAGTTCACTGGAGGGCGAGCTCTCCGCTTTAGGTTTTCTTGAGCTCATTGAAACCGCCTGCAATTCGACAATAATTAGTAACTGAAGATACATCAATTTAGTATTATTGCATTATGTAATAATAAAGCGCATTTTAATTGTTTTCTCATATTTATATAGGCTTGGTATTATAGGCAGTCCACAGGTTATGAATGTAAATTTTTAGGTAAATATGATTAGGACACCCAGGGCCTGTTTCACAAAGCAGAATTTCTTGCTTAGCCAGATAACTTGCCAGATTTAAGGTTGTCTGGGCTAAATAGACCTTATTTCCATCAACTTACATTTAGCCCAGACTACCTTAAATCTGGCAAGCTATCTGGCTAAGCAAGTAATCCTGATTTGTGAAACAGGCCCCCAGTTTAACAAAATGGATGGATGGATAATAATAATAATAATAATAATAATGATAATAATAATAATAATAATAATAATACAGTAATAACAAAAGTAACTACTGTATATGTGGTATTGTACTGTACCTCGAGCCAACAAAACACTGAAGTCACGCAATGTTTCCACGAGCGTCACAAAGTAGTGTGTGCGTTCATCACAAACCATTGTGCTTAACTTAAACTTTGTATACAATAGTCCAGGGGTGTCAAACTGCCGGAACCCTGTGTAGCTTAGTTCTTTCCCTGTTCCACCACAAATGATTCAGCTTAACAGCTATGTGGTAATTAGCACAAGGAGTTGAATCGGGTGTGTTAAATGAGGGGAAACCCAAAAATGTGCAGGGCTTCGCCCCCCCAGGACTGGAGTCTGACACCTGTGCAATAGACTTTATTTAGTCCATAAGCACAAGGTGTATATAAGACGTTCTTAACCCAGGGACTGCCTATAGTAAAAACATACAGGTACTGTAAGAAGACAGAAAGTATGTATAACACCACTTCACAGAGATTGATTTCTTTTCCAAAAGAATAAGAGATTTTACTTCTTTGATATATTGAGCAGAAGGCCATGCCAAGATATGCACTGACCCACCGTGTCTTTCTGGAGTAAAACTGTCCCAGAAATTCAGAGCAGAACAATGATGGACCCTTAATGAGTGGCCCTTTAACACTAACATAACTTACAGTAAAAGGTCATGAAGGGCAAGAATGAAAAATAATTATCAAAGGTTAGGCCAACCACTAAGGTTTAATATAAAGATGGCAATTTCCTACCTGATATTCTTCTAGGGCTCCAGTAAGGAAGTTCAGTTCTGGGTTGCAGGATGTCCAGAGCCTATGGGAACAGCCCAGGATGGGGCACCAACCCATCACAGGGCACAAGGCAGGGAACAACCCAGGATGGGGCGCCAACCCATCACAGGG
>JAODJW010000081.1:9800084-9812768 GCA_026777045.1 Hyperopisus bebe | reverse complement strand
CACAAGGCAGGGAACAACCCAGGATGGGGCACCAACCCATCACAGGGCACAAGGCAGGAAATAACCCAGGATGGGGCACACTCACACCTATAGGGTAACTACAATTTACTTTGGGGGGAAACTCAAGTATCCAGAGGGAAACCCCACAATGACACGGGGAGAACATGCAAACTCCACACCCACGTAATAAGTCTTTCTTGTGACATTATGGAGACTCGAATCCTGGTCCCAGAGGTGCAAGGCAGCTATGCTGGCCACTGTGCCATACTCAAACTGCGTTTTTCCTCATTTTTCATATCTGATTACTAGTGCCAGTGATGGCCAAATGAAGCTTCACAAATATCTTTCGACCACACTAGATAGCACTCTTGGTTTGCTTTGGGGTATGAATTTGAGCCCCTTTTTGAATAGAGAGCACCATCTAGTGGTGTCAGAAAATACAGCAATTGGTTCATGAAGCTTCATTTGGCCATTACTACCTGGTGCATTTGTTGACCTTGAGTCAAAGCAAAGATGTTTTTTATACATCTGAGATTAATAAAACTTGTGAATTATTTTCTGAAAAATAAATCACACAGTAAGTTTCTTTTTAGTTGTTCTTTTGAGACGACTTAGGGAAACATCTGTGGATCATGTTAAATAATGCAGTGGTGCTTTCTTAACATTTCTAGGACTTTTTTGATATTGGTTAATAATCAGTAGATTAAATAAAATAACATAGCCAGTGTGCCATAGACAAATCACCCTGAGCTGATGAAACACCTATAATAAGCTAATTGGTGTAGCTTTTTGGTCAAGTGTATGTGAAGGTAAATCAAAATTCTAATTATAATTGTATTTCACAGACAGGGGTTTTGGCAGTGGACCACTGCCACCGAAAACAGACACTTTCTTGTTAATGCAGTAACTCAAAAAGTATTTGACAGACGTTTTACAGTATTTTCAGGTACATTGTCTGGATTATGAACTTGAGCTGGTCAAATTCTGAGATACATTCACCCAAAATTGTGGCCATGCCACATAGTGATACAAAGACAAGTTTCAAACACTTGATTCCATTAGCACGATCACTCAAAGATTATTTGAAGGGTCCTTCTCAAACTTTGCAGATACATTGTATGAGTGAACAATTGGAAATTACCAAATTTCAATACAAATCATCCTAAAATTTAACCAATGCCATTCATTGGAAATATAGTGAAGGGTAACTGGGGCAGATTTTTTTTTTGCCAGAAGTAACTTTTGAACTCAATCCCAATAAGGTCTTCCTGTGTCTGTATGTTTCTAACATTTTATGGTAGATAGTTATACCGTTGGTATGTCTGTTATGGTTGTTAATGTTATATAATGCAAAAGTTGTGTTAGTGCCAATAAGACAGTAATAAAAAGAGTATAAGTATTTAGACAAATAAATAATTTTAATCATATAAATGTCATTTTAAGACAGACATTATGACATAAACAAAGAAGGTTTGTGACTTAATCAATTGTACCCCCCCCCCCCACCTACTCCCTACCCCCCCACTACCCAGGCCCTCTCACAGCTGAAAGCACGTTCCCCCCAGTACAGATGTTACGTTCCCAGTTCCCACCCTGAACCTCAGGTGCTACATCAGTGAGCAGAACCTACAATTCGGGGCGTTTTATAATTATCTTCTACCACTGAACGTGGAAGGCAGCACTCTTTCAAAATGTTCCATTACTTCCCCTTTATAACAGTCGCTTTGTTATAGTCAATTGGTTGAATAATTAAATTACTGAAGCCGCACAAAACGCACAATAAGAACTGTATGGGATGCAAAGCTGCCACCTGCAGATACGGGGATCCGGTAGCGACTGGCGTTGTGGCGCGACGGCGGCTGCGGCTGGGCCAGGCTACCACCGAGCAGCCCTCTTAATTATGGGAAGGATGCCAGGGGAAGATTGATAAATTATACATGAAAGGGGGGGTCTCGGAAATAATGAAGTTCCCACGCAATTCTGTCTCGCACGCCTGAACACCGCCTCTGAAGTCCCTGCCAGCGTTCAGCAGTTCTCAGCGGCGTTAAGGAGATTATATCTACTTGTTACTAATGTGAGTGAAGGGGAAGCTGTTTGTTGGGGTCACGCTATTCCTGAAGGGGTTCTGTTATAATTATGGTATGGAAATGACATTCACTTCCTTTACACTGGTGTGTGTGCGTGTGTGTGTGTGTGCGTGTGTGTGTAGATTATGTTTATATTACATTGTGGGGACCAAGTGTAATACAAATCTGTTATTCTGACATTAAGGAGACCATTGTTTAGGTCCCCACAAAGATCTGAGAATGCAATACAAAAACTAAAAATGCCAAAAGTCTCTAATTTTGCTTGGTTACTTATGGTTACGGTTAGGGCTGGGTGGGGGTTAAGGTTGCCATGTTGGGATTAGGAGTTTCCCATAGAAATGAATGGAAGGACCCTGGAATGCTCCTTGAAAAAAAAATACATACCTGGAACACCTTCAGAATTGTATACCTGGCTAATGTCACTTTAACTCTATTTATTAGAGTTTAAACAATCAATTTCAGGACCTTACTTAACCCTCATAAAATAATGTTCCTCTACTAATGAATAACTTACCACCAGAGCAGGTCCGAACCCCGTAAATCCCTTAACATTCCTACATACAGAGCGCATTCTCCTCATTCCCCAAAGACTATCCATACATGCAAGCCTGGGGTCCAATATTTACACATTATAACTGGGTAACATTCACAGTTTTGCTGTGCCATGATACATATGAAAATATATAACTTGTTTTTTAAAAACACCTGCAATTTTTTTTTTACATTCCCCCTCAAATGAATCTTGAGAGAGAGCAGAAAGCCTCTCTCTGTAGAGCAGCCTTGGCTGAGGAGATTAATGTCGACTCCAAAATCAGTATTGAGATCTATTGACAGTAGCATTAGAGACCTACTGTGTAATTGACATAAAATCCATTCCTTTTCGCTTCATTTTGGTTCTCTCATGAATTATAAACCACCCACTACCCCAGAATACAGAAGACTTTAGATATAAGTCCAAATTGTGGATTTATGGGCCTCAAATCCAAACAGAATATGCAATATACATTCCTTCATGGTATAAGGCGTATTCATGCTGGAATGTGGTATAGATTTCAATTTACTATGGCGTTAGGATTAAGTGATTTCACACCACTCACTCCATGTTTTGGCTTTGAGGGTCATGGTGCATGCAAGGTGTCAGCTTCTCCTGGGGGATTCCCAAGCCGGCTGGCCTATGATTCATTAGTATTTCCAAGGCTCGTCCAGGGAGCCCATTGGCTGTTGGTGAAGTGGTAACCATATAAGGTCGACCTTTGCTGGCCCTCTGCTATTTAAAGGAGCGCCATGTCAACTCCAAAGCTCCCTCAGCTAGCTAAACTTCCTACCGCACCACTGAAAACTGGATCGGTGACTTTTGCAGCAGAACCCTATTACAGCTGCTTGTACCGACAAACCCCATTCTTTCAGTCACTCCCCGTACTTCATGCCTATAGATAAGGACAGAAGCGTAAATTGGCCAGTAAACTAAAGCTTTGTCTGAGGGCTCACGTTACGCTTCGCCTCCGCTGCAGCAAGCGCATCACCTGCACCTGACTGTCCGCTTGTCAGCTCCACTATCCCCTCTTCCTTGGAATAATTTAAACTTCTTAGCTGCTTCCTCGACTTACATAAAACCAGAACCGGCTCTGATCTGTCCTTCTGAAATGTAGCACGAAAAATGCAGTGCAACAGGGGAAAACAACATTCACTAACAACTTCAAAGACACGCTTGCGGAGCCCCTCTGATGACATAATGATATAAATCATACAGTATATATCGTGGCCATGTTTTATTAATTTGTTCCCACGATATATTAAAATGTGGGTGTGATTTAATATGTAGCCCCCTTATTGCCTAATGCGTCACTTTCATTTAAGCCATTAGTCATCAGCGTCTGGGGCTATGGACAGAGATACTTAAATTGACTTTTATTCCTATATATTATTATTATTATATGTGGACACCATTTATGTAATCGTAGGCCTAATATTGTTGGAGTGAAATGTGGCTAGAATTTAATTAAAACAAGGGAACGTGAAACGGAAACATGGCCACGTTTTAATAAATCGTTCCCATGATATATTAAAATATAAAATATAATTAATTAAAATATAAAGTATATATAAAGATACACACACACACATAAATAATCCTCAGGGATGCACGTAACTCTTCTGCAAGTACGCAATCATCTTTAAAAGCAATCGTAATTTCGTAGGTATGCATTTGCGTTACGACCAGTCTATGTGAAAACTTATGTGACGGTTCTGAAAAAAGGAGGAGGATAAGTAGCACCACTACTAGTTAACCAACCTGGAGTTAACTAATCCCAATGTTAAATCAAGGTTTAGTAAACCACTCTGGGTGCAAGGTTGTTTCTTTGTCCCAGTTTGTCTTTACAGCCAATAACCCACAAGGTGGAATAACATTATAATGTAGCACACAGACCTAGTGTATGATTGATTTTTACCGTGAAACTGAGTTTAGTCAATTAAATGGACTTTAAAGTCTGGTCGTGCCCGTTATTGTGATAGAGTCTGTATGAGACGCCCATTGCGATGGGTTCAGTGCGTTGCATTTCCCATTGTGAAGACCATTCCAGGATAGAGACATTCTGCACATCTATCATTACAAATATAATGTGCCTTTATTGTGGATCAGGCATATGTTGCATGCTCAATTTGTGGGGAGACATTTAATTAATGATTTTTTTTTATTATTTCCAAGGCCTGCATGTATTACATGAGCACCCATTAAACGTTTCATTGCTTTGCAATATAGACAATTAACACGGCATCGATATTGTCTGCAAGTCTGGCATTTTAGGTTTTGGTTTTGAAGTTTTGCAAAGGAACTTTATGTCACTTTCCCTGTCAACGTTTCCATGGACTTTGTGTGAATAACGTCTTGCATTGCAATGAAATTTCAATAATAAAAGAATACCGGTCATAACAACTTGACTTCCAGTTATGAAAATGAAAGTGTGTTGAGTAGGCAACAAAAAAAATCATTTTAACATTTTTGAAGACAATACCTGTAGCTAAATTGACTATGATATGAGATGACAAAAGTAATAATATTGAGTTATGAACTGTATTGGTGGTAACTTCTGTGACAGAAGTCTTTTATCATTTCTTAGAAGTGTAATTTATTTCAGCATTTTGATTCCTGCACTGGTAATAATGGTCCATTCAGATACTGCTAGTCACAATAGCAGCACAATAACAAAGTCTCAGAGGAGAAGAATTTCATAAATACTGATTAATGACTATGGTTCATTCCAATATGAAGAATTTATGTTGAATGAGCTTTTCTACCACATTCCCAGATTAATTTGATTTTGATTGTTATATTTGAAAAAATATTTGCATGTTTTGTGCCCTGCCATGGGTTGGGGCTCCATCCAGTAGCCTCTGGGATTGGCTCCAGACTCCCTGTGTCCCTGCATAGGACAAGCAGGTATAAGAAATGGATGGATGGATTTTCAAAATTCATGGACTACTTGAAATGACTGCCTTTTACCCGATGGAAGCAATACTATTATTATTTACTATACTTTCCAATTACAGTTCTCTGATAACGATTGTGCTATGATTGGGTGATTGCATCGTTTATGCATATCTGGAATGACTAATTTGTAGCATATTTCAATAGCTGCACATTGGCTTTTTTGGTGAGGTTGACGTGACCTCAGATTTCCCGTTCACTCACGACCTGGATAAAGGAGATTCCATTTTTCTGTACCACAGGCAATCCAGTCATGACTAGACCTTGGTGTCTAGCAAGACCTTCGCTGCCGTTAAACAAATATAGCAAGCTGACAAGCTAGCACCTTTTTCTCCCTCAGATGGGTTGGACCACAGGCTTTCTATCTAAGGGAACACAAATGTCGTTGCCAGCCAGCTCTTTCTGAGCTCTGGGCCCTGGCCAGACTTTATAAATAAGAGCAGGCCCTAGTTTTCCCAGACATTTCGAGATAAGTCACCGGGCTATAGCTGAAAGAGAACACGAAGGATCTGCGAACTCGTCTGCTGAATTCCACTAATCCTGACAAACGGGCAATAATAAATAGTAGCACTTGGGATTTACTTGTTACGTATTAATTAACAGCCACACGGGGGGAATGCGTTTCCTTTTCATTTTGGGACTGGCGTATGTGTGACGTTTTCTTCTTTCTGAAATCTTTGTCGACACAGAGGAATGCTCAGTTGAGCGGCGGGCGGTCATTAGTCGTACCTCACAGGCGCTGACTGTGAAACTCACCTACATGTATCTATGTTGATTAACAGTGGAGAGATTACGAACACTTTTTACCGTGAATTAATGGGTAGGGTTTAACATCTGTCATGTGGAGGCTTTACCTTGGTGTACCTGGAGTGAACTGGGTTATATTAGCACCCCGCTTACCCAAAACACCTGGGGCCCTGCCTCAGTCAGAGGATTAGCCATATTTCAGCAACATTCTGTGTTCACAATAAGTCGACTACAAGCAAATAAAATATTGGAGATCAGGCTTGATGTCAGCTAGTCGACCAAAGATCTGTTTTTACCTCTTAACACTCAGCTAGAATGATGTGTGACGGAAGGGGATTTGAGGTTTTTTTGGTGTGTTCTGATATACATGCAAACAAATCCATTCAATCTACATCTGAAGACATTTGCATTTAAATGATCTCTGAAGTGAAAAGGTTTGATATGTAGATATTCAGTCCATTCCTTTCTGGTATATGTATGATTAGAATAAAAAAAAAAACAGAAGCAGAATTGTTTGTTTTAATTGCATGACTGCACAATAACAGTAAAGTTTATAATATATGAGATTAATTTTCCCATTAAAAATGGTCTGTTTACAAACTCAGGAATTTCAAAGAACATTCGTAGACTTTTAAAAATGTGTTTATTTTCTCAGTACAAAATGTGCAAAATAATAAATACAAAAGACAACATTTATTATTTGAATTACTGGTTAGCATACAATATATCTAACCTACATTAAATATTTCTTTAAATTTTTCATTTCACCGTTGTTGAGAACAGCAATGGCTAGACCTTACTGGTTTCTGTTTTCAAACCACTGGTAAAGAAAACTTGCTGTACTGTAACTGTATCTACAGACAAGTATGAATGTTCAGGTTTAACCACCATTTGCAAATTCATCTAACTGGTAACTGATGAGTCTCATGGTCTTCAGTCAGGGTCGAGCTGTTTTAACAAGAGCTCCTTCACGTCATTCCATCTCTTATTGATACCTTTAATGCCTCTATTTTCTACATGTTTTTTTCAGCTTCCAGTGTTCACTGATAGTAACAAATAATGATATGCATTTTGTCTTCAATACCTAAAAATTAACTTTGGCCCATTGTATGTTAAGACTGTAGAGTCAGTATCTTCTTGAATCTAGGTGAAAGGCCACCCTGTACAACTGAAGCTTTGCTCAGAAGTGTCCTAGCCCCAGAAATCATTTTAGACTTAATCCCTGTGTTCCCCTCTGCTGCGATTTTCCAGGAAGGAGATGTTGGAGTCAAGGACATGTGGTGTCTCACTCAGCAAGTGGTCTCACTTTACAGATTTCCCGACGGGTCCAAGTCCTTCCCAGGTCCACAAATATTAACTGCTAGCACTGTAGAGACAAGAGTAGCATGAGTAATACAAGGGTGTTTTTATGTTAACTGTCCATTTGTACCTTGTCCTGACTAAAATTGCTTGCTTTTTCAATTCACAGCAGAAAAAAAAACATATTGGAAAAAAATGCCTTTTTATTCAAATGGCCAAAAACTAATGTATTTTCTAGTGTCGTTCATTAAACAGTTACTGTCATTGTGCCAATTATGTGAAATTATAGTGATTTAATAGCCTGCATAGCGGATCCCACAGACAATGGACAAAATGTGAATAACTGGCTTATAAATAAATTATTCTTTTATCTGGAAAATGTTAATTTGAGTGAAAATGTGTGGTTCCCTGTCTCCTGATAAACTGATTGCTTTTTATGTTTGTTTGTTTGTTTGTTTGTTTGTTTATCTTTCAGCGTCGTGAATGCCAATATTAACTAATGCTAATTATGTTTTTGACTTCTTGTATATGCCGTATGACTTTTATGACTTAATAAAAGTGCAATCCATTATTGGCTAAGCAATGGAATAATTTAAACTTACCTGTTCATGGTGGGTGGTTCTGTTACAGGAAGGGAAACCACTTCACATATGAAGAATTTCTTCAACCGCCAACATTTATCAAATGGTACTTGTATGCCTGGGGATTTTAGAATAAGCTGTGTCAGACATGCACGCTTGCCGATTGTGAGTTAAAGACATCCACGCTGGTTTTTCAGCTTAGAATGCACAGCAGTTGTGAGTTGCTGGTTTAAAACCTTTGATCGTAAACCCTGCATGTAACCAAGCAGAAATACCACAATGTCAGCTAACGACCTCAGACGTATCACAGGACTGGGAACGACTGTATAGTGCAATAACAGCAATTATGTTTACCATGTGAGACGGGCATCTTCTCCTGATCGCCGGTAAGATCACAGCAAGATTGAAAGGAGCTCGAAGAGGAACTGCTGGAGGCAGAGTTGAGTCGCGCTTCACAACAAAAAGCAAGGAACACAAAGATTAGGATCTGCAGGTTCCAAGATCTCATTGATCACATTTGTTCAATCGATGGGTGAAGGTGATCTGAAAATGAACTTTCGGTCTTACTTCGGTAGAAGTGATTTTTTGCAAGCAGACATCCAGCTGAGGGAACTGCTGCCATTTTGTCACTGGAAATACTAGCAAAACTGTATGAGTAAAAACACAGTATTAACATATGGTAACTGCAATAAACAAAAAAATGAATAGAGAGCAGGCATTGGGTTAGAGTAGAACCTTACCTTTCTGTGTGAGTTTTAGGCTGGTATATGTTTTAGAAAGAGCTGTTCTCTTCCTGAGGTGTCAAGGTAGCGGTTTGCGAGAGTGGACCTCAGCCCGGCTTTATAGTGCAAGCCCAGGAGCTCCTGTAAACAGTGGAGAGCAGCCAAACACGTGAACAGGGAGTGCAGCAGACACGAGGAATGTTTTGACAACAGCCTGGCTGGTGACATGAGCCGGATCTCTGCGTGTTCACATTTGTCACCAGTGACAAAAGTCTCTCGGCGAGCCTCCACACTCCAGTGTTACCCAGCTGGCAGCTACGATCCAACGTACACCTTTAAAATACAGTTTTGCTTTTCAATATGGCACCTCAGATACACTGTCTGCACTCTGATTTGGATTAATTCCCTCCAGTAGAGGGCTGCAGAAAAAAACAAAAAAAAACAAATGACCCAAGCACAGGCAAAGGGGTAATGTTAAAAAGACAACTACACAATGAAGTAATTATTACACGCTCACAAGCTGACTGTGCAGTGCTGCTTCATTTGCCGCCGTGGTAAATGAGCTATATACTGTGGTAATTATTAC
The DNA here is from genome assembly GCA_026777045.1 of Hyperopisus bebe. Taxonomy (NCBI): domain Eukaryota; kingdom Metazoa; phylum Chordata; class Actinopteri; order Osteoglossiformes; family Mormyridae; genus Hyperopisus; species Hyperopisus bebe. The sequence continues at coordinate 9,803,259 of JAODJW010000081.1, read as the reverse complement.
ACTGACAAAGGCAAAGTATGCTATTCATGTTGGGAAAACACCGCATAATGATGTAATTAGATCCTCATGGAACATCTAATCTAAACACACCTGTAATCTTTAATCTGTAAACACCGGGAAGCTGTAATCTCCAAGGCAGTATGCCTGCTGCATGTTTGGCTTAGTGCACAGTGTACGAGAGCCCGTCCCAGTACCGTGTCTCGTCGTCCCTACATGTGCTTAAACAAAAATACCCAGTGATAGTCACCGTTTTAAAACGGGACAAGCTGCATGCCCGCTTTAGCTGTGTACGCCTTCGTGTGGGTCATCGAGGGTATGCAACCTGAGAGTGCAGGCAGATGTTTTGTGCACTTTGCAATGAACAGAGAAGCACCAAAGCTACCACCGGAGCCCAGCTGGGGGGGGGGGGGGGGGGGGGGGGGGGGGGGGCATGGGGTTCATGGCCTGCTTCCAGGAGCCCTAGTGACAGCTGCCTCAGCATTGCAATAAACATGGCGCCTTTTACGTAATGCACCAGCAACGATACTTCTGTGATAAGGATGATTATCCAGTGCACATATAGGGATCTAAACAAGGCTATAAAGCCTTTTTGACAGTGTTTAAATAACGCAAAGCTGGTTAGCGATCTACAGGCCACGAGGCAGCGCCTGCGGACACGTCCCTCTCTTCCAGTCAGTGTCCTGACCTGGCCAAAATATGACGCCTTGGAAGGGATGAATTAGCCGCAGGGTCTCCTGTTCGATGCCCAGCTATAGCTCCTGTTTGACCCCTGCCCCAATTCCTCCCTCACGTGTCAGCCCACCGTGCAGACAGGCAGCCTGACTTCTGCACAAACGCTCGTCCTTTCTGCAGTGCCGGAGAAACCAGAGCTGGGATCCGAATCGACGTCTCAATTGCCTCTCCCATAAAATGCAACGCTGCTTGATGTCATTACACTTCGCGCCCAGCCATTCATTAAAAATGAGGAGTAGGAGTGTTTTTTCTTTATTTATTTTGCGGCATCATTAACTTGTAAACACATTCAGTGCTGCGATATTGTAATAAGGCCCCCGCGAATTGAAAGCGATCCCTAGACAATCAATTTTATTTCATTTAATATTTTTTGCATGGTTCATGAAAATCAGTTTTTCTCATAACGTTGATAACCCCTTCAAGTTTAGTTAAACTTATCATGCGATTTCATTCTGTGTATACTGTTTTTGCAAAAAGCACACATTCTAGTAACACATATAATAATTTTCTTTCAAAAGGGAAATTTTCTTTGAAATATAATACTATTCTTTTTGTCTATGCAGCCCAAGAAAACCCCTTGTGACATTCATTGGCTGAGTTCTGTCCCCCAACACAATGTCACCGCTTACATCACTGTGTACCAGAATAGTGACAAGAAAATCCATTTGTATAACATTATCAGTGCTTTGCAGCCATCCTAGACCCAATAAACATGCTGTTAACCGTTCACTGCAATGGTTTTATTGTAATGTGTTCACACACAGTGTAAAGTAACATTGAAAGTTATTAATAAATATGTGTAATATGAAGGGGAAGGCTGCCCTGGGTTGGCGCCCCATCTTGTGTTGTTTCCAGCCTTGTGCCCATAGGCTCCAGACCTGCCACGCCCCTAAATAAGATGAGCAGTTTCAGAAAATGGATGGATGGATGGATGGATGGATAAGGGGACTTATACAGCCACGTTAGTTCTAAAAGTTAAAGAACATGTGGGTACAGACAGACAAATGTTAAAATTTAAACAATTATCTGTGGTTAAACGTTTACAGCCAATTTGATGCGGCAGAAACATGGAAGGAACATGTAATTTCTTGTTCTCTGTCTTACAAAATGCACACAGATAGATATCAGACTAAGCATGATCCTACGCAGTTGATTCTGCTCGTGATGTGTAGATACGCGAAGTGACAGGGGGGGCTGGCCCTGTTTGCAGTGTCGCTTATCCTGCTGGAGTCTGACAGAGTCTGTTTCTAAAGGAGCACAGTAAATATGGAAATGCCGATTGCAGCTGAGGTTGGAACCTGCACAGTCACTGAAGTGGATTATGGGTAGAGCGACTGCCATAAATGAATGACTCACTGAGCACTCAGACACAGAGTATCTGTCTATAAATTATTTTAATAAGCAGAATGATAAATGTGGATGCAAACTGAAAAGGCCTCCAGTTTTTCACAGCTCGCTTCCTTGCCGAGAATTTAATCTAAACAGAAATTAACTAGCAGCTATGATGTCATTTGAACTGAACAAATAATCATGTTGTCCTGCTGTTGTTTTTACTCACGTGGAAACGGACTATGACTCTGGCAACCTGACATGCTCCAACCAGTAAGCATTGACTACAGTGGCTGATGAGGGTCACAGGCTCCGTGTGCAATGTGTTATTCCTATGATTGACAATTCTGGACGGCACTCACTTAAACTGAAGGACAACCCATGTTTACTTTTGGAAATAAATAATATGCAGTTTGCTGATGGATATGGGAGGCGGAAAGGTTTCTCACTGGCTGATAATTAATTATTAAACTCCTTGGTTTAGAACACCAGTTTTTTATAAAGTAAATGGTAATGGTGAAACCCTTTAAGCTATCCTTTATAAATGTCTCATTGACCCCTATGTATACAATAAGCATAAAAAAATGAAAGTGTGTTTATCGTATCGATCCCCTGGCAGCAATATCAAACCACTTCTGTGGAGAAAGCAGAATCTACAGAACACGGTAAACCTTGAACAACTTATCACAGGATGCATACAATGTTAATTCTGTAATAATGCAGGAAATTTACTGGCTTCATGACAAAAGTCCTTTGATAAGCAACGGTTAACATTATAAATTAAATTAAATGATGATTTTGTTATAAAACCAATACATTTGTGATTCAGCATCCCAAAACTTCCTTGTCACTGTTTCTGCAACATGAAACGTGTTCAGGCGCATGCAATACATCATGATGCAGTCTTCATTTTTTATTTTATTTTTTATTTTAAGAGCACACAGCTTTCTGATTAATACAAGCTTTACAGCACTGTGGAAAGTCTTAGGGTGCCAAGGAAAATCTTGTTTATAGAGAGTGAGAGATACTTCATGCACCCCTGTGGGGGTGATGTTTAAAGCTATTTATCTGGGCAGTAAAAGTATATTTACACAGAAAAAAAACACATTAGAAT
>JAODJW010000081.1:9770207-9782924 GCA_026777045.1 Hyperopisus bebe | reverse complement strand
AACATACTCAAAGGGCACACCATTGGATAAACCAACCCAGTACCAAGTAGAGCTTGTTTTTGCCTCCAGAACCTTAAAGCTTCAAAGGTTGACATGAAATCCACTCAGAGTAAGCTTTCTGCACACTATGCACTGCTACACTGACCTGTCATGTTTGCATATATGGCCTTCCTGTTAGATTTAAGAAGTCGGATCGGTCTCCTCATCACTACGGTGTTTTGGACCACAGGCTGGATGTTTTGTTCTTCATCATACTATTCTCTGTATCCTCCAGACCAGTGTTTCCCAATCTTGTCCTCAGGGACCCACAGACAGTCCACGTTCTTACTTTGGAGCCAAAACGTGGACTGTATGGTAGGGAGCTGGGAGGGAGCAAAAATGTGGACCAACTGTGGGTCCCCGAGGACTGGATTGGGAAACACTGCTCTAGACACTGTATCGCATGAAAATCCCAGGAAGGTATCTATTTCTGAGGTGATGGAACCACCGCATGTCGTACCAACGACCACACAATGTTCAAAATTGCTTAAATCATCTCTCTAACAGTAACTCGATTTTTTGATCCTGTCTGAATGCAGTATATATCTGGCTGCAGCCACATGACTCATAGTGTGAGGGAAGCATGCTGTTTGTATTAATGAGCAGGTGAAAATAAAGTGGCCAGTGAGTGTTTGCAGTGTGCTATTATACATGACATTATTTGGATGTGAAAGGCACAACTGTTCCTGCAAATTGGGGAAAAAGAAACTTTGGTGACCACAGATAGCACAAATCGGCTTTCTGTTGACAGTCTCCCTTATCATATAACGCCCTTTCAAACCTTTCTGAACTCAACAATGTGCCAGAGAGGATGGTTTTTATCATTTATCAAGGGATGCAGAGTTCTGCATTCGGAGTCTCTTTACAAGGCTGCTTTACCGAGCTTTTATTCTTGCAACAGTGGACTTTCTGTTAGCATCGATTCTGGCCATCCTCACCTGATTTCTCTCGCTAATAAGGTGTTTTCATCCACAGAAATGCCGCTGACTGGATGCTTTTCGTTTATCGCAACATTCTCTGTAAATTCCAGACGCTGTAATGCGGGAAAAGCTCAGGAGGGCTGGCCGTTTCTGAGATGCTGAAATCCACGTCTGACACCAACAATCACGCCGTGTTTAAAAAGACTTAGTTCACACATCGTCGCTGACCTAATGCGAAGTCAAGCACTGTGAACCGATTGACCCTGTCTGTGTGCCGTATGTATTTCCTTGCAGCTGTGTGACTGGCAGAGTGCTGTCTCCGAGGCTGGGAATGTGTGCTGGCATTCGAAAGATCGCTGGCTTGAATCCTGCGAATGCCTGCAGTGTTTCTCCTGCTTTGGGCCCTTAAGCAAGGTCCATAACCTACAATTGCTTCGTCCTGGGTATGACGTTAACCTACATCCAGCCGTATAAGCAGGTCCTCCAACTTACAGGGAAACCTTTGGGGTTGGTGGCAGGATTGGCACTTCAGCCACTGAGATAAACCTCACGCTGTTCTGTTCCGTTTGAACATGTGTGGTGCTGAGGTATCTCACTCCGCCATGGCTGTACTGAGGTGGTTTGTCATGTGGTGCGCGTGGCAATGTGCTGGATTAGTCTGCACCTCTCTCCGCTTGATTGGTTGTTTAGAGGAACAGGCTTTCTTCATTAGCAAGCAAATGTACCTACAAAACACACACAAGAAAAAGACATATAAATCAATGGATTTGCAAATCACAATAGTTTGTACAGGCAGTTCCTAGGTTAAGATTGTCCAACTTATAGATATAAACAGACTGCCATAAAGCATATTATATTTGAACTAAGTACAATGGTTCATAACAATGAACTGACACACTACGTTGTAACACTCATCACATCATGCAGCTGCAGCGGTGCATCAGTTCGAGGTGCAGTACAGTACGTAGTTATTTTTATTATTAGTGTATTATTAGCAGAGGTAGAGGTTTCTGGTCCGGAGAGTACAAATCCAGACCAAGATTTTGTTTGAACCAACCAGTTGAGTATAAACAGTCACAGTGGCAGAGTACTCAGCAGGTTGGTTGAAACAAAATCTTGGTCTGGATTTGTACTATCCGGACCTGAAATCTCCACCTCTGATTTTTAGTATATGCTGTATTATTATTGTTCTGACTTACCTACAAATCCCACTTAAAGACAGACGTTCATAACTTAGAGGCCGCCTGTAATGACAGAAGGCCATTTCTGCATTTTATGAAGTCTTGCATTAAGGAGGGCACCTGCACAGCTGGCAGCAAAACATACACAGCATGTTAACACTCACCCAGCGAGGGGTGGCAGTGCAACCCGGCGACACGCCAAGCGGCGCCGGAGCACACGCACACGCACACGCACACTCACAGCGTTCCAGCACAAATGCACAACCCCCCCGAAAAATGGCCGCTCCTGTTGGTCATCTTGTTTAATTGATTGAGATAAACACCCTTGACAGGTGCCTCCACTGTGATCGCGGCAGGTCGCTGGGGGGGGGGGATGAGGAGGTTCAAACGAAGTGAGCATATTGAACTTGGCCTGCTTCGCCTACAGCTAAATGTAGGGTGGAGATTAACCTCCTCATAGAGAAAGAATCAAACACAAGCATTTTAAATATTGCTCAGTGAAGCTTGCAGTAGCAATTTTGCTATCACAGGTGGAGCCAAAGTTTACTCACTGCCCCCAGTGGGGGCCCGATACTAAGAAAAGCAGCATTATAGCTGAAATAGTTTCATCGTAATTTACTGGTGAATTTATGCGAAAGCAGGGCTCTTAAGTCACACAGCAGCAGATAGATAAGTAGACTGCAGAGTTTCATATCAGACCCTTACCAGGAAATACAATATACCTTAAAGGTGTTTACACCAAAAATGCTATATGTATTCATAAACATGACTATGGACCTTATTATCATGATTATAGCTAGGGAGAACTGATCCCAACCAGTTAAGTACTGTGATGGTTGATGGAAACAAAAATTTGGTCTGGATTTTTACTTTCTGGACCTGAACTATCCACCTCTCTTGTACAGTATAGTGTTTATTACTTTTTTACAGCCACTGGAAATATTTCATAATTAGCTCTATTAGGCTGTACTGTTATGACCACCATGTTATAACATCTAAGGTCAAGGATCATTCATTTGATCCTTGTATTGATACACCATTGTATTTGATACAAGTTCTTGACCATTGCAATCTCTTATTGTTTATTGGTGTCTATCAGAGACAAAGACGCACCTCCTCTCTGCTGTGGTCTGTGATGAGCAGCAGCTCAGTCTCCGGTTAACAGGATCCTTGGCAGTTTCGGTGTCACGCTTTAGTGTGGAATTTAGCTAAGCGATGTCCGGTTTATTCTGGCTAATTAGCCACTGCTGCAAATGTCGGATTAAAGCTGTTCCCAAGGAACAGAAATGCCAGGAAAACACTGGGAATGATTTAGAAAGTCAATAAAGCTATAATTACCCACTAATGTATCCTTAAATAAGGTAATTCTAAGCAGGGGGATGATTCCGTAAACACCAAATGAGGAAGATAAATTCCTAAAGACTTATTTGTGTCTAGGTGATGTGTACATAATTGCCTCATTATACAAATGGTCAATTAGGCTTGGATATAATCCTCATTTAAGAGAATATGTAATATGATCTCGTCCAATAAATAAACTCCAGTGTAAAGCTGTGAATGAAAAAAGGAGGAACCACTGTACTATCAGCTACCCATACATCTAACTTCCACCTGGGGGGCAGGGGTATACCCTTGGTGGGGAAGGAAATCACTGCAGGGCGCTGGGCAAGGAAACCAGCAGGCATGGACTGGCCATCACGAAGTTTGGGAATTTTCCCAGTGGGCCAGTCTCTTGGGGGTCAGTTTTTCTTCCCCCACCCTGGTATTTTATAGCCCTTATCCCAGGGGTGTGCAGCCTGTGGGCCGATCTTGGTGGGTCGTCAGGTAGATCACAGATGATGGTTAATGGATAATCTTTTATTCCATTGGTGGTCAACTGCTTGATGGTGGTCAGAATAATACACCATGGGAACTCCTTCCCCACCCTGACTGGTGGCAAAATAAACCCAATGGACCCCCTTACGTGCTTCTTCTTGCAAGGCTACACCTGGAGGAAACCCTTGGAAGTGTGAAGAAGCAGTCATCAGCACCTGGCAACCCAGCCTGGACCATAATTTAGTAAAATGATTAATATACGTTGATCTCTGTGAGAAATACTGTAAACTACAATTTCTACTTGCCAAACCTCTTCCTTTTTTCTTCGTGTTCTAGATATAGTGCACTCTATCTCAGTTGTTGCAGTAAAAAGTCCCGGATTAGGAACATGCAATCCCCCTGTTCCCGCGTACTTGGTAGGGCTCTGTCAGAGCCTATTATCAAGCTGGAGTCTTTACCAAGTTTAGAATTCACCAAGTTCTTATGCTGAGAGTTGATAGTGGCCATGATCTTTTTTACACCATAATTTAAAAATAATTTATTTCTGATGGTCCTCAGCACACTTCATCTGTTTTGCCATAACAATAATCATAATATTTATTGTGTGTGTGTGCGCGCGCGCGTGTGTGTGTACGATGTTTATAGGCAGAGCATCACAGTCACTAAAAGTGTGTGTGTTTTCTCCAACAGAGAAAACAGGAAAGGTCAAATGCCCCCCATCCAGTTAGAGACACAGCTACACCTGGACAGCTTCTTTTTGGACTGTGGCTGGTGGAAAGGGTAGAACGTGCAAAGCAGGATGTGCAAGGACAGCATACAGCCAACTGAGACAGCGTGCCACCTCCAGAAAGAGGTACAAATAGATTCCATTTGCAAATTCAGTGGGGGTGGGGTGACATGGGAAAAAGGAATAGGGACATTATTTAAGATGTAAGGCAGCTTTAGGGAAGCATCATGGAAAACATGCACAATAGAAAATGGACAGAAAACATGGGCGGCAGATGGACTGCTGGGGAATTGGTGGGAATTTGGGTCTGGCGGTAATTTTTGAGGTGAAATAAAATAAAACTCAGCGTTATTTTCTAGCAGACCAAATTATCCAAAACGGTGTACATTTTTTTTATTATTATTTTAAGAAATCGGTGTGAGGCAGTCGCTAAAACGACCGGAGCTTAAAAGCCACGCTGACGAGCCGAACAGGGACATTGCTCAGTTGACCCTGGGGTTTAAACCAGTGACTATCTGATCACAGACGCAGACATTTAAACCACTGAGCCAATTCATCCCCTGACTCAACCTACCACCAAAATATCAACACCCCCTCCCCAAATCATCTTCCAGGGGGATTTGAATAAAACCTTTAATCTGATGTGCATAAAGTATAAACTATATATATAGTGTCTTTATGAGATCATATGGGTTCTCATATGTCTCGAAAGAGCCCCAAGCATTCATTAATTGTTAATCAAGGCTTGTGCCTTCTTTTAATGTCATTTTAAGTTAATTAAATTCAACATACATAGATTTTAAATGACTATGGACCTTATTATCATGATTATAGCTAGGGAGAACTGATCCCATAAAAACATTTTTTTTTTTCTGGCTGTTTAAGAATAGCGAACTGAAATAAGTCATTAATGTATTATGGATTAGCCTATTGCTCAGGAATATTGTCTTTCTTCCCTGAGATGCTGAATGTTCTCCTGTGCATCTCTAAGCATTCGGGTCAGTCTTGTTGAGGCCAATCAGAGACCTGCTGAGTTCTATGAATATGAATATATCCCTAGTTACTGAGCCCAGAGCAACTGGCTTGTCGAAAGTTAGCTTGTCGTGTCTCACATGTGGGCTTTGGAGATGAACTCATGACCAAAGGTTCCAGCAGAATGAGGCCACTTAACAAGGTCAATATTTCTGAAAATTGTTTTAATCTATCAGCATGGAAGTATTATACACATGTTAATGATATGAATATTGTGTGCAGCACTGGTCACCTTACCTTAAAAAAGACAAGGTAGGGCTACAGGAATGATACCTGGTCTTAGAGGAATGTCTTATGAGGAGAGGTTAGCTGAGCTGAATCTGTTGAGCCTCGAGCAAAGGAGACTAAGGGGGGACATGATCCAGTTATACAAGGCTGTAACAGGTCTGGATGCTGTTCAACCAAATAGTTACTTCAATATTAGTTGAAGTGCATGAACTTGCGGCCATAGGTGGGAATTTGCAGGAGAACATTTTAAACTGGATTTGAGAAAGCGCTTCTTTACACAGCCTGTTAGAGTATGGAATAGTCTTCCTCATAGCGTAGTTCAAGCTAAAACCTTTAAATCAGAGCTGGATAAGATTTTAACAACTGTGAGCTATTAGTTCCTCCTAATGAGTTTGATGGGCCGAATGGCCTCCTATCTTTTGTAAATTTCTTATGCTCTCGTGTTCTTATGCATGGATGGATGGGTGGATAGATGGATGGATTGGTCAATGGATGGATGGATGGATAATTTAACTAATAACTGAAGACCCTTGAACTTTTAGATGTGATTTAAATACATTTTTGACCCAAATCTAAAGCAAAATAGCACACTGCCTTGCTACAGAATTTATTTCTTCATTTCACAGAATGCCAAAAGGATTGATTTTAGACCTTTTTTAGTCACTCAAAGGCATTTAACTTTTTAGTATTAAGCTACTCCAGTTTAGCTCCGGCCTTCAAGGTGAATTTACCAAACCAGTTTTGAGCTTTTAGGAGAATGAAACAGATTCTCCTGTAGTTTTAATCTTCTTTTTATTACTAATACAATTATTGCAAAAAACACATTTGCTGTTGGTTGTGGATAAACAAGAACAACTTGCTTATTTGCATTTAAATTGTGTTGTGTGCTTTTTATAGAACAACTTTAGCTTTATTTTGATCATAATACTGTTTTATATTTGCTGAATTAACCATACATATATTTTTTAACAAAAGAAGCAATATTGTAAAGCATTCTTTGTAGTTTCATTCTTCCCTAAAGTTTACAACCAATATGAATACATATAATCAGTTGTATTAAACTGAATTGAAAATGAAGCAGTATTTTGTAAATATTTAACAGAGTATTTTTTCCAAGCCCAAGCCTCCAAGGCATTTTAGACCAATTCTAAGGAAATACAGGATTTACGATATAAGTTATTCTCCTCAGCTTTCTGAGATCAATGGAAGTAAATTCCTTAGCATATTACAAAGGATAAAAGTCAAAAAGGGTAAAGAATAAGGTTTGAAGGAGAGAACTCTTTACTTACTAAAGCCCCTTCCATTATCCTTTTTGACTTATTTTGAAAATTAATTCATTTTAATTAATTAAATTTGCATGCACTGAAGCAATTAACATCTAAAGTATGAATCGATAAATCTTGGTTTGGAGTCTAGATTCTGGTTTTGTGGGACCAGGTTTAATCTGTCATTGTTTTGTCTCCCAGTTTTGGTCAAGGTTCCTGGGGCCTGTACTACGAAGCGGGGTTACTGGCTTATCGGGGTAAGTTGTCAGATTTAAGGTAGTCTGGGCAAAATGTAAGTGAATGAATATGAAGTCCATTTAAACTGTGGTACCTTAAATCCGACAAGTTACCCAGATAAGCCAGTAACCCCGCTTCGTAGTACAGGTCACTGGAGTCTTATTTGCATGTTCTTGGTCTTAGTCAGCTGGAATTACATGGCTGGTATGACGCACACCAGTGTCTTGTTTAAGGATTGTTGTTTTTTGTATTTCACCTCCAAAAACCCAGGTGAGGATTTACTTGCTTGAGGTTCTTGCGATCATTTATCACTAACAGTTTATGATTGTCCACACAATAATTAACTGTAAAACAGGGCTCAACCTCTGTGTAAGTGGGTCAAAGGGGGTTGCTGGTTCACATCACATGGTTAGAAGAGTGGTTTCATTGTTCAACCCTTGAGTATGGCCATTAACCCCAGTTACTTCTGGGACTGTCTGACCTTGCTGTCTCAGTTTTATTGTGATTTGGACAAAAGTGTCTGTTAAATAAATAAATGTTCATGTCTTGAAGAAGCCTGGTAAATGAAGTAGCTGTAGTGCCAAACTTCAACGTCAAACTAATGCTTCTGGACCTTAGCACTTCTCTGACACTGGTGACCATTTTACTCTATAGCAAAGACTTAAACTTGGATGTTTGGTTGTGTGGAATGGTATCGGAATGGTTTAAATCCTATTTGACTGATCAATATCAATATGTTCAAGTGTCAAATAATTGTAGTCAATTGTCTATGTCACTAGTCAAACATGGGGTACCACAGGGATCAGTTCTTGGTGCTTTATTAGTTTCTATCTACATGCTGCCATTAGGTAACATAATGAGGAAACATAATCTTAACTATCACTCCTATGCTGATGACACCCAAATATACATTAATGGTTTGTCTACTGACACTGCATCTATTGTACCTTTAGCTAATTGCTTTAAGGAAGTAAATTCCCACTGAGGAAAAAGTTAGGACCCCCTCACATTCATCACTATTTAAAATTCCTAGAATTAGATTTAGGCAGCACCATATCAGGTAAAATGATTAGAACTTCATTACAGAGCTTTTTGGTGGAGTCTGTCTCATTTACTTTGGTTTGCTCTTGATTGTTGAAGTGAGTGGTATCACCATGGTGAGGTCCAAAGAGCTCTCTGAGGCCTTCAGAAAGATGATTATAGATGCATATGAGTCTGGGAAGGATATAAAGAGATTTCAAGAGAGTTTGGAATCAGCCATTCCACTGTCTGGAGAATAATTCACAAGTGGAGAACATTTACAACAACTGCCAGCTGGGCCAGGTCAGGCTGTCCCAGCAAGTTCAGCCCAAGAGCAGATCCCAAGATGCTGAAAGAAGCCTCCAAAAATCCTGAAATGTCATCACAGGACATACAGGAAGCTCTTGCCACAGTTGATGAATCTAAAACTGAATAATTTGGGCACAGTAACAGAGGACATGTTTGGCATAAACCAAAGACGGCTTTTGTGCAAAAGAACCTCATACCAACTGTTAAGCTTGGGGTGAAAATGTCATGGTTTGGGGCTGCTTTGCTGCAGCAGAACCTGGCCAGCTCACCATCATAGGATCCACTATGAATTCTTCATCGTATCAGAGGGTGCTTCAGGACAATGTGAAGCCATCTGTCCAGACGTTGAAGCTGAAGCTGGGGTGTACCACACAGTATGACAATGACTCAAAACATTCCAGTAAATCCACCAAGGAATGGCTCAGATGAAAGGAATGGAGAGTTCTGGAATGGCTAAATCAAAGCCCAGATCTAAATCCTATTGAGATGCTGTGGGGTGATTTGAAACAGGCAGTGCATGCAAGATACCGTTTAAACATCTGACAGGTTAGGGAATTCTGCATTGGAGAGCGGGGAAAACTTTCCGCCAGTCGATGTCAGAGATTGATAAATGGTTATAGGAAACGTCTCATTAAGGTTATATCAAATGTCTCATTAAGGTTATACTTTTTCATATAAGTGTAACGGACTGTGACTATGGCTGCTGGTGTTGCTGTACATGTCATATTTATCTAATGTGTTTGTCCATCAATGTGTCAATGCATGTTCTGACCACCCATTTTCTCTGCCATCTAACCCAGGGTGGCACCAACTTGCCAACCTTGCCGCCACAGATTAGCAAGATTAACATGCCATAGACTGATATCTCCACTATGTGTTTTGGGCAGCGTGTGGCTCAGTGGGCTAAGCCTGTGTGCCTGTAATTAAAAGGTCAACGGTTCAAACCCAGCCTCAGCACGTCTGTGGGCCTTTGAGCAAGGCCCTTAACCCCCAGCTCCCTGGGCGCCCCAACAGGTGGCTGCCCTCCATGGACAACTTACTCTACAAAGAGCAAGTTGAGGGAAGTGTAAAGACAATTTCCCCACAGGGACCAATAAAGTTGATTATTATTATGATTATTATGAGCCCATAAAATCCCTTGTTCTCCACTACAGAAAATGCCTGATCATCGAATGCAATGCTCTCCATTATTTTAGTAGTTGTGTCTTTAGCTCTGGTGCTACTAACTTTAAATATTGATAAAATTTAAATATAAGCCAGCAATATCGGGCAAGACTGATCCATCAGACTGATGCCAATAGGTTAACAAACATGTCAAGCAAAGAAAATCACCATAGCAGAGGGACCTTCACATGGCACTTTCATTATTAATATTAAAGGCTCTTCCTCTGTTGTTTGCTACATTTTGGTAATTCATGTTCTGGTACTGCTACTTTTTGCATCTACCTGCAGCACAACAGTATGCAACTGGGAAACAGGAATATCTTTATTTTACCGCTAAAAATGGCATTTTCAAACTGAGGCATTGAATCTCCACCTTACTATTGGATTAATCACAATGCGTCGGTGCTTCTTTATATCCCGACGAATAACCCAATAGTTTATGGAGCACCCAGTATACCTGCTTGACATGGCTTTCCTCAGTCAGCGAGTAGAGCAGTATGTCATCTAAACAAGCAATAATGATGAACCAGTGAAGCATATCCCAAAGAACATTCACAAAGCCTTAGAACACAGCAGGAGCACCAAATAGCCCAGAAGGCATAACCAGGTATTTATAATGCCCAGTGGAAGCTCATGGGCTGCTCACTCCCCTCCCATAACGGAAAACGACTGTAAGTGCTAGCAAGGTCTTTGGATTGCACATCACGTTCATTTTTGTTTTTCGTTTTGTTGTTTATTTTTACCTCATTGCAGTATTCAATTTGAAGAAGATGTCTGTGAATGCCATCTGTAGCAGTGCAGCCCTCACCTTTTCCTACAGCAGTGACGATTCCCACAAAGTGATCACCTAAAGCATCACAGCGAATAATTATATGCCGTTTCTGCTGTCTGCATGCCTTTGGTTCATTGTGCACAATTTAGGGATTCTTTTCGCAGTGCCGGATATTGCTGTTGTTTTTGTTTCCTCCACAGTGCGGGCAGTGCCTAGGTTCTGCATTTTCCCACTTTCTTAATGTGATTTTTATGATTCTGCCATGTTATCCTAGGATTTACTGCACCGTCTATTTTCATAACTGAGAATCTTCACTGACTACAGTCTGTGCTTTTCATTCTATCCTGTGTTGTTTCTCTTGTTCGGCTTCTAGCATCAAATCTGACTTCCCAAATAACTTTCCTCTCAGTCTCATGTCACAACCACCCATCAGTATTCTGCCAAGGTTAACTCAGATAGAACTCAAAAGTTAGATGACTGACTTTCCAGTTTTAAGTTGATATTAAATTCCTCAGCATATTCTGACTGTCTGTGATCTTCTGTTCCAAATAGATCTTCTGTATGTTTTTTTTTCCCTGGGAGAACAACAAGTTTCAATGCTTTCCTTTACCAGCCTGTTGCAGTGTTGCAGTGCAGTGTTGTTAGCTGTTGTTGAAGACATTCATGTCACTGAAACATCTTGGCTGTCTTCCTTGTCATTGGCTCCAATTCCCATCAAATATGTGGCAAACAATTTCCTTTGTTCTTCGACGTTCCCCATCAGCTCTGTTTCAGTTACAAATTCTGTTCTATTGTTCATTCTTGTATCTATTTCCTGCTCTCACATAACTTAGCTAGCCTGTTCTGTGGTGACATCTTGGTTCCTAGTAAACTGGCAATTCTGCACTTGTTGTTCTTTATGTTGCAATGCTTGCCTGCATTCCTGTTTATCATGAGTTTGTACTCCGGTACCATGGTGCATTGTTATTCACATTAATAAAAAGACTGGAAAGAAGTAGTGGCTGAAATGGCTGCTTTATTACCAAGGTTCCTACCCTCTCTACACTTTCTTGACTCCTCTGACGCAGATCAGCTAAATGGTGTCTGACACACATCTTCCCAGCCAAATTACAGGTTTCCTTTCAATGACAAGTTGACAGTTGGAAAAAAAAAATGGGATGTTGCAATATTATTAAAAGTGCGCACTAAAATAAATTTTTACCACAAAACTGAAATTGAAGAGCACTGAATATCTCTGTGGTTTTCAGAGTATAGTTTTACAATTACATTTATATCTCTTGTAGACAGTCTTATCCAAAGTGACATACAAGCATGACAAATAGTACATTACAAGAATACATCTGTCAAGAAGCTAACTAGGTGTAAGTACAGCTTGGCTGAATTTCCAGTGTATGATTAATAACAAGTGCAAATTGACATCAGATAAAGAGCTAAATAATAAGCACAAAAAGAGGGCTATTCAAAGACAAAGTGCAAAATTAATCACATTCACGAAGCAGAGGAGATTAGGCAAAGGGTGGAGGGGCAGGACAGTGGTTATAGGACTAGGAGGTGTTTCCAGTTAGCCGTTACGTGAAGGTTGATGACCAGATGAGGACACACCCATCAAGGAATCATACACACAACATCTAGAATAAGACGTCTAATGTGGCGAAGGGGTGACTCAGGAATGGTGGCTTGGTGACCAAAGGGAGCGAAACAATATGTTGATCTTTTACAGAAATCAAATGCGACGTTTGGCTGCACTCATTGCAAGTTGTCCTTTGTCACGGCTGCAGTGCCTCTTTTGAACCTTTGCTCTGTTCCCCCAGCTCACTGTATCCAGAGGGCTCTGCTCCCCCAGCTCACCGTATCCAGAGGGCTGTGCTCCCCCAGCTCACTGTATCCAGAGGGCTCTGCTCCCCCAGCTCACCGTATCCAGAGGGCTGTGCTCCCCCAGCTCACTGTATCCAGAGGGCTCTGCTCCCCCAGCTCACCGTATCCAGAGGGCTGTGCTCCCCCAGCTCAC
>JAODJW010000081.1:9744483-9759752 GCA_026777045.1 Hyperopisus bebe | reverse complement strand
GGGGGGGGGGGTTGGGGGCAGAGACCTCATGTACAGCAGGACCCAAGGGGGCGGCTGGGCCCTGCGATACTCCAAGCAGAGGGCAGCAGCCGGGCGCAGGAGGGCCGGTCCTGGAGGCGAAGCAGCCAGGGGGTGCAGAAGCCAAGGTAGGAGCAGGCAGGAGATGAGGCGGCACCCTGCCAGAGAATCAGCTGGCAGCCAAACGGCCCAGTGTGCCTTGGCATAATGTTTCTGAGGCGTGAACCGTCAACTGGCGCTCCCATTAAAAATATGCTTATTGGTAAAAATGAATTCATTGATTTATTATTTACTCATACAACATACATTTTTGAAAGTACTTAAAAATACAAATTCCCTCACTTAAATTCTACTGAGTCATTTGCATATATGGCGGTGTTATTGCTATTAAAATGTTTAACATGAAAGTCCCAGGACTCACTTAAAAACCATTACCAGTACCCTGCACAGAGGAGCACATTCCTTACATGTAATTTTTTATAAATATTTACATTCTCATAATTTTCTGTAATTCCAAGGACGTCCGATGTGTCAGGGTATTGTCCCTTTTTTGGAATGTCACTTATGACATATACACGTTTGTTTACAAATACGCATATCCGTGTATAGAATTTGAAGCAGGGGTTATGAGGCCATAGCAGGACGTAAGAACCACTGCAGGAACTTAAATCTGCAACCATGAATTCCAGTTCCGTAGCCAGTTTGCTACCTGCTTCCCATTGATGATCAGTCGAGGAGGACGTCCAGGATGTGGTTATAAGTTACGAAAGCAGTGACAGTGGCCACAGGGGTGGAGAGGATGAGGAAGCAGAGTAAGTCTACCATTGTAAGGAAGGGCTGCACCCCGGGAGTTAAAGCAACCTGCTCGCTCCGCTCTCCTTTGCGTTATTATCGGGCTGATGCAAAACGGCTGCATGCACAGGAAGCAGTAAATCAGTCCCACACTGTTAGTATAGAACACTGCTTCTTCTGATTTTTATATTTAGCTGATAATTTTGAAAAACCTGTTTTTTTTTTTCATTTCCCAGCTACCTCGACTACTGTGTGCCTAGTGTTCTGTTTCCGATGTTTGATCTTCACAGGTGTTTTGAGGACTGGGGAGCCTAAGCTATGATTTTGACTTGTTTTTATTCTCACTGTATGATTCGGAACCATTTTATACGAGCCAGTGCAGAGCAAAAAAAATACGATTTTTGTGCTTCATTAAAGCCAATAAACCTTAATTTTGTGCTTAATATTAGATTACATCACTTCAGAACCATCATGTTGGTTCCTGCCTGCACCCATTGTTCCCAGGACAGGCTCTGGTGACTGCAGTTGGGATTCAGTGATTTCAGAACATGGATGGATGATTATTATGTATTGCTTAGTAATACTGCGGTGAAAGTATGGCTACCCCCGGAAGTATAGATACTTACAGAGATGCCACGTCTATAGTATCCAGCACAGTGACACGTTCTCACAGCAGACACTGCAGTAGCTCTTTAATCATCAGATTCAAAAGGGTCCCACAGCAGGGATTTGAAATGGAGAACATGGACCAAAGGCCCCTCAGTGGGTCCATGCCTCCAAGGTTGTGTGTGTGTGTGTGTGTGTGTGCGTGTGTGTGTGTGTGTGTGTGTGTGTGTGTGTGCGTGTGCGTGTGTGTGTGTGTGTGTGTGTGTGCGTGTGCGTGTGGAGTTTGTACCCTCCAGGATGGCCTTACACTGATAGGTGTTAGAGGACTTTGATCTGCTCTTGCTGGAAGAGCATCAGAAGGCAGAAGGTGTTGCCTTATAGTTTAGCTTCCTGTCCCCCTCCATGTTGTATGTGCACAGTAGCTCAGGAAAGGATTTGACCTACAGTGCTGCGTGGTCTGAACCCTGTACCTCCTCAATGCTGAGATTAAATTCAGCTTGATTCACGTATATGAATATGTCTGCACCATTTTTCAGGATGTGAGACAATAGAGATGTTAATGTTGCACTCATGTCACATAGATTCATTGTGGGTTGGTCTTTCGGACCTTAATTTAAAAAAAAATCCCACGATCCATAAAACTGAACGAAAACCTTTGTTTGGGGCTCATTCCTTTTGTTCTCAAAGCCCAACAGTTTGCAATCCTTTCTTTTCTTCCCAGGTTTCATTTCCATGTTATTTACCCAATAATCCATTTGTCCACCCACTGCATTGCATTGCATACTGTTGTTAATATTCCACTTCTGTACTTTATCAGTGATTCACTACTTTTGTAGTAATTTACACATCTTTACTCTATTTATTTCTTGTCTTTTATTGCACTGCTGTTTGTCCCTTTGTCCCATAAGGATTAAACTGTGTTCCTCCTAACAACTGAACCTTTTTTGGCTTTGTGTTATTGGTCCAGTACCCTATTTCTCATCCCCTGTCTTGACCAATCATCTCTCCCCTGTCTTGACCAATCATCCGCCCTCAAGCCCTCCTTCTCTGCACCTTGCTCCAAAGCCTCCAAACTAGATGCCAATACCCCCAAGTCCCATTGTTTCGCGTTTTCCTGCTGCGTTTGGTCCAGCAAAAGCAGGGACCACTGGGCAGGAAACTCATCAATGTAGGTTAGAGGGCCCAGTTTGAGGTGCTGTGCTTGTATTCTGTCAGACCTTGCAGCAATATCATTGACAAAAAATACCTCTATGATTGTATCAAACTCCTTGAGTTAGACCGTGGCAGGTAAATGTAGGGTAAAATGTCTGAGATTAACACTAAGGCCTCACATATCAAGGAATAAAGGTCTGATTTCTTGCCTTAGCTCTGCGTACAGATTTCCACTGAGTTTTTTGGTTTAGGCATTTGGATTTTGTAGATTTGTTTCTAAAATCTGCATAGTTTGTGCTTCCCTGGATAGTTTGCATGCTCACTATGATTTGTGTTAGATGAAAGGTTATGAAATACAGAGTGATGAATGAATATTCACAACTGAATATTCTTACAACACCGATTGGGCTGGACGTTTTTCTGAAGATGGTCTGCAGTAGTGGCTTTGTGTCGTTCGACAAGGTACCTGTTCTACTTTGAAGATCTCTTCCGAAGTACGTCTAATAACTTGATGATAACGAGAAACACAGATGCTGGAGTAAACAAAACAAAAAAAAATACTATATAACCCACAAGATACCGAAGCTGCGTGACAATTCTTTTTCGAGATTTCACAGATGGTCAGGTGTTCCACACAACTGTGTCAGTAAACCAGATTACACGAATGCATTAATCATTGGTGCAGGATGACTGTCTGGTCATGGTCCTGAGTGAAAACAGAAGATAAATCAAACAAAAAGGGGGCTAAGCAATTTGATGATAAATTATTTTTATTATACTCGTGACTTAGTACTCGATAAGCGGGGGCAAGATGGATGGATGCTTACAAAGCATTCAGAAAGTACTCAGGACACATCAAAAATTTTAAGTTTTTGTTAACAGTCATACTCTCGTGTGGATTAAATACATTTCTATAATCATAAGTCTTTAAATTAATTGGGGAAAAAAATAATTTCCTGTGATGGGTCCCCCATTCTGGGTTGTTCCTGGCCTTGCACCCATAGCCACTAAACCCCCCAACCCCCCTGTGACCCTGAAAATGGATGGATGGATGGATGGATGGATGGATGGATGGAGATGAAATGTCACATCTACATAGGTTTTCGGATTCAGCTACTAGAGGTGACTACTACGAACAGCACTTCCTTGATTTTGCCATATTAGCATATTATTTAGACAATCAAAAGAACTCTCGAAGTGTCTTCAGAATGTGATGATCTTCTTACAGTTTTAACACGCTCTCTAAGATTAGCTCCTTCTTTGCAAATCCCTAGTAAACCTTTTATGTTGTTCAGTCATGAGAATGGGGGTTTTGCTCTGAGCTAATTCAGTTACATGGCAGATGTCACCTACCTGCTGCCTAATAGAATGTCCTGACTCCTCAATGGCCTATCTTGTCCACATGTCCCCACAGGGTAGCGTATGCAAACAGAGGGGGTTAACCCAGTGATAAATTTTGCACCGTTTTTATCTTCAGTAGCACATAATCTTCATTTGTCACTAGCAATATGCAGGGGAGCCAGATAAAGTAAAATCTACCATCTATCTGACCCCGTGTAACTCTTTTGATTTTATTCAGATGACTAGTGTTCTGAACTAGTGAAATTTAAAGAAGCCCGGTGCCCTTACAACATCGGTGGGAATGACAGCATGCTGGGATCGCAGACAATGTCTGGTTTGTGCTGTGCAGTGGGGCCACACAAGCAGTTTCCGGTTATGAGATAAGGGGACATGACCTTGAATGGCTCTTTAGCTTCTCCTAGCTGAGAGGGGGAGACAGAAAATGCATAAAACTCCTGTTTCATTATGCTCATATATTTCATGTTCATTAAGGCTTTTGTTTCATTATGTTCATATACATATCACACTCAATTAACTTTTGTTTCGCTATATTTATATGTAAATCATGATGTGTATGAGTATGAGTATGTGTGGCAATAGCAATTGTGATATAATAATCAGTACTTATGTAAAAGGGAATATCATTTTTACAATTTATTATAATCATGTCCCCTGAAATGTTTATTTCCCTTTTCACATTTATTGAACAAGGAATACTGTTTGAACAAGGATATGTGAGCGGGTAAGGGCCAAGCAGAACATTTTCGGAGTTTTAAGGGCAGGGCTTGTACCAGGGTCCTTGAAAAGGTACATAGATAAGAGGCGAACTAACGCTAACTAACAAGGAATAGTGACGAGGTAAGGAGAAACATCTGGCGAGATCATGTAGGACGTCACCCACAGAAAAGGTATAAAAATGGATGCTGATTTGTGAAGAGGGGCTCTCCTTCTTCGCATGAGGGGAATCCCTGTTCAAGCAGATGTAATAAATAGGAAACTTCATGCCCATCTGAAATTTTTAACTTCCACGATGTGAATTTTTATTTACATACTCCTTAGATACCCCATTAGAAAAGCTGCTGATAGAATGTTAGGTGGTTTTGTTAAGTAAACATGGACCACCGGTATCTGTGAATAGTGATGGAGGAATGCATATTCTGGGAGAATTATGGAAGAAAGTTTGTAGATTGTTGAAAAATTGCGAGGGTGCATCAGGGAGGAGGAAATGGAGTAGAGGAGTGTAGTGGTCAGGTCTGGTTCCACGGGGGGGGGGGGGGGTCACATTCATAGAATACTCAACTGCTTGATTGAATTCTTGGTCTTTAGAAATCTTGGTCTGGATTTGTACTTTCTGGACCTGAACTTTCCACCTCTAATTAAGTCTGTGTTATGATGGAGCTCATGTGGCAAGTGCTGCTATAGTAGGTTAGACTGACAAATACTGTGCATCCTTTGCTCCCACTACCGTTTTAATCTTGCAAGCATCCTTTCCATTCCAAGTGAAACTTATGCTAAAAGGTTCTTTGACTTGTCTAGCTCCCCGTATTCCATATTACAGCTATAATTTTGGTACTCAGGCATATAGTTGCCCCTCTCTGAAGATATTTCTGGAAATACACTGGAAATACACTGGAAATACACTGGACAGCTCACTTTGAAGTGACCGAATGTGTAGTTGAACGTGATGCCTCAGAATGAAGAGGTAATTCTGGATATTTTTTCAAAGGTTTCCGATGGCAACAATGTCTCAGTTGATATGGCAAAGGTAGCTTTGGGGGTTCTATGCCATTTGAAGCGATGCAATTTCTTTGAAGTTGGCAAATTTCTATTCATTTTGAAGCCTACAAATGTGATCCTTCAGTCCCAGTTTATTTTTTATGCAGTGCATCTGAGGTGGTGCAGGCATCTGTTGATAGCCTAAGAAATCTCAGACAGAATGACAGCGAATTGCTCAAGTACTGCAGTGACATGTCTTCAGATGAGCCTTCACCAAACCCCTAAGGGCTGAGAACACTCACTTTGCTGATTCAGTAATCTTACCACCTTCAGGGCAGAAAGAGCACTCAGACACTGACTGAACTATGGCATCAGAGACCCTACGACAGGCCATTCATGTTTGCTGCCAAAATCAAGCACATTCCTTAATAGCAAACTGCTTGTGCTTTTATGTCATCATGCAAAAGTTTCCATAAATGAACTAGACCATGAAATTCTCGTTGCCAGACCAATGCTCTTGAAAAAGCTTATAACCTATGCCGACTGCTCTGTAATTTGCAAACTCCTGCAAGAATATAAAGATGCCTTTCCAGGCCTGCATAAATTATATATGTGTCCCCGTGTCCTGGGTGTCGGAACAGCCTCCTGTCACAGCTTATTCTTCACATTTATCCGAGTGCTTACACCTCTTCAACACTCACTGCGCCACGATAGAAAAAAAGTTGTGACCTTAGCTCATAAAAAGGCAGCATCATGCACGCTGGACATGGATGAGTTTGTCACAGAATTTTCTGCAAGTAACAGAAGTTGTACTACTCAATAGAGCGGATAAAGAATAGAAAAACGTAGTGCAGATACAAGATAATATTTCCAGGTTTTCCATTATAATAATTAGAAATTAAGCCTTTTTATATTAACCTTTTACACCCCTTAGGCAAAATTATCTATTAGACAAAATGAGACAAGACTAGACTAGAGGTAATATAATACAAAATCAATCCTATCACAAAAAACTGGGAAGTTCAAGCTGAAATGAGTCTTCCGTAGTCCTCCTAACACAATGCTAATGTAATAATGCGCACAAAATTTTTACTTTTAGACCTAATTCATTAATTTCAACTTTCTTTGCGTGCTCATGACCATTAATAATTGATATAATGGCATTATAATGATAAACTAGCACAAATCTAGAGAGCTTCATCAGATGATGCCAGGAGAATCACCTGCAACTCACTGTCAGGAACATAAAGGAGTTAGAGGTGTACTTCAGGCAAACTGAGCCGTCACCATCCACGGGGAGAGTGTGGAGATGGTCCACTGCTCATCAACGTCAGCCTGGACTGGAGCGACAACACGGAGGCAATCTACAGGAAAGGGCAAAGTTCAGCTTCCTTCTTGAGGAGTCTTAGGGCCTTTGGGGTGTGCAGCAAACTGCTAAACAATTTAGTCAGTCTGCTGTTGGCAGTATCCTGCTCTGTGCTGCTGTCTGTTGGGGACGTAACGTCAAAAAGAAGGATGTTGCAAAACTACATGGGCTAATTGAGAAGGCTAGCTCTGTAGTAAAGACCAGGGCTGGGCACAGTGGAGGCTGCAGTGGCGAGGAAAGTGATGTTCAAACTGCTCCCCATAATGTCAATAAAGACCATCCCATCAACACCGATATCATGGAGATGAGGAGCACTTTCATTACCACACTCATCTCGCTACAGATACTCTTTCTTACCCACTGCCATAGCTGTATGCAGCTCAATGTGCTTGTAACATCTCCTCCCGACATTTCCACTGACTATAAAATTAAACATAGAAAGAACATAAATACCACTTTAAAGATAACACATTTGTTAAATTACCTGGGAATATGTTCTAAATAAAAACTAGCTGTTGGGTATGCACTTAAATACTGCCAGGAATTCTAAGCCAGAATTCAACGTCTCTCTGTTTCTTTTACAGATGTAGATGCGCTCTGTTTTCTGACTCATTAACACTCATCTTTACTGCCAGATATCTCCTTAACAAGGTCACTAAGAAAATTACATATTGTTCCAATCATCCCACACCCAGATAAGCACTTCTGTTAGGCAATGGAGGCCTTCTGGGTTGACAGTTTACCCAGTCAGGGCAGTTGTATGTTTCTCCCCAGAAAGAATGTATGACAGTGGGACACTTATTTTTGCAATTCAGTTGCTAATGCATTTACATGTACATATATTCTTTCAGAAGACACGTTTGTCCAAATCGACCTACAAGTATTCAAATTCAATTCAATTTTATTTATATAGCGCCTTTAACAACAGTCATTGTGACAAAGCACTTTACATAGAACCCCCGCCAAGCAAGGCTGAGGCGACAGTGGTAAGAAAAAACTCCCTCTAGTAGGTAGAAACCATGAGAGGAACCTAGACTCAGAAGGGGACCCCATCCTCCTCTGGGCAACAGAAAATAAATCACAAGCATACAGTAATAGAAATCGTATTACACCAACCAGTGGAGACACTGCTACTAATAAGACTCTTCCAGTGGAGCCATAAATATGAGCATCGCAAGGCCCCTAACCACGTTTAATAGTCCGTATTTCAACTGAGGAAACGAATTTCCCCAGAATTGGTCCAGAAGTTGTTACCTTGCATATCACATCCCTACTAGGAGACATTGGACTGTATTATCTGTAGTTAGGTATTGTTGGTACTGTTAGACCCATTATTGAGATCAACTTTGTTGCTGTTCTTCTGTAAGGAGACAGTAATACAACCAAAGCCATGGACTACCTAGTGGAGGACACTGTGCCTCTTTGAAATGTGGTTCTTCAAAACTGTGGGGCATTTAACCTTCTGCTAGATTCCTTTGGCTAGATATGTGCTTTTATATACGCCAAAACATGGAACTATGTTCCAGATGAGTCAAGCACGATTTATGATTAAAATCGAGAGCTAAAGGACTGGCCAGATGACCCACTGAACTGTACATCTGTACTTCAAGGTCCTATGGCTTTGCTGTTTGCTTTGTGCTAGTAATAATATTTATTTTGTTATGCAAAACCCGCTGTTCCACTGCTAAAAATGCTGTTCTCCAAGCTCCAGTGGAGCGTTTAAAAATAAGAAGAAATAGCGAATCTGTCCTCTCCCCCGATGATGAAGAGCCTCTTTGTGCAGAAGAATTTAGTTGAACTGAAGTCAGGTGATGATGTAGGTTTAAGCTGTGATGAAAACTCAATAGGGAGGAATGTCGACATTTGAAAAATAAACACCATATCTGTGTGGTTGGGAAAATGTGGGAGTTTGCGGGCTGAAATATTATTCTCCCAATCAGTTAATCCATGAACTAATCTTGTAAATAAAGATGATTTGTGTCCTTGATAATATCAATCAAATTGTTGCTCATCTCAACACCATTGATTTTCAAATTTTCTATCCTATATATGTAACACTCTTGTTGAATAAGTCATGTAGGCAATGTAACAGGCTTTCATTCAGTGATAGTTAGAAAGAATCTTTTGCTTTGACATTTAAATGGCCCATTGATTGAGAAACTGAGCAGAGTGAAGACATTTCTTAAAAAAAAACACTGAGATCAACATGAGCAATTCTGACTGAGAGTATATGATCACTTGGACAGCACTGAAGTCCAGGGGCACTAGAGCAGTGACAGAACTGCAGTCTAAGGAAAGAAGAACAAAGTCACTCGTCACGCCGACAAGTCGGTGCTTTGTCTAAACCTAGAATAGAACATCACGGAAATTGTACGACCGCAAACAACATAGACAGCCTCCGTGCAGTGGATCCTTTAAAATGTTACATTAAAATGGATGGTTTGAAACAGGGCTGCAGTTTGAGAGACAATACAAATCCAGCCTGCCTTTCTTAAAAGGTGGCTTCGTCATTTTTTTCAGTTATTATACATTTGAGACTGGGATACTCTGTATATTCTGTTCTAAGGCAACATTTAAGGCCTTTCTCATAAAGTACTAGAAAAGTATTTCAATTAAAAGCCTGAGCGTAGACCCTGGTCTATGTGAGGACGAGAAAACCTGAGCTACGGACAAACAATGAGCTGATTACTGCAGTGAGGAGTAGAGATGGAGGATAGTCAATATTCAAGCAGGGATCCACAAGTCAAGAGCAGGAGTTTACAGTCAATCAAGCTATGAAGGGAGAGGAGGAAAATGTAAGCAGAGATTTTTGATATCAGTGATATCTGTTTTTTTAAATAACATTTTAATGATAATTTGCATTTCACATGTGGAGTTACATGAAGTCATTAAAGAGCTAATTTTTCATTTTGCTTTTGCATTAGGAGATCCTTGGAAAACATTAAAAAACATTAAATTAAATACTTTGATCTGTTTTAATGACATAATTGGTGTACATTTTTAAAATGCAGATGACTTGCAGGATGGCTTGCAGGTTTGTAATTAAATAGTTATAGTTGATTATCTTTAGTGGGTCAAGCAACAAGAATTCTTTAACCCTCATCGGATGCTATATGTTCCCACAACCGATAGGAGCACGTATATTTTATCCTTAAAAACTGAAACGGTGACTGCTGGGATTTCAGCTGGGATTTTCCTGTTACTGACAGGGTCGGTGTCATCTGACCACGCCCTCTGGTGTCTCTTCCCCGGTTGGCCAGCAGGTGTCGCTGGCCATCCTGCTACACCTCTCCTTGTCTTTTAGCCCTAGCTTGTTCTTCCCTGTTCCCTGGCCAGCTGCATATCTCTATGAGTTGAGTGTGTGGCTTAAAAACTATAAATCCTCAGGTCATGGGTTGAAGGATGGCTGGAGGCCAACCCAATCTGTTAATTTTTATTTAACGGTTTTGGTTCCCCACTTTATTATTATTTTCTGTCTTAGTTTTCTTCTCCATGGTTTGCCCAATTTGTGTTCTGTTGCAGTTCTGTATTTATTCTTTGCTCTGTATCCCTGTTGCATGGTTATGTTTCCTTGTTTTGGTATCTGTTTTCATAAGTCCATTGCTCTTTATTGTCAGTTAACTTAACCTGTTACTTGTTGCGCTGTGTCTCTATTGATTGGTTGTATTGGTGATGTTCCACTCCCGCTCTCTCGTTAGCTTGGTCGGTGTATTTAAATGCCTGTCCTGCTCTGTTCTATTGCTATTCATTGTGTAGATGTTGCTGTGTGTTGTTACTCTGCCTGGTTCCCACGCTGTGTTGCCTGGTTACCTTTCTAGGTCTATGTATGGTTCTGTTAGTTCTTTTCCCTGTTTAGTTCTGGCCCTTTGTTTTCTGGTTTGCTTTTTGTTTAGTTCCGTAAGGATGGTAAGGAACAACGTTGCCATTTTGAGCATTGACTCAATCCTGCTGAAGTTGATTGCGACGAGCAAGTTAAATTTGCTTTGTGAATTATATTAATAGTAGTAAATTATTTTACGTCTGTCGACTCTGCATGAGCACAGCATCATATTTATCACTCTATTGCTAAAACTTCTGTGCACTAATTTTTTCTCTGCCACTGTTTTCCTTTCCCTCATTAGTATTTCATGCAACACTGTATTGATTTCGCTCAATGAATTTTATGCATCACCTCATGTCACGTGAAACTTCTCACATAAAGCAGCTTGCATGGAAGTTGCCTGAAACTTCTGTCCGTGCTGAAAACTGTATCAGTTGTGAAACTGCATAATATTGTGTGCCATGCAAAATAGGATTCTGATGATCATCAGGTCCAACCAGAACACTCATACAATACACTGCCACTATTTTGGTAAATAGTCTCATTATTGTAGGCTATTGTAATGCATGTGTAAGGTGTGAATGACTGACATGGTTGTAAATGTGTCATAGCTACTGCAGTGTGTAAATGGTGTATTGTCTGTTTTCACGTGTAACACACGAGAGGGCAACTTGTGCTAGTGAGCAAAAAGAAGCAGTGTGAGCACGATCAGAAACCACCGTCAGAGAAGATAGAATGCGACGGTGATGTGGCTCCTTTGCGACGGTGGTTTCTTCTGGTGAGCGAGCGAGGCGCGCAGCTGAACAGAGGGGACAGTCACGCTCCTTCAAGCCTCTTCAAGTTCTTCTCAGAGGATGCTGTGGAAACCCTCTGCCACAACCCCAACATGCAAGCTGCCAGGACCAAAAGCCAGAGATGCAAAGTACAGTACAAATGGGGTGATTTTGGAGCTGCTGAATGTTACAGATACACTGGACTGATTCTACATGGCCACGATCCAGCTGAATCACATAGCAGACTGCTGCTGGAGGAATGACATCTTTTCCGTCATTTTCCCATAGCAGGTAATATCAAACGTCATTTACTTATTTTGTATTTTCCAGCCTGTTCTCGTCACAGGTGATGTCAAGGGATGGATATCGGACAATATCCGGGAATGTAAACATGAGTCCTCCAGATGAGGACAGTGATGCCAAGAGGAGAAACTCAGATCAGGACAGATTGTTCTGGATCAAGCCCCTCATGTACACCATCCAGAATCCCCCTCACCTTTGATGGGGCACGATAGGCACATGGGAGGTGTGGATTTGTTAGACCAGCCGATCCAGTACAACACCAGAGCACAAAAGCCTTGAAGTGGCACAGGAAACCCTTTCTTCACTTCCTGGATATTTCTGCGACCAATGCCTACGATCTCCACAAAGAACTCAGGTACGAGGACAGCAAGACCCAGAAGGCTTTCAAGCAGAAGCTCACTGCACAGCTGTGTGGTGTGACATAGACTGCAGAGGGATGCAGTGGCGTTCGTGTGCCAGTTCTTGGGGCTGAGCTTAACATCGACTGCAGGATGAAGGCTACCTCTGGCCACAGGACTAGTGTAGGTTAAAGAACCCCTCGGAAATGCAAAACGTGTGACGTCCGCCTTTGCTTTCAACCTGGCAGAAACTGTTTGGAAGCTTGTCAGGATTGACAGTTTGTTTTATTTACGTATTTTATATTCTCACTTTATTTACTTACTCACTTATTTGGTAACATTCCGTTTACTCTATCCATTGCGTTTAATAAACTGTATAAAGGATCTTATTATCTCTTTATTGACTTATTAAGGAGCAGAACAGCCACATGTCCATGGGCCCCTGAGCAAGGCCCTTACCGCCCCCCCGTTGGCTGACCCTGCGCTGTGACCCCCAAGCTATGGAGAGCAACACGGGGGTCAGCGAAGAGAAACAGTCCAATGTACCTGTTCTTCCCCCAAATATCAAACAAAAGCATGTTTTGTTATGCAAACCATTATCGGTGTGTTGACACCCACCTTATCAATATTCATTGTGTAGGCGAATGACTTTGGGGAAAAAAAAATAGCATCACTCCGAAGTTCTAACCCTTTAATAATCAAACCACATGAAATTTCTGAAAGTTTCAATCACATCTGTGTAGCCAACCCCTTTGTCTCTAAACTCCACATCTCAAAAGTCTTGCCTAGAAATGCTAATGCATTTAATAATTTCTCAGCACCTTTGAAAATAGGTTCTTGAAAACTGTACTTTCAAAGTTGATTTAAACAAAAAAATAGAATAATTCTATATGGTCTCAGATTATAGGTGCTGAGTTTGTGCCGAATAAAATCATATGTAACACTCCAGGATAAATGTTTTATGGAGAGGTGAAATATTTAAAAATGTCAAGGCATGTTAGGCAAGACATCCAGACCTCAGAAGCAGCTGAGAGGCCTGCCGCTCCGGAGGGTTAATAAAGGCCTTTTCATGTGAGCCGCTCAGTGGATCGTTATCTCCCTGCCTTTAGGATAAGTTCTTCACACACACACACACACACACACACACACACACATTTATATCCATATCTTTCTGGGGATCATTCATTCATTTATATGACCATAACCCTAATCCCAACATGACGATCTTAACCCCTACCCAGTCTTAACCTTCACCAGAAGTAACCAAACAAAATACATAACTACAAGGACTGTTCCAGATGCTAAGACCACTGTGATGCCCCATGTGGATTCTCCTTATCAGGTAAGCTATAAACTAATCTCAGGTAAGATATAAACTAATCTCAGGTAAGCTATAAACTTATCTTGTAAATAAAGAGGATCTGTGCTCCTCATAGTATCAACCAAATTGATAAATCTGACGGAAAGCCAGGGCTATCTCGACGTCTTCCTTTTCAAGTTTTTCCACTATATACATATCACTCTCTCAGCAGCACATATGCAAATAGGGACATTCAGAAGCTCTTTTTCAGATATTCACAGTACCGTTCATGATTATCTATAAGATGGTTTAACCTAATGGTCAAGGTCAATACACAGCGTTATGTAGTCAGCTGAACACATAGTAATTGTATGCATGCACAAGTGTTAAAACACATTCATTATTTTCACCATATATTCAGCCGAATCTCTCAGCAGTGTGGATGACCATGTCTGATCCTCCTCCTTTTCCCCTTTGACCTGCAGATGGAGAAACTAATTTATAGGTTTCTTTCCCCCCATCTGCTGTTTAGTAGACTTTAGCACAGAAACCCAGCAGTTTATATTCTGGTGTCTTTGCTGCCAAACTGTACAGCTGATTCTCCAAGCAGGGTAACTCCAAGGGAGAACTTAGCATTTCCTTTTGTGTCCTAATGCATCTTTCCAAGTATGTTTCGGCTCAGTTTCTTGGGCTTTCTGTCCCATTAGAACCTGGCATAAGCACGAGTCATGGCGCGATCCGAACCTACAGTAGACGACCGATGTTGTCGCTTACACTGCTGAAGGCTCACTCTGTGCCGCTTGGGCAAGACTAATTGATAGCACACAATCCTACAGTCCATCAATCTTCTATATAATGCTCCACCTCTAAAATGTATTCCAGCCCATTCTATTCCCTGAGGTAGAGTTTGACTTCAGGACTTTTTGTTTGAGGATAGGTTCCGATTCTCTTTATACGTGAAGTCATACCTTAACTTTCTCAGGAATATCTTTTGTCCTGGGCTGTCTGATAGATGAGGAGCAATAGCTACAACCAAAACCCAAGGCATAGTATGATTTAGAACAAGTTCTGAAGAATATCTGTAATTTGTGAAAGGCAGGAAATCTCCTCGTACAAATTGTCTGAAACCGTAAGTTTTCTTCTTCACCTGAAGGAATCAGTAGTCTTCCTCAGGTGTGTCATAAGGCTCTTTAGACCTCCCATCCAGGCATGTAGCCATGTAGTAAAATTATGAGTTTGACCTCAAAATTTGCTTCAATGGTCAGGAAAATCTACCAGTTTACACAATCTTCATTTCAATTTCAAATTTCAATCGGCAACTTTCTGACCACAGCAGCAGTGTTTTGACCCACTGAGCCACACACCACCCTATGGAAGTGGACAATTAAATACATTTAAGAGCATTAAATTGTTTGGTTTAACCCTAACATGGCAATGTTTTCTACTAAGATTATTTTTCTGAAACAGTGCTATGTGGCTATGCCATGTGGCTATAAGATGTGGCTTTGAATTGAGTTGTTTGCTGGCATTGGAGTTCCCCTTCTCCACAATAGATGAATTGTTGACAAATGGAGATTAATGGGAAGCATATGAGCAATATAATCAGCCTGGGAATTGTTTCAGCATTTTTAAGAGGGAAATAGCGTTAATCTGACTGAACAGGCTAGAGAGTAGCATATGAGCTGACATACTCATAAAATTTCATCCCTGGCGTCTTTCTCCATACCCCCCCCCCCCATCTGTG
>JAODJW010000081.1:9672064-9713907 GCA_026777045.1 Hyperopisus bebe | reverse complement strand
CAGCAGGGCAGGAGGGTGTCAAGGAGGCAGCAGGGCAGGAGGGCGCCGAGGAGAAGCAGGGTAGGAGGGCGCCGAGGAGAAGCAGGGTAGGAGGGCGGCGAGGAGACAGCAGGGCAGGAGGGCGGCGAGGAGACAGCAGGGCAGGAGGGCGGCGAGGGAACTGCAGGGTCATAGCACAATGGCGCCACTCACGGTCGCAGCAGAAAAAGTGTCCTGCTAAATATTTTAAGGCAGACACGAGTCGGGGAGGCTGACTCGGGGAAGGTTTTATTGAAGTCAAAGCGCAGAGACTGGGAATAAATGGAATTGTGAGGGATCAGAAAACAGGAGGAGTAAAACAAGGAAGCGCATAGGCAACAAGAAGGTTTGGTGTCAGTGACCAGACAGGGAAACAAGCCTAACGAGGGAACTAACAAGAGGCATCTGGATGTGATTAACATGAGGGTTAGTAATGAGAGGTAAGACGAGAGGGATAGACATGGCTTGTTAGGGCCATGACAGTGAGGAGATAGGCAGAGATAGGACATTTCTGATGCATATAAGTAACATACTTTTCCGTGTGTACTACGCGTGTCATCCTGAGTCACCATTCCCTTAACATTAAATTGTTGTCACTCTCCTCCCTGATTAGTGGAACAACAACCATGCATCATAACTGTCATGTCCTGCTAGCACATTGCATTCTGCCACAGCTGACAGTGTCAGGGAAATCGTAGGTACATTGTGTGGTGTTTTGCTTTTCAATATGCAGAAAATCCGGTCCAGGAAACCTCCAAGCTGTTTGCGGCAAAGGCAAAGTGATTCGATATTTGCAATGTAGCCCCTGCACAGCTTTTGAAAAATGAGGTGGAAACTGGCCCATGAGGGTCTATGATGTTCCTGAATGCACAGAACGGTGCTCCCAGGATTTTGGGCGAAACTGCCTGCATGCAGTTTGATAATGCAAAATATAGCAGGCGACGTACATTCAAGAGTGGCACAATGCCTCAGTGGGTAGCAGTGTAGCATCCCACTCCTGTGTGTGTGGGTGTGTGTGCGTGTGTGTGTGTGTGGGTTTCTGTGTGTACCCATAATGAGATGAAAACCTGTTATTTTGATGTTGTGGGGACCATTTCATGATTTTATAAAAATCTGTGAGTACAATCTAAAAACTAAAAATGCCAAAAGATTTGTATTTTGTTTGGTTACTTATGGTTAAGATTAGGGTTGTGTAGGGGTTAAGGTGTTATTGCTGGGCTTAGGGTTTTGCCCATGGTAGTGAATGGACGGTCCCCACAAAGATAATGGGTGTTCCCTTGAATTGTACTTTGTATTTCCCAGGTTTAATTTCCAGGCTACATATCTATAGTATCTTGACCATAATGTTTCTGATATCATAATATTGTCTCAGTTCAGGTAAATCAAAACTGAGCCATCAGTGTACTTCTAGCGAAGGAGCTCTTATCCTAGCAAATACTTCATTGAAGAATACCCTGAGGTTTCTCTTTGGCACAGAGAAGTAGAATTCTCAATAAGCAAGGCATAGATACAAAGAGTAAAACAGAAAAGCATCACTGTGCAAACCGTATCTAGAAATTAGCTTTGCTGTATCATGACACAATAAACAAACTCCAGGCCAAAGACAAGGTCAAAACAAATGAGCCGTCAGTAGAAATTTGTATTTAAACTCTTATAAAACCAAACATGACTTAGCAATGGACTCTAAAGCGTTTGGTTAAACGCCAAACATGAATTAACCACAGCTGTTGGATTGCAAAAACTTGCAGGTTCATGAGAAGGTTGAGGGTGGACAAGACTGACAATCGTACTTACATACTGGAACAACTACACCCTGCTGACCATTGGAGATTACAATATTTGGGTATTGAAACATATGGCGAAAATAAAAAGCTGGCAAAATTATCATGGCAATTTGTAATTCTTGACATTGATTAGTTTAGGATATGAGATATTTTGGAAATCAATGTTAGTCAAATATTACAGATCATCAGACAAATGCATAATGTTCTTGAAGAATCAATTCATATTCACGATTGCCACAATTGATTGGGATGAACATTTACTGACAACCAGAGACTGCATAATGGAAGGCTAACATAGGTTTTAAATACTGCTGGCAAAAGATGAGGCTAATAAACAAATGTGAAAGGGTGCTAACATCTGTATTAAAGTCTGGCCCACTGATTAAGACCCATGCTGGCCTGCAATTATTACCATATGTTAGCTTGTCGGAGTGCTCCACAAACATTGCATCAATCATACTTGTTTACCCAAAGCAAATATGACCCAAGAATTGACAAGCCGTCCCTGACTGATAGCAGCACATATGGTTAGTCTGCCCCTCTGGCCAACAATCTCCATCATTGCGCAGTGGCCAGTGAGCTTCCATCCCTGGTGTCACTCCTAAGTCACCTTCATCATCAACAGCGATGAAATCCATCTTGTCATCTTTTACGTCAAACTCAAGTCTCCTGGAACATCTTGTACATACAAGAAGGACATCTGTTCTCCATAAGTGAACTTCATGTCAAACAGTAAATGATACCAATTCGCCTCACATTCATCAGATCCCTTCTCTGCAAAGAAACTGGTATATGTTCAGACGTAATGCTTATTCTGCAACATCCTAATATCCTAAATTTATATTGCCTTGATTTTCTCTAACACCGATGACACTTTACTTAAGGGGGCACAAATAGCGTAGTACAGGAGGCTTACTTAATATATTAATTAACCAGTAACTAAATGTTAGTTACCTAATGATCTCATGTTTGTTAATCAGTCATCACAGTTCCTGTATTTCATGAGAGATTTCATTATTTTTTTTTTAACAAAACCATTTCAATCATCATGGATATGATACCATACTTCAATGCCAGTTCATTAAGATTTCACAGATTTCGCAGTCCTTCTTGCGTCACCATAATGACCCAAAGCACACCTCAACATTATGCAGGAACTATCTGTAGAAGAAAAAAAGTGAAGTACAGTTCAAACTAAGGGTCTGGCCTCTCTAGTCTTCAGACCTCAAACCCATAGCACTTCTACAAGGACAAAAGAATTAAAGCATAGAAACCAATTTCCTGCTGAGACTTGGTAACCAAAGACATTATATTTTAAAGATCTTGTCCAGACAAATGGTGACTCTTTTGAGGAATCCAAGCTTTAGAAACCATTTCTTGAACATTACTTCGGCACTCATGTTTTGCTCACTGTAATGCATTTTCATTTTTAAATAATTATGTTTAAAAATGTGTATAAGTCAAACAGACATTTTTACTGGTATTATACTGTGCAGTATTTGGAGCTGTTATTATACGAAGGGATAATTGCTGTCATCGGTGGGTGATCTATTCTCTTGATGGACTGCATGATCAACCTATGTGGCTCTTATTTCATTCAAGGTATTCTGTCACCTCGACTGACGTGACTCCTGTCTATACACAAATGACATAATTCACAGTCACAGTTTTGCTGTTAATTTAAGGGTCGCGCATATGTTTTTGCAACATAAGTAAACTAGAATCACAAGTTAAACAAAGAATAATGAGTGTGGTTCCCTTGAACAGCATTCAGTATAAGTGTAATGTTATTGCAGGAAATAAATTTTCAAATAGACACATGGCCATCTTATAAACAAAAGCAGTTTTGGCACTGAGGGAAACAATTCTCTAGGTCCCTGACCTATGTGCTCAGTCCCTGTTTGGCCAGCAGGTGTCACTGGTCATCCTGGTCCTTCTGTCTTCATACTAGTCCCTATTGTGTTTTCCTTCTTCCCTGGGCAGCCACATAGTTCAGTGGGTTGAGTGTGCGGTACTAAGCCTATAACACTGCAGTCATGGGTTTGAGGCCAGCCTCCCTTGATTGGGTTTCTGATTTGTAGGGTTTTGTTTATCCCATTTGTATCCAGTTTAATTCTGTTCTGCTTGTGTTTGTGCTCCTAGTCCCTCCTAGTGTCAGCCCACAGTTGTGGGTCAAAATTCCTAGTGTTTATTTTCCAGTATGTAGTTAATGTTTCCTAGTTTTGCTATTTGTTAAAGTTCCCCAGTTTCTGTGCTTGGTAATTGTTAGTTAGGTTTCTCCACCTGTGGCCCGTTTCCCTGCACTGTGCTCATTGGTTAATTGTCTTGATGGTTCACACCTTATTTGTCTATTTAAGTGCCTGCCTTTGATCTGCTCCTCACTTTGCTGTTGTAAATGTTGTGGTGTGTTTGGTCCTCTGTCCTCCTGATCAGCTCTATTTCCTGTGGGTTTACTTAGTTTTGCTGTATTTCATGGTTTTATTTAATTCTGTATTTTTTTCCCTGTATGTTTCCTGACCCCTTGTCATCCTTTTGTTTTGTAGTTTTACCGTGTCTAGTTTCTAGAGGGCAAATTCTAAAGAGTTAATAAAGCCCCGTTTGTCTCGGAACCGCAAGTGGGTCGTCACCTTCCTTTCCCCACCTGCACCATGCCCCACGTCTATAACAAACTGCCAAAGTCATGTCTTGTTTCCCTTTATCTTCTCTGATTTTGGCCGTGATGTCACTCTTGAGTTGCGGGTCACCTGGAGCCCTGTCACATTCACAGACAATGGGGTCTGCAATTACCTGCCAAGAGCTGAAGTCATGAACCCTGCAGGAGCAAGTCGAGTTCCCCACGTAGCCTTATTTTGCACCACTTGGTGCTGGGTTCGGTAGCCGGGTGGCTCAATGGGCAGCTTTGTTTCCTCATGCATCCAGGTTTTGGGGTTTGCATCCCATCTTCACTTTGTGTGTATGGGTTATGTACATATTATATTGTGGATCTTTCCCACAATGTAATAAAAACCTGTTTTGACATTGTGGGGACCATTTTCCAGGTCCCCACAAAGATCTGCAAATGCTGTCAAAAATCTAAAAATGTCGCAAGTCTCATATTTTGTTTGATTACTTATGGTTAAGGTTAGGGCTGGGTAGGCGTTAAGGTCGTCATGTTGGGATTAGAGTTTTCTCCATAGAAATGAATGGAGAGTCCCCACAAAGATATAATTGCAAACCTGTGTGTCTGAAATTCTGGTTGTATTATGCAGGTTTCTTCTAAGTTGCATTATACCATGGCTTTGGTAAATAGTATATTCTTATTGGTCCAGAGCTGTCATGTGGGTGTTGATTACTTTTGTGTTACTTTACAGGTACTTCCAACAGTCTAGTAGTTCCATACTAATCTGTTTTAATGTTTTATTAAACATGTTAATATAAAGACCTGTGTGAATTTTTAGTTATAAATAAGCAGCTAGTCTTATCAGCATACTTATCCTTGGTTTTCCGAACACAAGCGCCTGTCTGCTGATGGTTTCTGTGGTACCTTGATGGACTTGCCGCTTCCAGTGAACAGCTTGACCAGATGTTCTGTCCTTATAGGGGCTACATTTTTAAGAGCACATTGGGATATTATTAAATGCCAACAAACACATTTCTAAAAAATAACCAGCTAGTTGATTTTGTTATTTTTTTTGTACATCAGCCATGGTATATCCAGGATAGACCACTTTGAGGTGTGTGCTTATATGAAAATAATCAATTCCGACTTGGTTAGCGACCTCCGCTTTGCGTCACGCCGCCTTACACCAAGTTGTCATTATTTTCGTATAAGCGCACACCTCGTCATGGTTTACTCTTACGTCGTGTGTGAACATGTGCGCTGTAATGAGTTTCCCTCCAATCCAGAGTGAACCCAGCCCTGTGCTGGCTGGAATAGGCTCCGCCCACACTCCTCCCCCTGGAGCAGGATATGTACCTGGAAGATGAATGTATGGATGGATGGATGGATGAATGGATGTATGAATGGATGGATGGATGGATGTTGTACTGTCTTTAACAGATGTACGTTTTGTAAGAATCTTAGCTTTTCCATAAAAAAGAAATCCCTGCAGCTCAGTACCAATAGATTTTCTTACATAGATTGGCCCCAGTACCTTCCTATTATGGAGATTTGGCTTTTGTGTGATATCTACTAAATTCATCATTGTTTCTGGTTCACAACACTGAGAAACGTAATGCTTCCACTTCCTTTCACAACTCAACGACAAAAGACAATTTTGTTGAATAAGCCATCATTTTTGGGGAAAAAAAACAGCAAATCTCCATAACATTTCTGGATTTCCTCCATACAATCAAGGACTGGCAGTGTTTGAGGCCCACAAATCTGATAAAATCAGTGCTTTTCACCGCTACAGACTTCACATTTTTTAAATTTCCACCATTTGCTGCAAAGTGCCAGCTGATTAATGATGCAGTGACAAATGGCTGCCATATGTGAAATTCTCCCTTCTATTGTCTCTGAACCGATGCCAAAGGTGCATTATTTCCACCCTGTCACAGAAGCTGTGCTGTCCGCAGTGATGCCTGCCGAGGCCTGCCCCTCCAAACTCGCCTGGTCAGTTGTGGTGTGTACCATAGAGCACACGTACAATTACCTCTGTACGGTCATTTATTGCTTTTTGACTAAGCAGCTGTTCATTTTAAAATTTCAATTCAATTCAGTCCAATTTTACTTGTATAGCACACTTTCACAACATTACATTCAAATTTTCATTAATACTCCGAAAAAAAAATACTTCTTTTTGTGAATCACAACAGATAGCCTCAGTCTGTAACTGTGAGAAAATATCATTTGATTGCTCACTTCCTGACCTTGTCGATAGATGTTCAATCGTTTTGTCTCATGGAGAACCAGGCCCCCAGTTTACAGAAATCAAACATGCGAAAGCTTCCTTTCAATTCCAGCTTTTTTCTCCCAGCTATGTTAAATGCAGTTTTGGGTTAATCATGTTCATCTTTCAAATGTTTTAGCACTTGGATAAAGACTATGTATGAACATTTGATGTACTATAAAAATATTTGGTGATTATTTAATTTTTTTGTGAAAACAGCAAAGTTAGTGACACCTCTTGGTAATGGGGAAAATAAAACTGTCAGACTGCTACAGCTTCTGGAATGAGATGCCTTGATCTGTTCTCAGACTCCGTGATGCCTGGTCTGGTAGACAAACCCTGGCTGATGCAGCCTCAGGATTTAGCCAATAGCCAGATGTATCCATGTGCTGCCTGAAACTGGCCCCCTTTGTCCAGTTATCAGAGACAAAATATTCATGCTTTTACTCTTCTGCCTGCTATAATAATCTGCCATTTTTCATTCCAAAATCATTCCACTTGAACAGAAAAAAACACTATGATCCACTTAACTACGTAATTGTTTGTAATGGTATATCATAATTCGAAGTGTGTCTTGATATAGGATTAGACATTAAAAGGATTTTGACAGCTTGTAAAAACAGAATGCTTTGCTGACATCTGTTTCATATATGTTCTTGTACAGTGCTTGTGAGAGCGGTACAGGGTCTCATCCGGGTACAAAGATCTCAGTTAACTTGTTTCTTATTGCCTCACATCATCCTCAAAAGCATCCTTGTGCAATTTAACCAGGTGAAAAGATACAAAGATTGTGTTTCACAGTTATGGCTTATTGTATTTTATTTTAAAATTTTTGAAGAGAAATTCACTCAGTAACAAATTTATCATTGTCAACCACATATTTGTTAAAAAAATGTTTCTGTGTTATGTGAAAAATGTGAAAAATCACTATTTGAAGTCTGCTCCAGTTTCTGATGGAAATATATTTCCCCTGTTTCCCAAGCTTATATTTAGATTATGCGTATTCTTCAAGCTTGTCTGCTCAGCATATTTCTGAGTTGGATACGGACACCTGGCACGTGTATTTATTGTTACTTTCGATGCATTTGATGAGCAACATTCCTACAGCCTAAGAATGATAGAATAGTTACCCACAACCATCTGTCACATCCATGGTCACCAGGGGGTGCTAAGGAGCAAACAGGAGCGTTAGCCTTCAGCCCCATGAACACACTTGCAGTAGTAGTGAGTTCTCCTTTTATGATTTCCCAATTTTTTTCCTAGCTAGTACTGGGTTCCTATGGACTTCATATGTGATTAACTTGTTTTTTTGCATGGCTTTTTGCGTGGCTTTTTGCATTTGTACTCGAACCCTCATAAGGCACCTTCTTCTCAATTTCTAGTCATAAAGTCTCATTTATAAAAGAAGCAGAAAAACTGGAA
Organism: Hyperopisus bebe; assembly: GCA_026777045.1. Taxonomy (NCBI): domain Eukaryota; kingdom Metazoa; phylum Chordata; class Actinopteri; order Osteoglossiformes; family Mormyridae; genus Hyperopisus; species Hyperopisus bebe. Next base: position 9,705,812 of record JAODJW010000081.1, on the reverse strand, counting down.
AAACAGAAAAAAACTGTAAATTTCCTGGTGAGTTACATAATAGTTAAATACAGTCATGTGCAGCATAAAGACGTTTCGGTGAGTAACGGACCACATATACAACAGTGGTCCCATAAGATTATAATGGAGCTGGAAAAATCCTGTTGCCTGGTGACATCATAGTGCAACATGTTACTCACGTACTTGTGATGGTGCTAGTGCAAACAAACCAACTGCACTGCCAGTTATATAAAATTGTAGCACATATAATCATGTACAGCACATAATACTTCATAATGATAATAACTATGTTATTGGTTTATGTATTTGCTATACTGTACTTTTTATGTTATTTTAGAGCGCACTCTTTCTATTAAAAAAAAAGAACTTTAGCCTAGGTGTGTAGCAGGCTACTTCATTTAGTTTTGTGAAAGTACACTCTACAATGTTTGCACAATGACAGATTCACTTACCAATAGATTTATCACAACGCATCCCTGTCATTGAGTGACTCTTGACTACATATGACAACTAACCATCTTACTGAATCCCCTTAAACTAAATTAATGTTTGTGTCTATTAACAGAGAATTATGGAAAGCTGAGAGAGGGCACCATTGCTGGATTCAAAAATGAATCATTTTATTTTCCAGTATCAATTCAACATGTGTTTCCAGTCATAAACAGAAGATAAGCCCAGTATCACCAGCATTGATATGGAAGAAAGTGATCCAGACCCCCAAACTGGGATTTCCAGGGTCCAATTAAAAATACCAGTAACTAACTGGATGCTGGGTCAGTAACCAATGAAGCGACTGCCCACTTTAATCATCACAGCAAGCAAAGGGTTCTAGCCTGCGTAAAATCAAATGTCCAAAAGACATCAGCTCAATGCAGCACATAAGCAGACATAATACGGACTAAGGGAGCTGAGATGAATTGCACTCACAAGTAAAAAGTCAAGAGCACATTGATATCATTGTATCATTCATGCACGTACACATACAGGTGGCAAAGCCTGTCTTTTGCAGCGTACATGTGCATACTGTCTTTCAGAATTGATCATTTTATCTATTACCATTTATATATAGCTGAAGAATTACCGAAGCTGGTTAGATGAATTTTTAATGTTACTCCTGAGTTTTGAGCCCCCAGATTAGTGATAAAATAAAAGTATTTGTGTGTTTATTTCACCAGGGCCATCTGCTGTCCACGTTATTTTCTTATGTGAAAGATTCACTGACCTGAGAGGTGACACAAATTCCTTCAGAGCTGCAGATGGAGAGTCACATTGGGGTTATATCATTATTTGTAGGTCAGCGGGTGGTACGGTGCTTACAGATATAGGGTCACATCCTCCAGGTTACTGTCTTGGGTTCCAGGGGGGGTCAAAGTATTCTACCACTGAGGACAGTATTTGGCCTGAGTTTCTTCAGGAAAAATGTTAGTTGTTAGTGCTGACAAATGAATGCTAAAAATGATAAGAATGATGAAAATGCATGCTAGACAATTGTAAACACAGAATATATTTAACAACATAATACAGTACTGTGCAAAAGTCTTAGGTAGTCAAAGAAAAATTTTATGTCTATTTATCTTGGTAGTACATGTATATTTGCTCAGAAAAAAAAACAATTTAACATTATAATATATGCAAATTAATGGTAACAATTAAAATGAACACGAATTCTGTCTGTTCTCTCAGCTCAATTAATTAATTAGCTTGATTTGTTAAATAACTGAATGAGATTAGCTATACAAAGTCTGCTGGTGGTCCTGTCAAAAAATACACTGGTGAAATGGACAGTTGTTGCACAATACTGTGGTAATTTTGGGAGATGTTTTGAAGCAGCTAAGCTAACACACTTCAATAGGCATGATACCATAGTTTTACACCAACATAAAGATCGTCTAAACATCATTTTCTGTGACTGCCCTGGACTTTTGCACGGTACTCTACGTACAGTTGTTTGTGGTACTGCAGTGACACATGGCCATTTTAAGGGCTGTTCTTTTACGGAAACTGAGTCTGTCAGACCAGTGACCAGTGAAGTAGGTATCTCCTTCAGACGGACCACAGGAACTCGGAAAGAGCTAAATCTGTGCTGCAGTAATCAATCCGATTCCAGGCTGGCTCATCCGAACACTCCCACTCCGCTGTAATTACAGGGTGACGGGAAAGTTAATTGAGAAGCAGATGACAAAGGCAGTCATCTTCAGGAGTAAGTTGTTGAATGAGGTTGACCTACGGCCAGGCACAATCACAGGCAGACTTTAAACGGGGCGACTCCTGTAGCGGCAGAGCCTAATTAGCTGTGAGTCCGACTCCTTGGCGAACGGGGTGCTCCGGGGTAGAGCAGTGTCACTGCGCTCACTGCAGTGTAAGGCAATTCGTAACGTCTTCCTAAGAAATGTGCACTGCTCTCATGGACCTGGGATTTAATGGACCAAATGTACAGAACAAGGCAGTCACTGTACAAAAACTGCAAGGAAGACATGCATTGTACATGTATCACATAACTGCTATATGGAAAATGTTTTATACCTTTATGGCATAATACCTGCATGGGGAAGCTGACCTATAAACTTTGTTTTTAGTATATCCATGCTGTGCCTGTTTCCTGCAGTTGTAGCTCACACAGTATTTGTATTTATTTACGATGCCTTTTAAAAAGTATTTTGGCATATTTTAATAAGGAATGTTGTTTTGAGTAGGGAATTAAATTTCTCCGTGAGAAGGTGCGAGTTTGGGGGCCCCATTGAAAAAAGGCACTTTGGGGCCCCCTGTTGCCCAATGTAGTGACTGTCTGTGGCCAGCAGGGGGCCAAAGCTCCGGGCCCCACGCAAATGGGTGGCCATTGTTAGTGAGCATCACTGAGGCTTCACTCGTCCTGTGAAGTGGCTTTGGTTTCTGCCCCTGATTGTGTGTTTCCATGCTCCCCCGTGCTCTCCATGCCTCTCCCCCAAGTACTTAGATTAAATGGTGTCTCTAAGATGCCTACAGTGTGTGTGTGTGTGTGTGTGTGTGTGGTCCACGTATATATTACATCGCGGGGAACAAATGTCCCCATAGTCTGATTAAGAACCTATTATCTTGTCATTGTGGGAACCTTTTTTCACTACCCACAAGGGGAAACTCAATTTTCTAAAAATCCGTGACTGCATTCCCGGAGGCTCACTGTGTCCCTGTACTAGAAAAGAGATTTTGGAAAGAGGATGGATGTTATCTTTAACCAAAACTGAATATTACATAAAACGCAAAAATGTAGACCAAACAGTCCAGCACAAATATAATGGCAGATCAAGCAAAGCGCAATGCTTGAGTATTAAAGATACTGCAATAAAACACTGTCAGCATTAATCAAAGGCTTTCTGTAATTGCTGATCTATCTTTCTGAAAGCCATTAAGACGTTTTGTCCACTGCACATGGGCAGCGAGGCTTTGAAATGTTCATTTTAGGTCTTTGCAAAAGCTTTTGACTCCGACTACAACAGTGTGAAGTCAACTACTGCAGCAAAAATCTATATTAGCTAAGATTGGGCCTGGTGCTTCACCGAGCTAACTCTGCTTTGTTGTGCTTTGATTTAGAATGATAAATGTTTTTTTATACCTGAATATTGCATGTTTAATGAACTCCAGGTATGACTTCTGTAATGCTAAGCAACAGACATAAAAATCTGATTAAATTCAAAATGTTCAACTGCAAAAATTCTGGAAATCAGACAGTATTATTGCTAATGTTAATGATGGTGATGTTTATTTACAAATATAATTTGCAACTGAGTCACTCCTTTAGAGTACAGTGATGCAAACAATTCCACATAAAAATATGTGGAAAAAAAATATGATATATCGTATCACGTCACCTCTTTTCTGGGTAGACCAATAACATTTAAAGGTGCATGCTGGGAGATTGTCAGAAGCAAATCCGTCAAGGCTGAGATAAGAACCATGCTGTTATCCTGAGTAATTCAATCTGCTTATGGTGTTGCGCTCAATGACCATGACATTGACAACAAACGCCTTGCATGTGAATATCCATCCCTTTTATCATAAAGTTCATATTTCTCAATTCTAAGGAATAAATCTGATTCCATTGTACAATTATCTTGCACCAAAGCTATTGGAAGATGCATTGAATAAGTGTTGCAAGGCAGAATATTCAGTATGTTTATTTGTTCTGTATTACACTACATGCTAAAACATAAATGCATATTCCTGCTTCAGCCATTCACATTTCCAGTCAACATTTATGTACGTTGCCCTCTGAAACACTGGAATGACTGAAGAAACTGCTCATCCAGCCCCTGTTAGGCCTGATTGATGATCTGATGAATCAAAGCTGCTCTCAAATCATTGGAGATTATTCTTTCGTGCCCTCTACCTCTCCTTCCTCTGCCTCTACCTCCTCTATCTTCTCAATTTCTTCTCTCTCTAATACCTTCTGCCCTCTGTCCTCTATATTCCCCAAATCTTTGGATACTTGCCTCTCTTCTCCCAACGTCCGTTAGAGCAGGTGACTATTTTTGTACATAATGGTGAGCTCATTATTGTGTGAACTACTTAGCATTCAGTAAGCCGATCGCTCTGCTAATCGACCTGACACCAGCATGAGGTTGTAAGTTGGTGGGAATATCTCAGGACGAGGCAAAGTCAGATAACAGGTCCATTCATTCACCTCTGCCTTATTACAGGAATAATAAGGGCCAGATGAGTGAATAATATATTTCCCTTGTGCCGACGCCAAAACAGCTGTCTTAAATTTATAGTTACTTGAAGAACGTCTTTTAGGTTTATTGTGGATGTCACATCACAATATAGCAAACAGGAAAACCAGGTTTAGCATTCTGTTTGATTATAAAGCTTTGTTCAGGTGACAGGATTTAGCATTTTCTGTTGTCACAAAATAAAATTATCAAACGTACTGGATATGATGTGGAAATGTTAGCAAATAGATGACATATCTTTTTGATTTTAAAAGATGCCTTAAAAGAATAAGCCATTCTTTTAAATATCTGATGCTGGAAACCTGTGACCAGAACATACTGAAGGGGGCGGTATGGAGTCAGAACACAGACGACAGGTGACTTGATCATGAGACAAACATATATCTTCAACAACATCATACTGTCAGCATGATTAATTTTTAAAATGTTGTAATATTGACTATAATGGAATAGAATACATGTCAAAATATTACAGACATTATATAATGTAAATACTTACAGTACACCTATTAACATCTCAGAGTGAAAAAAAACTGTTCACAGGATTTTGAAGCAGATTAAATTAGTGAAATGAGTGACTTGTGTCACATGTGTTAAATTTTCCAATTAATTAACTTAACTAATCTAATGTTATGTATTAATTTCATATGCGCACAATACAGTTATACTATACATATATATATATTATACAGTTGAATGTATAATTATTTTTAGATATGTTCTATTTTAAACCTTGTAAAAACACAAACACAACTTGTAACGTTGCTGTTCAGTCTATACATTTTATGAGTCCATCATTTGTTCACCCCCTGCATCTGTAGTATATCAGTGTAGATTTACTAAGCATTTCATCTATCTGTCTATCTATCTATCTATGACCAATCTACCAATGTATAATCTATCTATCTATCTATCTATCTATCTATCTATCTATGACCAATCTACCAATATATAATCTATCTATCTATCTATCTATCTATCTATCTATCTATCTATCTATCTACCTATCTATCTATCTATCTATCTATCTATCTATCTATCTATGACCAATCTATCAATGTATGATCTATGTTTTATTCATTCCCTGTAACCTTGATATCCTCAAGGCCTTCATTTACCCATTACATTATTTATTGCCTGATTTTATAAATGTTTGATACACGCCAGTATTAGCACAATTGCTAACTGCTAACACTCATACTGTGTAAACAGTAAGTCCAAACCAAACACTGAGCCCCACAACTCTACTCCCATCCCTTAAAATCAAGCATATCAGACTCATATATAGTCACAGAAGCGGTCACCTTGTACATTTTAGTAGATTTAAGATAACATTCATTTCAGACTGTGAATGAATACAAAACACTGCTGTCAGAATGTAATTCAGTTCTGCTAAAGATCGATAGCATTTACTTTCAGGTTTCATGAAAAGCAACAGTGTCCAGCATAATACATTCTGAGCTACAGTAAATCAATGTAAAAAGTGCACTGGGCTACATAAGCATGAACCGTCCTGGTGCTTGTAAAGCGAATTAAGCAGCACGACGCAGAGCCGCACCTTTCATTCCTACCTGGCCACGTCTCATCAGCGTCACACGCCGTGACCATCCAGAGATAGGTCTCAGGCAGCAGAAACTCACGGCCGTCCGTCTTTAAGCTCCCTTGCTGGAATAAGCTCAGCGAGCGTTCATTATATCAGGGTTTCATGCTAATTGGTAACTCCTGCATGATTTTACGTTCACAGAACATTCATTCATTCACTGAATAACCCACTGAGCACGTCAATTTGTTTATATATTTTTTTACCACAGAATTCCGTGCAATACTTTCCATTACATTCTTTATACTGTTACTGTGTATTGATGTTTATTTGTTTCTGTTTTTTACTTATCCATCTATCTATCTATCTATGTCTATTTAAAGTGCAGACTATCAGTATCCTTCTACCACCCTGGAACACGCAGGAATTATGGCATAATCACTGGTTCCCTGCTTACTTTTGGTCAGACTGATGCCTGCCTCATCAGTATAATGTATAATGTTGTTTAGAGTGGCCTAGAATGGGCATACGCTATATTAGAATAAATATGGTAAAATACACTAAGGCAGACCCAGTACACGTGCCCCTATCCGAAGGTGCTGCATGGTTGTCAGATATTTCACTGTGTGTATTTAGGGTAGCTTATTGTGTGAACAGTTCATATATATAAAGAGACCCTTACTGAATTATACAATACCCACATACTGATCTCATTTGCTTCACCTGTTAAATCTTTTTTTCTTTATTTCTTTCACTCCTCTTTAGGCAATGATCTATGTATATACCTTCAGTCTTCATTTCTACAGTATTTCACTAATCAAATATCATTGAATAGACGCATTATTGTAAACAGAAATCAAGCATATATTTATAATTTGTTCTAGTAAATAGCATCCCATCCAGTGTGTACCCCACCTTGTGTCCCCTCTGGGATGCCCCCCCCCCCCCCCCCCCCCCCCCCCCCCCCCATCACCGTGCCCGGAATAAGCCTTTGGGTGATGGATGGGTGTATGGATTTGTTCTGGTGAGATGCGGCTTCAGCCAGCAATCATACACCTTCCCAATCAAACCCAGGCTATAATTATTAAGTCATAAATCATGGTTTTCCAATGAGAGAAGCTGACCAGGGAGTCTAGCCAAATTTCAATGGGTCAGCCATGACCTCAATAATAAGAACATTGAAATGTGATAACAGGTAATATATTACCTTAGCATGTACTACGCTGTCCGTAGGTCTAAATGAGCTTTTCAGTTCAGTTCTGCATTATAGATTGTCAGTGTACTTCAAATGTTAAAAATGCAGATTGAAATGTAGTGTTTATACAAATAAAACTAACCATGCTCTGGTTGCAGGGGAAAAACGTTCACAGCTGAGCGAGAGGCTGCCATTGTGAATATGGTCACTGCCAACAATGCAATATGACTGAAAGCCATTCAGAACGTAATCACTAGCAACCGGAATATTTTTGGAAATGTAAACAGTGTAAGTTTGCCAAGTATTGACAAAGTTTCAAAACAAAAATTAACTGCATATGAAGCAGTTTAGAGAAGGCGTCTTCTCTGAATCAGTGGTCGTGGACAGGGGGGCTGTAGCTTCTAATACTTACAGATTGGGTAAAATGTAGCTGGGATATTGACCGTGTCTTTCGTGCTGAAAAATACAATATGTTGATAAAATAAGGTTTCTGGAAACAGATGAGAGCAACACCATTAGTCACTGAGGCATAGTCAGTGTTCGAGGTCAAAGAGATGAAAATACAAGAGATGGATGTCTCACAGCTGCACCGTATGACATATCAGGCATTACAGCATTGATTATAATACTTCATAAGCTCCAGTGAAACTCTCATCTTTAATGCACTGTAGATACCTCCATAATGCATTATAATGGCCAGTATAAGAATTAAGGATGCTTCGTACTGCATTATGACGGTGTCTATAGTGCATTATAGATGAGAGCTTCATAAAGCATTCACAATGCATAATAAACATGGCTATAATGTGCTATGCCTTTTTATAAATATTCGTAGCCAGGTTTATAATGCTTTATGAATGCATTATGATGTGTAATGAATGTGTTCATAGATTCTTATACAAATGGTATTCATAGAAAGTGTTACAACGATCATCTTCTAGCCATCCACCAAGATATTGGCAACTTTTTTCCAAAACATAAGAAATTATTGCTGCTTTTTTATTATGTTGCTGTTAATTAATTCGCTTTTTTTTTTTTGAGCGAATATACATGTACTACACAGATATATAACCTGAAACAATTTCTTCTAAGTCTAAGATTTTTACACTGTATATAGTGTTTGTACTATTCTCCCTGTCATCTTGTCATATGTTGAAGAATTCTTTTCAAAATGGCACCAGATGATTTATGACTGTCTGCCACACTGCCTAATGTCTGTTCTTGATGGAATGTATGCAGGTTGTCCAGCAAATCCTGCAGAGAACGCCACTTTATATTTACACAAAATTTTATTTATTTAGCAGAAACTTTTATCCAAAGCAAAGTACAAGCAAGGTACATTACAAGCATTACACAAGTATCATAAACATGAACATATGTTCTGCACCGACAAGATGATACGGTGTATTGGTGGTTATATAGCATGTGTATGTTTAGGGATTAGATAATGATCAATACAAGAAGATCCTGCGAAAAGGATTAGGAATTAAGGGATTTGGTTGATTATGAGGCTTTCGCTTAAGGCTTTGAGAGTCTTACAATATTTTGTCCTTTTCAGAAATGTGCTTTTAGAGGTAAGTAAACTTTCTCGATTTTTTTTTCTGGATAATTTAAAGTATTTACCCCCTACCACACCCCCATCCGTCCGTCACAGCTGCATTTTAATTAATGGAAATAACACAATAAATTCAACATGTTAATCATGGAAAAATATTTAACGTTTAACAAAGGCTATGTGTTTCATCTACAAAAGCAATCCTATTCAAAGGCAAATCTTTGTAGGTAGAATTGGAAGCAAATACTGCATTCTGTCTTTGCCGGTAGGTCTGTAATTTCTGCATTTCTGCTCCAACTCTGTCATTAATTAAGAAGAGAGAGTTGATGGACAGCAATATTCGGGTCATGCCGCAGATTTTATGAGGTTTTAGTGTTGGCTTTGGCTGCAATTTTTACAAAATACTGCCTATGTGTTTAATGCTCTCAAATGTGTGATTTGTGTTTCTGCCCATTAAGTAACTGAAGTAACTTTATCGGACCGAATCAGGTTAATCACTTTATTTCAAAACTGTTGTTCCATCTTTCATTATAAAAACAATGTGCCATTACTTTTCCATTTTATATTTACTAAACTTTGAAGATTTATAATACGTAACACTTGCAGGAATTTGTAAAATATATAAAAGTAAATATTTAAAACAGGAAATTACTTATTTATGAAAATGGGTATTGTAATTATAGACATTATAATTCAAGTACTAGTATTTAAAGATTAAAGATTGTTGCAAGCTTTTTTTCTGGAAAAGGCTGCTCACACTGGCACAAGCTTAAAAAACAATTGTTTTAAAATGCATTTGGAGCTGGTGCTGAGAGTTTAGCTGAAAAGACATCAAAATTCCACTACAACTGAAAAAACGCTGCTTAGTAGCGACAGACCGAACCTTCCTCATAAAACTCAGGGTGTCCCAACCACACTGACTGTTGCCACACACACAAGCTTCCTCTCAAAAATGTGTCGTTTCATAAAAATCACCAGCTGTGCTTCATAAAAAGGACTGTCACATCTTCTAAATAAAAAACACGGTTTGTTTGGAGACCAGAGCTGGACACTAAACTGGAATTGTAAGTTGCTGGAAGTGAAAGGTTAAGAGCAGACAAAACACAAAATGCTCACGGTAGGGAAAGCTTGCTAAACAAAATGAGCTTATGTGGGCATCTCAGTCAGCATGACTGATGCTTAATGATTAATGACTGAGGATTGAAAAGTGGAAGCTGCTTCGCACCATCTGTACCCTACCTACCACACTGCCATCCTTCAGAAGCCGGCGTCTGAAGAAGTAGACTTGTGAAGGAGGCCAAGGAGAAGCCAGAAATCACGTCGGACGAGCTAAAGGGTGCAGGGACTGAGGGTGGATGAAATGTAAACCAGCTGACATTATTGGGAGCTCAGCATAAGACTAGTCGGTAGAACAGGATGGCAAAAAATGAGCTATTGCTCGAAAATAACCATGTGAAAGCACAGCTGGAGTCTGCAGGAGGAATCAGAGTGACCCAGTTACAATGTGGGGGAAAGGTTCTCTGGAAATGGAGATCTGTGGCCACAATTCAAAGCTCTGACTGTGGCGCACTACAAACAGTCACTGACTCCCGAAACACAAATCATTACGGTGAAGCGTGGCGACGGAAGAGGATTCTTCTTATCGGTTTCTTGTCAACAGCAAGATGTTCGAAGGGAGGAAGTAATGAATGGATTGTGCAGGATATAAGGAAATATCACGGGACAAGCTGTTAAATTGTTTAAACTAACACTTGAAGGAAAAGCCACCTTTCAGCAGCACACTTATGCAAAGTAAAAAAAAATTACAGAGCTCTAACTTAAAAGCTATTTTTTGATACCAGAACGTGTTACAATTCTTTTTGAATTTCCGACGACATTGTTATGCCTATTTGCAGTCCAATTAGATGGACATCTGTTATGTTAATATATTAATAAAGCTGAAGAGAAAGTTTTTTTCCTATTATATCTTATTACCATAATCCTGCACATAGCTTAAAAGCTTTAGCATTATTAGTTACGGGATACGTTTCGTGAAGGGACTCACAAAGCTTATCGTATATTTTGCTTATTATTGTCGATTCGTGTAGTTGCATTAAAATTGGATCGATTTCAGATTAAATTACTTGCTGAATCACGCAAAAAGTAACACCCTGGAAATAAAAAAAAGCCTATTTAGGATCACAAGCATGAGCTTCCATCTAATTGGACTGCAACATTATTTAATATACCTTGCTGAAATTTACGTTAAACCCAAGCTTCGAAAGAACTATTAATTCTAAGTATCTTTTGGCAAACTTATTAAAAAGCTGCAAAAGCTATACAACCTCGAAAAAAATACTTATCCCGACAGGTGGCGCTGTAATACAAGAATAAATTTCGTTGGCCATAGTTTTCAAATCTTGGGCTCTCTTTGGGTAATTTAGCATAATAAAAACGGGTATAATAAATATTATAAATATTACAGTGTAATTATGAGTGCTATAATGCTATTCTGTTGTACATAATGCAAAGTAATGACAAGGATATTCATGAAATAAAAACTGAGTAACGTCTCCATGACGTTTTTCATTGCACACCCATAGGCGTCGCTCTCCTCTATTCGCGTAAATTGCTAAACACGTAAGAGTACAGATCATGCACTGGGCGTTCTGCAAGCTGCACACTGGGGGGCGGCAGAGAGCACTCCTTCCCAGCCGAGGAGAACCGGGGGAATTTCGACCACGTGATGATGAAACCCACGCGCCACCTGTAAGCAGGGGGACGCCGAAATAGAATAAAGGTACATAAAGTATTTTATTTCCCCCAGTTGTCACCTGATGAATGATTATTTTATATAGAAGATGTGACAGTCTAAATGTTGCTGATACTTTTAGTGTTACTGAATTCTTTCTTGCACGCATACCTGTTGATGTTATTCTTGTGCACTTTTCATTGTAAACGAGATGTTTCCCTTTGCCAATAAATAGGCAAGTGGACATGCATGGCAGGAGATTTATTAAAAGTATCGCAGTTGTAAAACTGGAGAAAATACCACGTCAGCAGCTAATTAATCGGAAATATATAAATTGCGTCTTTTCCTATGTATATACAGTATTACTTTACATTATTAAAACGTTAATCTTGTTAATTGTGGCATCTGAAAAAAATCTGCAAGTGTAACACTTTTCAACTACATATTTTTGCTTTGCTTTGCAGACAACCCGCGTCACAAGTTATTCCAGCGTCCAACGTGGCGACGATAGCGCTGACTCGCGAGATGTCACACGTCATTTTGCCGATCACTTCTCTCGCACGGTCCCATTATTCCACAAGGTGCCCCCCCCGGCATCGCCTCCCCGATGATAAGCGCGCTTCCCTCCGACAAGTCCCAACACCGCCATCCGCCCCAAAATCCCTCCCGGCCGCTCGGCTGCTTCTTTGACAAACACCTGTCTCGCCAGAAGGTGGACCCTAAGCCCCGCCCACCGACGCCCGACGTCAGAAACGCGTCGTTTTAATTGGATCGAGGCCGGAGTGATATGTAAATGAGGCAGCCGTGGCCCCGCCCCTGCACCTGACTAAGACTATTTACCGCACTAAACTGCACTCGGCCGTCCCGCCGCTGCAGCGCTGCACTTGTCTGCCTTCCTCCCCCGGACTATGCAATAGGAAGCGGCGCGCTTGCAGTGATTTGTCGCTCTCGCACACTGGGCTGGGACCGTTATATTTATAAACCAGTTTTCCCTCAATCGCTGCCCTGTGTGTGTCTGTGTGTGTGTGTATTTTTTCCCTCAAGATGCCGCGCTCTTTTCTCGTTAAGAAACATTTTAACTCAGCTAAGAAACCAAATTACAGTGAACTCGACAGTACAACAGGTAAAGGCAAAGTTTGTTTTTTTTTTCTTGTTTTAAAAAGTTAAACCAGAGGTGCTGCGAGTTTTCTTAGTTTAATATAACTCAAGCGCACTTTGTTATTAATCGTCCTAAGTAACAGTGCAGTTTCCTTTTCGTTCATTTCCTACTGTTACAATGTTTCTAAGTGTCTTTGAAGACGATTTAAATTTTCTTTATCGGAATTTTGTGTCGTATATTTTTCTGGTCTTTGACAACGTGTGTTTTAACTTCATGTTAAAATCAACTTCAGAGTTATAGCCTCCGAAACCTGTTGTACGGTTTTAAACAGTGTTACATGTTAATGTTATGTTGCTCACTGTGTGTTTTCTTTTTGTGTTTAGTGTTCATTTCGCCATATCTGTACAAGTCGTTCCCGGCACCCGCCATCCCCCAGCCAGAGATCCTGACCTCGGTAGCGTACAATCCCATCACGGTATGGACTACCAGCAGCCTGCCCCTGTCCCCGCTGCCTAGCGATCTGTCTCCGATCTCCGCATACCCGTCGTCCCTCGGCCGCCTGAGCCCCCCTCCGCTGTCCGACACGTCCTCCAAAGCCCAGAGCGGCTCCGAGAGCCCGGGCAGCGACGAAGATGAGCGGCTGCACCCGAAGCTGTCCGAGCCGCACGCCGCCGAAGCCGAGAAGTTCCAGTGCGCGCTATGCAGCAAGTCCTACTCCACGTACTCCGGGCTGCTCAAGCACAAGCAGCTGCACTGCGACGCGCAGGCCAGGAAGTCCTTCAGCTGCAAATACTGTGAAAAGGAGTACGTGAGTCTGGGGGCCCTGAAGATGCACATCAGGACGCACACGCTGCCCTGTGTATGCAAGATCTGCGGCAAAGCCTTCTCCAGACCCTGGCTGCTGCAAGGACACATCCGGACGCATACAGGTAAGGGCTTATTAAAATCAGGTCAACAGAATACAAGACAGCTCTGCAACCGCCTCTTACACCCAGTAGTAGGTTTTGAGGAATGGATTGAGAATCTGGTTTGGTTTCTTAAAATGATCCAAAAGTTAGTTAAGTGCAACAGAAATTGCTGATTAGTGGCACAGTATAGTACATAATGGTAGGATTGGGTGCAAGTTTAATTTATTTTAGCAGTTCAGTTATATTATGGAATACTGAAGTGATCTGATTTCAGGAGCCTGAGGGCATGTTGACAGCTAGTTGAGTCAGGACGCTATGTGGCTGCGTGCAGAAGTGCTCGATAAAGATTTCAATGCGCTGATCCTGCTCGATTTGTCCCACAGGAGAGAAGCCCTTCTCCTGTCCACACTGCAGCCGAGCTTTCGCCGACCGGTCCAATCTCCGCGCTCACCTACAGACTCATTCCGACGTGAAAAAGTACCAGTGCAAGAACTGTTCCAAAACCTTCTCCAGAATGTCTCTCCTGCACAAACATGAGGAATCTGGCTGTTGTGTAGCACACTGAAACAGGCCAGAGCGGAACCGTGCTACTATATGCAGACTCTCTGTGACTGAAAAGCCAAAACTATATATTTCAATGGTATTTTAATAATTTTTTTTTTTTTTTTTGCAAATATCAGCTGTCTCCTTCATTTCATTTAAACAGTGTTGTTCTTTTTTTTTTTTTTACGTTGTGAAGCAATCAGTGTTTTTTGAATAATGCCAAGTGCCTACATTGGTCATACTGTAAGTGTACAAATGGGCTTCTCGCGGTAACGGCCGCCCGCCGACAGGACCTCCGGGAAGCCCGCCGATACCAAATCTCCATCAGCACCTTGCAACCATTGCACAGTAGATGCCCTGCACGGTCCACAGAGGCACCAGCGGATGTCGACCTTAAGGAGTATCTGAAGCCATTGCTGTATAGGGGACATGTGCAAGAAGTGATGTTTTTTTTTCCTCTATTTTTTAAAGAGTGAAAGTATTTAAACTTGTTGCTCAGCCATAATGCAACGACTGTTTAAGAGCACTCCAAGAAGCAATACTTCATCAAGTGCCTTACCTAGATTTGGCAACTATGTATTGTTCCGAGATATTTTTTTCCCCATTTATATTTTTATATATTTGAATGTATTGTGTGATTGAGAGGTGTGTATCTGCACTGTGTGAGAGACGTGAGAGGCAGACTTGAATGAATTATCGGATGGCCTAGCAGTTTTTGTTTTTACACAATTTAAATAAAAATGCAGGAAGTGTATTTAAAATGTTTTGAGTTTTCTTGCTACGTGTCTAGGCAAAGGCCGGGGTGAGACGGGACTTGCTCATTAGTCTGGCTCTGTTAATTAGCGCTATAGGTCTATCGCTAGCTGCTACCTGCTCTTTGTCTTTCGGATGACGGATGAATCACCAGGCATTTGCATTTATATAGGACTGGAGAGTGTTATGCACATGAGAACAGCCTGCAGTGTTTGGGGAAAGCCCACTGCATTCTGACAGTATTATTTGCAGTTCAAATGCTGTGGTATTTCAGTGAAAAGTGAGACCCCTTACAAATGGCTGCAACCGTGTGTCTGTGTGTGTGAGTGCATAGCGGAGGAAAGGAGGGAGATTCTAATACTAATAACAGTGTGTGTTTCCTGGCTTGGCTGGAAGGGTCAAGGAAAGAAGGCCAACAGGATATGTTAATGACCTCCACTGGTTCTCAAGTGCTTTTAATAACTGCAGTAAGGCGATGTAGAGTGTAAGTGATTAAAGCAGTTAATGAACTAACTTGTCCCCTGCGCCCTGAAGGGACCCCCCTCCCCCGGTCCTTTGCCGGCCAGGAGTAGGAGGCCGTCCTAACGTCACACGGGCGTCTAATTATCGACTGATTGTCGTTCTTGGTTTTCCCTTCCCTGTGATGTCAGAATTCCGACCGATGTGTCCAAAATGCCGTGCGGCCTGCAGGTTGACTTGGCGGCCGGTGTGTGAATTTTCCTTCTCTCTCGTTTTTTATTTTTCGGGAAGGAGCTGAGGCTAAAATACTTGAGTTATTACTGCATTTTATTGTTTCAGTCGTCGCTATAATGTCATGCAATATGTCCAGAAATATGTAGCTAAAAACCCAACACAAACATTAAAATGCAGGTTAGATGGGGTTTTGCTGCTGTTTCAGTTCTCTAAAAGGCTCTGTTTTCTGAGGGGAACACTGACAGATATGCATCATTCTTCCTTCTTTAATTAGAGCCAGACCTGGAGTTCCATATCTTTTCTTCATTACATATAACGACTATGCAATGTGTCCTGAGGGGTGAACCTGCTGTTCCGTGAACCTGCTCCGGACTTCAAACAAACACCAAATGTAACACATGGGTACTATATTGATCTGCAGTGACACGCCAGTTGCTTTGAAGGGCTGGAGTGTCACCGGCCTTTCATTTGCCAGGGTCGCTGGCTAGGTGGGTGTTAACTTTAAAGAGTAAAAGCTGATTTTGCACCTGTGAAAAGCCATCCACTCAACTCCCGCTCTGTTCTCAGCTTGTTACCTTCACTGGATCTCCTTCCATGTGTGAGAGAAATCCAGAGGCTGACCAGGACACATTTGTTCCCATTGATCTCAGTGCCATACAGGAACAGTCAGTGGTGGATGTTTAAGGTCCAGCTTGTTTAAGGTCCACAGCATTAAATAAAACAAATTTGCAAAACTCATTCAGTCCATTTTTTGTCATTTTTTATTAGATGAGATAGTGACCTAAAGTCTAGCTTCCTCATCGTACGTTACAGTATCAGAAGCCCAAACTCTAAAATCCCTCCTGTAATCCAATGTAGGGCTTTCATTAAATTTTGCAAATGCAAAAGAGTGCTCAGAAATTTCCTTTGTGTTTCGGAAATTTGCTCTTCAACACTTAACCTGCATCGGATTTCCAAGTGGTATAAATCAGTTGGTTCAGTTATATATGTCACCTATCTGATTAATTCCCCTAATCAAATATGTAATATATACTGTCGATTATTTCCCCTTAACAAATATGTAATACACATATTTATTGTCTTGAGTGGACATTGATTCCAACATGTTATTTTTTGTTGTTAAGTATTTTAGACATATTCAAGATGAATACTATTATTGGGATTGAGGAAGGATTCCATGAAGAGGGAAAATATATAGGTTTGATGCAAATTCCCAGATGTTCCAGTGCTTCTGAGATTAATGAGGAAAATCACATGTTTGCCTGAAAGTCAAATACAGCTGGTGCTGAGATAGGAATGAACAAGTAAGTACTATTGTCTTGTCTGCTTTCATGTTCTGTGGGGTGGTACCCAGCCTGCCCCATGGAATTGTGGGCATGCTACTCTTATGAATCATCCGCATCCACAACCTCCAGGTGTCTTAACAGGTCTCTGTCATTGATGCAGGGTGGGGTACGCAGGCCTGGAGGGTATGGGTGGTCTTCCTAAAAACAGGCCTGGTTTTAGCTAAAGGGCCGAGTCACCTTCAGGGTTGCTAATTCCCCGAGCTTCTTAAACTTCAGCCGTGTAATTTGGAATCAGCGCACCGTATTCTGATTTATGTCTGGAATATTGCTGCTTGTTCCGCTGCCAGTGGTTTTTGTGAGACGCCTAAGGAGAAGAACACTTGTTCCTGACTGACAATTTCTCAAATATTCAGTGGCGCTGTCACTTCATCAATGTGTCTTTACTTAGGGCACCTAAAATACCCTGCAGTTTTAGTATGATGATCTAGACGCCGGTAGACAATATTTTCCCTGATTTAATAAAGCTCTTAAACAGACGTATTTAAATTTAGTGGATTACACAGGTTAAAGAGATGGAGGGAAGTAAGGGTTTGTATGTTCTGGGCTAATTGCAAAGGAGGGTGTAGACCTGGACTCACAGATCCACAATCCGGGTTAATGGCAGGGAGGGTGCAGACCTGGACTCACAGATCCACAGCTCTGGGCTAATGATGGGTAACCAAAGGCACTCAACATCCCACAGGGCAGAGAGTGAGCAGCATGATCCCACCCTGACTATCAAGTGGAACAAATAAAATTAAGCGTCTCCTCTGAGGGCCGATTGTCCCGTCCCGAGCATGATGCACCCCCCCCCAGCCCCCGTGCTAACCTGGGAGAATGAGCTGATTGTGGGGCTCCTCAAGGCAGACAGTGCCTGGGGGGCAGTCCTTGTTTATAGAGCCAGGCTTCTCTGCAGGACAGATTGGAAAGGCGCTCACTTATTGCACCAATCTTTTGAGATGCCCTACAGCGTCCTATACGGCCTTATTAAGCTCGCACAGATAAAATGAATTCGCTGTTGTTTTCTCGTAACTTACAGAGGCCACAGCTGAGATGGTGTTACAGTGTTCAGTCTGAGTCCCTCTGAAGCCAGCCAGCTCTCCAGCGTCACGTGACGTCAATCTCACAGGTCCGCTCCCACGAATATACCCGGATATAATGCCGAATCACATCCTCGGTAAATCCCACCCTTCCATCCGAGTTATTTTCTGTGCCCGTTGTCATTTTTGTCTGTTCAGCTGAATGCTGCGGCTTCCCCACTTTGCTAACTTTATCATCCGTTTTTTTACCCGCTTTAGCTCACAGGAAGTCTGTGACTTACAGCTCCCCAGCACTTCAGCACATCAGGCTGTTTCCCAATCATCCCGAAGAATAAACAAGTCACATGGTACAGATGAATACTTTATGGAACTCTTCCCCCTTCAGCAACACACTCATATTATTATTAAAGTACCAGATCAATAGTCAATGGACTCATTTAGACTTTAGTTATGCCAACCAATAATGGAGGGTCTGTCTCTGCTTTTCTTTAAGTGTCACACGTCCCAAAGCCACATGATCCCATCCAGCCTCCCATCCACGGTCAAGCAGCACACTGTCCTGTTGTATCTTCAGACAACCTCAGGACCACTTGTGCGCAGTCCACTTGTTTCCTGCCACCAGCTATCAGTAAACACCTTCGTATTTGTGCATCTTCCGTTTGTCCGTCTATCCTCCTGGTTTCTATCACTGTTCCTCCCCTTTCCAGGAAGCAGACATATATGTATAGCATTGACACCCTCAAACATGTCATGCATTGCATGGTAATAGACATCATTACCACATAGTACACATTAGTACGTAGAACCTGTCGGTAGTGCATTAAGTTATGAATAAATTGCTATTGTTGTCACAGTCTTGAAATGCATTTCACCTGGATTTAATGACCAATGTGTGTACAAAACTACATACAATTAATAAGAAAAATTTGATCATTCAATATTCTTAAACATACATTAATATTATTTATTGTAAAAAAACTTAGTATTGTATTAAATAACTAATAATAACATTAACAACAGCAATAATAATAATCATCATTATTATTATTATTATTATTATTATTATTATTATTATTATTATTATTATTATTATTATACAGATAACATTTTATGATATGAAAGAATTGAGTATCTGATGACATTATTGGTTTTTAAATTCTGTTAATATATTACTGATGACTGACTGTTTCTGTGATTTGATGGGAACTGTGGACACTAGTTTCTATGCAACATCATGGCCGTTTTCAGGGACCTGTCATCAAAGCACATCCGCATGCACGATTTGTGCCACTTGCAGGCGCTTGTTATTCTGCACTGCACTCTCAACCTTAAATTCAATTTAAATTCACATTTGTTATTATATGCAAAAATATTAGAGTTTTTCTTCAGTCCCCAGTCCATGGCATAGCCACATACAGTTCTCTGCTAACCGAAATGGTGTGATCCATCATGCGGATGTAACAAATGCAATCACATGCCTCTTAACCAATTAGAATTAATAGCATCAGAATCATATGTTGTTGTGCGTTCCCCCGAGTCGCAAGTATTCTCCACCAATGAGAGTTTGGGCCACGTCTCAGGCTGCGATCAGACACTCGTCTGCAGATGGGGAGCGTTCGTTCGCATGCTTTGTTTAATCCCCATCTGCTTGTTTACCTCCAATGGCAGAGGCTAAGGAATGTGGCAGGAAAGCTGTTTATGTTTTCTCACTACAATATGAAACTCCATCAGACGGCACTTTTTCACAAAACGAGAGCATGAAAAAAAGTAATTTCATCCAATATTAAAAATACAAGCACTTAAGAGTTTTATTGTAACGGGCGTTCATTTCCACATGCCTGATACCTTGTTTTGATATTTTGAATTTATTGGATTTAGTACTTTATAGCGGAAAAAAACAAGAGCCTTTTGGTTAAATATGTTTTTCTTAATAGGTTTGTGCAGATGCATTCTTAAACCTTCTTTAGCTTACAAACAGACTAAGATCATAGCGGTCAAATGAAAATCTTATATCTTACATAATTTGTAATCTGGTTAAGAGGAGTCAAACTCAAATCAACTTTAGAAGGATATAAATCATAGCAAAAATGTTATATGATGCTCATTGGCACTATATAAGTGTTTTATTACTTATATTATTATTATGAATTATCTATAACGTGACCTTATTGCAACACTAAGCTTACATTCCTAGTTAAAAGATCATCTATGTATAACATAGAAAGGTAATCCTGAGAGTATCCTTCTTGATGGCCTCAGTGTTTGTGGAAGCTGCATTGCATATTGCACTGTAAAGTGTATACAGTACTCATATCTCAGTGTTAGTCCCAGAGCAGATACATTTACAGCTGTGTGAGTTTACTTCTGGACTCTTCCCTGCTCTTCCAGTTGCCAGATGGTCTCTGCTACGTTCAGTGCCTTCACACCTTTGGCTGCCAGACATGTCTTCCCACTTTTCTCAGGGAAAAAAAAGTTCCCATTTTCAAATAAGAGATGCTTGAAGTTATAGCCGGTCGTCTCCCAATAGAAACGTTGCTGATTGTGCGTCCCAAGCTGCCCATATTTCCCTAACTGCGCTGGAATGCCTCTCACACAGAAGAATTCTTCCATACATCTTCTTGACACACCAGACAGCTTCCTAGCTTATCGCCCTGATCTCTTTCCACTTTAGCTCCTTTTCCACTTTGGGACCGCACCAGGTCTGTGGTCCAGCACTTAACCCCGTTCAACTACGAAACGCTTCTTTAACCTATTTTTCAGTCAACATATCATGCAGTGTTTTTCTCAAGAAACTCGATGATTTAGCGGATGGCTGCCAAACAAAAAATTCCGATAAAGCAGCAAAATCATAGTAAAACTGTGCATCGAAAAGCAAGGAAACAGATTCACCATGATGATCTATATAAATGTGCATAATATTTCAAATGAAAGCAAGGATGCTTGCAACATCATTATTTTGAGTCATATTTAAGCCCTTGTAGTCTAGGTTTGTGGTCATACATGGGGGAAAAAAATGTAAAAATTCAGACTGGCCTTGTCTGGTCTACTTTTTATTTGACGCTAGTGTGGAAAAATGGCATAAACTCAGTAGTTAAAAGTGCTAAAAACTTCATCAATGATGTGCTACTTTCATTGTGAGAATGGGTGGGGGTGGATTTCACAGTAGGGGGAGTCAGGTGACTAAGGTATTCATGTTAATTAGTTCCACTTGTTCCGGAAAAAGGTATAAATCCGTGTTTTGTTTTGTCTCGGCTTAACTAACCCCGATGATGTCAGTTCCTAATGTGTCGGTGCGCTGTCGCTGAATTTCGGCGTGTGCTTCCTATTTGCTTGCTCATGTCACAAAACTGCGTTTTTATTTTTAAATTTGCTTATGTGAGAAAGTCACCCCCTGTTCCCTGCCCCACCCAGAATCTCCTGAAAAGGAAAAAACCTAATAAACTCTGACTTCCTGTCAGCTGCCCGTGTCATGTGGTTATGCTCTCCATCCCCGACCGAAGGGATTAAACACACGAGGGCATGAGGTGAGCACAGCGATTCGGCATTAAAACACGCTCTCGCTCTGGATTATCTCTGAGATCAAACTGTTCCTGGGTGAACTGTCAGTCCCAGTTAGAAGCTGTGGGATGGTGGGACGTGTACCTCCCAATATTCAATTTGGCTTCATTCACCCCACCCCTAAAAAATACACATTTACTGTCATATTATTAAGTTGTGTCTCTCCAATATCAAACTCTCTCCTACACCATTAGTCAGTCCAGTAACCCTCTCGATTGTTCATTGGCTGCGTCAGGGTGATCTATGTCTCCGTTTGCCATCCAGATGCAGTAATGGAACAGGAAGGCTTATGAGCCTACAGACTGGATAAAAACAAAAGACAAGGATCAGTCCAGATTGTCTTATCGACGGCAATAAAACCTGAACTGCAGAAATGCATTCAGACATCAGATAAGTGCCCGTAAACACTATCAGAGTTAGGAATGTCTGTTGAGTGTCAGTACGTTGAGCATCGACGCTGTCAACACAACTCCATTAGTAATTCAAAATTACTATACGGTTTTCCAATCCATTGTGTGGAACTCAAGTGATTCAAGGATGTCTTTTTTAAACACTTGGCTGGAAGCAGAGTCAGTAATAAATGCTCCTTTGTCTGGCTTGAAGAGAAGAAGGTGTTCAGATGGTGACTACACGATTGTGGCACACTTTGTGTGGGAGAAGATTCCAACCTGTTATTTCCTTAGTCAGCCGATGCGCTACGTCGCTCATCTGCTCTCCGCGACCTGACTAGATGTGGCCGGGGGACGGTGAGACACTCTCTAAGCGCAGCGCTCCGGGCCCTGTTCCAGCAACGCGCTCGTGCTCCATGCTGCCGGACTCAGCTGACAAGCCCCGACAGAGCAGAGACCTGCAGATGAACCAGGCCTCACAACCACCAGTCTCATGAACATCCGGATATGGGACAAACAGGGCCGCGGCTCTTGGGAAGATTGGATCTTATTCACCGACAGCCATCAAAATCGGGCTCGTTTTTAACATATCCTCCGTGCATTTATCAAGCTATGCGTGTATAAATCACAGTGCCACAATAGCACACTCAAAATGAATAGATTTTATGCAAGATATACTGATGTATTAAAAAATATAATTTTGGGTATGTCATAGTAATCCCCATTTTTAACAAATGTCTACGTTTACTGGGAGCTGTTACACTGTGTTCCTGTGAATCCCAGTGAAACAATACTTCATTCAAAATGAAAATTATGGATACATTTTAGGCAACATTATTAAGAATATTAACCCAATTTTGCAGTAGCTCGGCACATATTCTAATGCATTTTAATCACTTTCCCAAATAAGTCTTTTTTTCTATATTTTTTAAACATAACTGGCATCACCAACATGCCCCCCCACACACCCACCCATGATTCTCGCTGGTTTTAAGATGGGCGGTTTGATCAGTTTTGTAAACCTAGCCGCAAACATATGTGTTCATCATTCTGAAAAGCGTGTGACGGCCATGCTGGCTCAGTGTCCTGCCCCAGTCAGGGTTGCAGCCTCCATATCTGACACTCATGTGTGGGTGTTGCCCAGTACTCCAGTTTATTATCCCAGTCCAAAAACGTGGGTTTATCTGAGTCACCTGTACCTTGTGTCTGACCTTCCTGGCCCAGGCTGCAAACTCATCATGACCTTCTGCTGGGTAAGTAACAATGGACGATCGGTGGATGATAGGTCTCCAAACGTGTATATCCACACACACGCATATACTGTATGTTGAATGTGTATATATACCATATACAGAAGAATAGATGTTAATTACCAGGACTAAATGGGTAATGCCTAAATTGCAAAAATTACCATTGTGTATATTTATATAACATAGATTTATAGATATTTATTTTAATCGCAGCAATTTAGTTGATTCTCCTTAAATAGATGTGTCTGTACCTGGTACACAGCCGGCTGACTCAGTTTTGTACTAAAGAGCATGTGCTGATTGGAATGGAATAAATCTCGACAGAGAGCAGACTGTACGTATTAATCTAAGCGTATTCGTCGCTCTTTGCATTCGTATGTACCTGCTCCTTGGTTATACATGTTTTTTTTATTTCTGTGTTGGGTTAACTAAACCTTTTTTGCCCAAAAGTGTCCTGTAAATGGCTATTGAAACACCCTCCTCCAGTTCCATGTAAAATCCAGTCTTATTATACTAAGTCAATTCTTTAGCTGTTTTCCTTATTTTATGGAATAATACTTTTTTTTTTTTTTGCTTTGTGTCAGCATCATACAGTATGACATACATTGTATTCATCAACATTATAAGCTGCCTAAGATTGGCTCCTGGGGAGCTTGTTCCCTGTGATTGGCTCCCAGTGGCCCTGTTGCCTGTGATTGGCTCCCAGTGACCCTGCTGCCTGGGATTGGCTCCCAGTCACCCTGCTGCCTGTGATTGGCTCCCAGTGACCCTGCTGCCTGTGATTGGCTCCCAGTGACCCTGTTGCCTGTGATTGGCTCCCAGTGACCCTGCTGCCTGGGATTGGCTCCCAGTCACCCTGCTGCCTGTGATTGGCTCCCAGTCACCCTGCTGCCTGTGATTGGCTCCCAGTGACCCTGCTGCTTGGGATTGGCTCCCAGTGACCCTGCTGCCTGTGATTGGCTCCCAGTCACCCTGCTGCCTGTGATTGGCACCCAGTCACCCTGCTGCCTGTGATTGGCTCCCAGTGACCCTGCTGCCTAAGATTGGCTCCCAGTGACCCTGCTGCCTGGGATCGGTTCCCAGTGACCCTGCTGCCTGGGATCGGCTCCCAGTGACCCTGCTGCCTAAGATTGGCTCCCAGTGACCCTGCTGCCTGGGAAGTTACTTTCCTTTGCTCTAACAGCTAGATATTTTCATTATATTTAAAAAAGAAAAGACACGCAACATTAAAACATTTCAGCGTTGAGTTCTTTGTCGTCTGGTAACTTTATGTAGGTTATGTTGCAGCTTGTAAGGGTCCTTCAAGTGATTGTGTGTCACTTTCAAAGGAAACTATACTAGAGTATCAATGTTGCCACTTGTCTAATCTCATACCTCACCAAAGATATGTAACGTCTTGTTATGTTTCCAAGTGGTCTTTTTCCCACTGTAGTCTGCAATTACTGGATTGCATTACTGAGACCCAAGTCTCAAATAGCTGCTGTCACACAGTTCGGGATGTTTGTGTATGAGGACGGTATCTTAGCAATGACTCCCTACATATAAACTAAGTCTTAAACATCACAAAGGATATTCACACAATTGCCCGTGTGCCTTCCGTATGCAGAGCAGCCGGGGAGGTATTAGAAAGCAATTTCAACGTTTCTCGTCCTTCATCAAGTTTTGATTTCGATGCCTCCCCAAATCCAGAATCCACCTGGAAGCGAACTGCTAATCGAGGTGTCGAATGAGACACAGATAGAGGAAGTGTACAGTATATGTGTATTGCAGGAAAGATCAGTCTTTAACACCTTTAAGCCTGTCCTTTAATGTCATTCTTCTCACGACACCAGACACCAGCACCACCAAATGTAAACCTGAAAACAGTCCAGCAGCATCGCTTACCACGTGCCACGCTCTCCCAGTCCTCCCAGATGGGCGACTTTCCCCACCATCCCCTTTAACATTCTTGCTGGGCTGATGTCAGGTTCAGGACACAAGCACCGTCCTTCCGCATCGTTATCTATCTTTTTCTTCTGAAAACTAAAAGGACGGACAGGAGGGCATGACGTAAACCACGACGACTTCTATTCCTGGGGTTAGGCTGAGGCCTTTTTTCTTTGCTGGGCGCAGGAAGAAGTAAAAAAAAAATTGCGACTTTACAGTTGCACAGCAACTTCAGGGCCGGTTTGGGTTTTGCGATAAGTGAAGTCACGTCATTTATTTATAAAGCACATTTAAAAACATTTCTGCTGTACAACACAGTAAACAGACACTGTACAAAACAACCTTCCCTAAAATAAATCCAGCAATAAAATTGCATTAAGCCATACAAACTGCAAACTTGTAAAAAGGTTTGGGTAGCCGTTAAAGACTTGTAAAACTAATTGTAATCCAAAATGTATGTGTTTGGAAGACTTACAGTAGCATCTTTCATGTAACCAAAATTGGTCCAATAAACGAAACTGTATCAATGTGGAAAAAGCTTCTAATCGCCTGACATAAGCCATTTTCGTCATGGCAACGGTCTGCTCGCTTCTTGCATCACACTGTTGCCGGGCTGCCTGTATCAGCACAAACAGGGAATCCCCACTGCAGGCAGTTTAGAAAAATGCGTTTTATGAGGCTGCTGTCCTCTGTCATATCTGCAGTGAGTCAGCCACGCCATAAACTGCGGCTTTATCACGGCATCTGCGGCACGCAGTGATGGGTCGCAGGCACAGCTGGGGCGCCTTATTTGCCTGCGCCGCATTCATTCCTCAGTGAGGATCAGAGGAAATGCCAGATAGTCTCTATCACGGCCTACGTGAGGAGCCTCCGCAAGGCTCGGAGGTAAGACACTGAGTGATGTGGGATCAGTAACGGAGTCTGCTGGCTTATGCCGCGGGGGGGGGTGGGGTCGTTTTGGGGTAATGAAGAGATAACAGCATGCTGGGAGAGGGAGGCAGCCTGGACTGCAGATGCAGCCTTGCGCTGTCTGGGGTCACCGACTTAGAAGTCAGCCCATGGTGCATGGTTCACTGTTTGCTGAAGTTAGGTTCTCACTGGCGTTTGAATGACTGGAAAATATCTGGTATTACAAAGAACAATTAAGTTTCCCAACTCCATGACAGCGATGGGCAAAAAATATACCCCGAAATGTTCTGTTAGTATTTTATGTATTTATTTATTTGTTTATTTAGTTGCTTGTGACGTGTGGCCTTACTTTCTGCATTACGTCAAAATTTATTAATAAGGAAACAATATTTTAAATCATTTATTGGGTCAAATTTGTTTTGTTAGAAAAGAAAATGATGAAGAACCTTAATTTTGCATGTAATAAATGCGTTACTCAAGCACCTGGTTGAATTTAAGTAGTAAACTATAAGCAGTTCAGCAATGTAACCAAACATGATGAAAGTCCAATGTGGCTTCTGCTTTTCCCCTTGAGATGAATTTTCCACAGCTATTAGGATTTCAGCCTGTTGGAATCTGTGCGAGTGTGATTCAGCTCTGGGACCCACTCAAGGGGCCCAAGGGGTCCGGCGTGCCGAGTCTGTCTGGGACTCCCATGGATTCCTCGCATCAGCAGACGGACAGCCTTTAATCACATGACACGTCACATGACAGGAATGACTCCCAACACCACATCTTAATAATACCATTGTTGTTCTGCAGCCACATTAGTCTATTTGTGGTCGTTCCCTCAGGGCAAAATCGCAGCCATGTTGATTTCTCACATTCAATGGCACTATTGAGGCTATTACTGGTTCTCCCATGTACTTGAATTCATTCACCTTTCTTGTCAAGATTAAATCAGTGGTGGATCAAAGAGCCATTACATCACCCCAGAGACAGTGTATCTTATTGGCTGAATCACATAAATGATGATATTGATATTAATACTGATACTGGATATTAAACGCATGTCGTCTTATTATGGGGTGGCACTGGGGCTCATGGTAGAACATTGTTGCCCAGGCATGTTTCACCTGCCTGCAGGTGTCTGCAGTTTGCATGATCTCCCCATTTCATACAGGTTCTTCCAGGTTCTCGAAATCGTCTCTAAATTGCTTGTAGTGTGTGTGTGTGTGTGTGTCCCGCGATGGACTGACATCCTGTCCGGGGTGAAGCCCCTGTCTTATGCACTGTGCTGCTCTGGATGAGTTTCAGACCCCCCCTGTGACTCAGAGCAGGCTAAGTGGTTGGAAGATGGATGAATGGATTGATGCATGGATGGATGGATGGATGGATGGAATAATGATGGATGGATGGATGGATGGGTGTATGAGGAATCTTCCATAAGTACTTATCCATTATTAGGTCACAGTATAATATAAATACAGTTAGGCTGCTTTAAGAGAAATACAGTGTGAAAGCATAAAAAAACATCAAGTAAAAGCTAAATCAAAGCGATTACTTTTTCTGTAAAAACTTTCTTTTGAATGAATGTTCTTTAATAGCTTATGGCTCCATCTGAAATAGCGGATTTGTGGTCCTACGCAGAAGACTGGCACGCCTCTCTTGTAGGTACGTCCGAGCTTTGTCCCGCAACCTGCCTGAATGTGCCGGAATGTGACACCAATGTGACGGAAAGCAGAGGCCGCCTTTGTTCCCCCACCCCCCTCCCCCGGAGATGCCGAATCTCGGTCTAATCCCTGAACCCTGCTATCTCCAACAGTGGGCCAGGACAAATGGTCAAGCTGCCTGGGAAGCAGCAGGTGCCCCTGCTGTCAAATGACCATTTGCGCCTCTGGCCTTAAGCGCCCCCCCCCCAGATGTGGGGGCTTACTATCAGCTGGCAGGGCCTTTGAAGTGAGCGGGAGTCTAAGGGAACCCATGACTCAAAGGCGACTCCGGGCGCGGAAAATGAGGTCATCGAAGTGAGGCCGCGTGGGCGGAAGGATGGGCACGTGGCGTCTGCGGAGCGACTTACTCACGAGGATGTGGTGCAGACGGCTTTCGGGGCACAGCTCCCTGCTCGCCGTCCGCAGACCCCTCACCTCTGCCGGTTCTGCACTCCGTCCGCTTCATACCTCCAACAGAAAGTCAAGGTTTTTTTCACACACTGTTGTCAAAGGACATTAGTGGGAAAGAGGGCTCTTATGCCTCCCTCGGTGCTGCCGTTCTAGACTCAAATCCGCTATAACCTGTTGATTTTACAGTTTACGGAGGCGCTGACCTCCAGTGAGGTCAGAAAATGCAGCGGTAAAGGCGCCCACTCCCGAAAAGGGTGGGAGTACAGGCCTGTCGCATGGGTTGCATATCCAGAAGCAGACATGCACAGACATCTGCGTTAATGCTACACTGACGAGTGACAAAGACAGAAAACACTCGCCCGGACATCACAAGAAGCTGCCTCGACTGATGATGGCTGAACAGCAAGGTTCAAAGGCTTGAAGGACTTTTAAATGTTGTCATGCCACATTCCTTTATCTGGGCATGCAGAGGTATGTTGCATGATATCCTGGGGGGAGCTGCAATGTGGGTTATTAAATAAATCACAGCGTGAGTGTTGCATGCAGCAACCTGAGGTGATATGCTTATGGATCAGATCCAGCAAGCGAATAAAAAGGCGCGATTATTAAACTATAATGTCTCCTTTTGCATCACCTAAGCAATTTGTATGATTTGGGTTTTTTTTTTCTTTGCTAAACTATACATGAGGCATTACCAGAGTGTCAGGACCTCAAATCCTAATCAAAAGCACAACAGGAAGCTGACACTTTCTTTATTTTCCTACATTCTACTACTGCCTAAGGACAGAGAAACTACAGAAGTTATGGGAAATTATATGGGAAATCAGATACTGTTCTGTACTATAATCAAGCGCTCAATGAATAACCTCAGCCTTACAGTACATATAAACCCATACACTGCATTATATATGGGTATATTTTTTGGCCTAAATAGGGTGTAGTACTAATGTAGTAGTATTTAGCAGTTGCCTCATTTATCAAAAAAGGAATGTAAATTGCAGTTATGTTCTAAAATGCTGCTCAAAACTTATTCCTTGTTTCTAGAGGAGGTTAATATAATTTACATGTCTACGGTAAGAGAGAAGGGACACACCACAAGCCACATGACTCTGCCGTATCCTGTGTAGATCTCATTTACGTTGCTCATTTGCTTGAAAAAGCGTCTTAACAAACGCAATTTCTAACGCTTATGCTTTTTATAGTCTGAAGTGCCAAGTGTGCAACCGGGTATTTTATTAAAGGTAGAGTTAGCAGGAGGGCAGCACTAGTTGAGACACTGATACTCCTGGAAACATTACAGATCCAGGAACCACTAAAACGTCTGCTGATCGTATCAACTGCTGAAGTCGACGGGTCACCCATGACATGCCTAAAATGTCCCTAATATGCTTCTGTGTTTCATTTCTATCCTTTAATGTGTTACTTATGGTATTTTCGCTAGTTCTATCCGGGAAGAGAGTCGCATATCCTTAATTCAGACAGCAGGTGGGGTATTAGTTAAGGTGGGACATTGGGGCACCAAAGCAGCAGGCCTCTGCCACGGTGACTTGGGAACCTTAATTAGAGTGTGAAGCTATATGAGATGGTAATGAATAAAGACACAAAAGCTGTGTGAGCTGTTTTGGGTTCACCGGTTGGCTGCCACGTCCACTGTGATGATACCTGCCACACTTCCGTCACAAACAATGGGCCCCTATATCATTGACTCTTCTGCCCTTATTATTATTTTATTAAGCTATTGAGTTTTTTATTTTTGAATTACTGCTGGACCTGATTCACGAATTTCGTTCTCTGGCTAATACTTGGACCAAAATAATTATTTAAATATTTAATAGTGATTTATTTTACTCATTTCTATGTTTCTGAACTGATTTGTAGAAGCTCTGCTGCCTGATTCTTCTCATTTATCCATCCATGCATGCATCCATGCATCCATCCATCCTTCATCCATCTTCTATAGCTGCTTATTCAGTATAGGGTTACAGTAACGGAGGCTATCCTGGGAAATACAAGACCCAGGCGTGGGACCCCATCCCACCAACTGTGTAATTTAATGTCGATTTTGTTATTGGGCATTTTTGGGCGAGTGTCCCATTGTTAGCAACTGCTAAAGTCTGGACCCAGGTAACTGACGGACAGGGGATGGATGGATGGATGGATGGATGGATGGATGGATGGATGGATGGATGGATGTGCAGTTACAATATACTTGAATGACAAGATGACACTGTTTACCACTGTACTTTCTAGAAAACATCCAGTATACTCGTGGATTTACTCACCCAGCCACTAACATACCATGTTTGGCTAATCAATACCTCATCCAAATATTTAACTAATTAAGTTAATTAAGTAGGCAAGCTGGTGGTGAAATGTAACAAATGCATGGAATGGCTGAGGTGTTCCTGATGAAGCCTTGGGAACCCAACTAGATATCAGGTTCTTTCTGGAGTTATGGTGTTTTTACTCTGTTACTGTTGACTTCAATATGTTCTGAAGATGAAGTGTGCTTTATTTTGAGCAAATAGATATATGGCTTTAAACATTTTCTTTGGCAGCATAAGACTCTTGCACAGTACTGTATATATACTTTATACATTACCTGCTAAACGTTTTTCACATTGTACATACAGAATATCTGTGAAACACATTTGGTAGTATATATAAGCACGCCTGTGAAATCAGGGTGGGAATAGTGAAACTACTCCAAACAATCGTCAGGTTATTATGGTTGTTTAATGATATACGATTATATAATAATTCCAACCTTCACTATGGCAAATGTATAGTTTGGGTTTATGAATTTGCTCAAATTGATGAATGATGTCAGAATTTGTGCAAGAAATAAGAAACCAGGGCATTTCAATGATCCGGCAAACATGTGACCGGTGGTTTTGAGGTAAGGTTTAAAAAAAGCATTAGTTTTGGCATGAACCCAGTACACCACCCTCTTAACAGCACCCACTTAACACCCCCCCCCCCCCCAAAAAAAAAGCCAAGTGTGGTGAGAGCCTAGTGCAATAAGGCAGTGTTCCCCAATCTAGTCCTCTGGGACCCACAGTCGGTCCATGTCTTTGTTCCCTCCCAGCTCCCTGCCAGACAGTCCACATTTTTGCTTCCCTACCGGCGGCTGGGAGGGAGCAAAAACATGGACCATCTGTGGATCCCCAAGGTCCGGATTGGAAAGCACTGCAATAAGGATAACGTTTCACCAGTATGGGCTGGGAAGTTTGGATAGAGTCAAGCACATGAGTGTCTCTTATCAGCGAATTACTAAAATTACCGTTGAATAATTCATGTTTTGTGTGTTTTCACTCAAAGTGAAGGGTTTCTTAGAAGAGCCAACTTCAAACATACTATAAGTACAGAGGAATTTCCTGGTTTCGTATTGTACCCCAGTGTAAATAGCAAATACAGTGGTTTTACAGGAGAACTGAACCCAAATGACAACTTTGATTTTCAGTGTAAGGGGTTTTAATTATTCTTTTTGACAGGGACCTCGTTTTTAGTTTTTTTCCCTTAGTGTAAGAATAACCCTAGAACAACAAGAACTGTCAAAATTGTCCATAATGATATACTATAATTAAATATTATTATAGTACAATAACAGAGTATTATATAATAATAATCACTTTTAGCTAATTTTACCTATTAGTTAACCAGCTGTGCTTGACTTGACTCTTTGGCCCTCAAGTGCTGTTAAATACATCTATATGGTTTTACCTGTACCAGCCTAAAATATTAGAAATATTGTGTAATTTAACTCTTGAAAGTAAATATTCCCAAACATCCATCCATCCATCTATCCAACCATCCATCTTCCAAACGATTGCTCCATTGGTCAACAATACTTTTATAAAATGAGATGTAATTCGGCATTTGGGCGTGAAATATGAATACGGTCACATTCGTGTTGACAGATTGAGTTCTTGCCTGGAAATATTTCATTGGAATCGCATCTCGGTAAAATGCATCTCTGGGCTCCACAACGCCCTTTTCCGTAAGCGCAGGCTCTCGTCCCCCGCCCCGTTTCCCCATTCCTCCAGCCGCGTAAAGGCAAGCACAGCGCTAAGGCCTGACCTTGTCCTTCGCCGCTGTGGGGCTGTGGGTTTTGGGTCTGGGACAGGAACTCCCAGTACAGACACTGTGTCTGCGAGAGCACAGCCTACTGCACAGTAGAACACTTTGTTCGCTACCACCAAGGAAAACCTGGACAACAAAAACATGCACACTGGAAAAATGAACATTTGAGAGGTGCACCCCACACCCTCCCCCCAAAAAACATGCTTGGATTTCAGTGGTAAATAATATAGTATTTCCTTCCGAGGGAGAAATATTAACTAGAATTCAAGGAGCACAAAGCCTGAAGATAACATATTGCCTATTGGCTCTGAGTCATAAGTCAGTGCTCCCCAAGTTACTTATCTTTTATAATGTCAGCCTTTCGAATAAAAGAAAAAAGAAAAACAACAGACATATCGGAAAAAAGAAAGAAAAAGTAAAGCTTTGGAATGGCCGGGGGGAATTTATTTCCGAGAGATTTTCTGAGAGCTTAAGAGAGATGAAGCAATATATAGATAGGAGAGTAATCCTCGATATATGTTAAAGGCTACACAAAATTGTTTTAATTATCTCCAAAAAAATGTATCTGAATGTAGTCGCTATAACCAGAATGGACTTGGATCATATATTTTCTGAAAATATGAAAGACCTCTTACAACATGAGGATGAATATTATAATGTTTATAGTTTAATATATGACCCATTATCTAGATTCCATTTGGCCTCCTAATCTTAATTATTTTTCTAGAGAGAGTGGGGTATACACCATCATGTAGCAAACACACCAGGTGATTGATTTCCATGTCAGCCGGGGTATCTGTCTCATATCAAACAGGTGACATATTAACCTCCGACTTGGAGTCTGTAATCTCTGTCTGGAAGCGCTTGCTGTGTTGAGCAGAGAAACCTTTTAGCTCTCCTCTGCAATGCGTAGCCACATTCAGTGGCCAACCAGAGACCGCAAAGAAGCAATCCCCCTCAGACCGCGCCCCATTGGGGAATCCATTCCTCTGGACCTTCCAGGACCTTCCAAGATTCTATAACTTCCAGCTCATTGAAAGTATCAAAGACATTGTGTAGCTGCTTCCTACCGCCACAGAAACATTAACATGCTTGTGGAACGGTTTTATACTATTAAAAATAAATATTTAAAAGTTCCTTGAAGGTTTTGCAATATTATACTGTACATTCATTTCGCTTGGCCGCATTTAGGAGTGAGTGGGTACAATGTGGGGAATTTGAAAGGCATGGTGAATGATGAAAGGCTGACATTCATAGAGCGCTCCTTCAAAACCCAAAGATAGTGGAGATTCAGGCAAATTCAATTTTCTTTAGGAGTCGCAAGTCTACCTTTAAACGAGTCGAGAAATGTTTCAAAGAGTCAGCCTGTAACCATTCTGCTGAATCAGGACTGGTGCTAAATTCCAATGAATTCTGTTCTGCTTAGGATGGTGATGTGTTTTC
>JAODJW010000081.1:9654122-9671952 GCA_026777045.1 Hyperopisus bebe | reverse complement strand
AAACAGAAAGGCTTTGAGTGATATGACCCCCCCCCCCCCCCGGCCCTCCCAGAGGATGCCAGCATGACACACATCATGCGGGCCACAACTAAAAGCTAGGGGTGGGTGCAGTGAGCACAACTTCTGGTGACCAGATGGGGGGTGATGCGTACACTGACTGCCTCAATTTCCCCCAAGGGGATCAAGTATCACGTGATTGGCTAGTTTTCCCTGACATGGAGGTAACTTGCCAGGTGATTGGCTAGTTTTCCCTCAGATGGAGGTAACTTGCCAGCTGATTGGCTAGTTTTCCCTCAGATGGAGGTAACTTGCCAGGTGATTGGCTTTGTTTCAGCTACAAAGACAGAAAATCATCCTTCCTCTGAGGGTGCTGATGAGCTCTCAGCAGGTCACTCCTCTCCGTCAGCCACACTAATCTCTCACAGGCCACATTGTTTACCACTCACCCCCCTTGCAGTTTTTATTACCTTCAGGTACACATAAGAATTCTCATCAGAGAACCCCCCCCCCCCCCCCCCCCCCCCCCCCCCCAGCCAGCATTCATACTGCGGATTGACTAGAAGCTGCTCCAGCCTGATGAAAACCCTTGTTGGCTGAAATGTAACTCAGCTGCCGACTTCTGAGCTTTTTCTGGTCGGATTTTTTTTGCGTCCCGCATCTTCACTGAAGATTAATAAGCTTCTCTGTCCTAACAAACTCATCTTTAAAGATCATTATCAGTCACACTGTTGTTTTGCTGACGAGTCCTAAAATCAGGACTTTTTTTTTGTTAATTTTCCTTCCACAAACTGTCCAATTGCTAAATACATTAGCTCTAATCCTAGTGTCTAACCCATGCATTTTTAGATATGTGGTTAAATATGTTATATTTGGTAATAAGAGTTTTAAATGCAGTAACTTAATAGTTTGCCAATGGAAGTTAGCAGTAGTATTTAAAAATCCACTGAAACACAAAAAAACAGCAAACATAGAGAAGAGGGTAACATTTTGTTTAGTGCTTTACATAAAATGCTGCTTTATTTTTTGGGTATTTCTCCATGGGTCACAGCCAGTAATATCCGTTTTTTATATCTTTTGCTTTTATTTCAGTTTATTTATTTTGCTTTTTAACACTGTTTTATATAATGGTATTTTGTGTCTCTGTATGCAATGTACTGAAAATGACGCGTGAGAATAAAGCCCTTCTTGACATGCTTGGAGTACTCCATTACCATTACTAACAATGCACCAAGATGGCGGAGTGAGGCGATCGTGTAATATTATCGTAACCTTATAAAGCAACTAACAAAATATTTCATTATGAACAATTTGAAGGTACTTTAGTGGCTACAATTGTGAAAGCACTTCTAATTTTTAGAGACTGCAGAACCTTATTCTGCTTTCAGAAATATCATACACTGAACGATTAAATAAGTAACTGGAGCAACAATTGAATAAAGTTCTGCAATCTCTAAAAATTGGAAGCGTTTCCACAATTTTGGCTAGTAGTGTATTACTCAACTGTTGAGATTATGTGAGACTCTAAGCACCAAAGAACAGGCCAGAGAAAAAACAGAAGCTAGCAGACAAATGTATTGCCCAATGTATGTTTCTGTGAAGACCAATGTAACCTTCATAAGGTATAACAAAGTACGATAAGCAAAAAAAAATCTCATATGATGAGTGTACAATCATATACCATATTTACAACGCATTCTAGAGGTCTGATCTTTTCTTATTTTAGGCTGAGTGTGAATAGGACTAAATTGGTTTTTTTATGTTTTTTTTTTGTTAACTTTTATGTTAGCTAAGCAGGGTCATGTTGCATGAGTTTTGCAAGGGTCAACGCAAAAGTCACAAAAGATTTCGTCAACCTCAGTGTGACCCGTGACACTTATCGGGTGCAGACGTTTTTTTTTTCTTTTAAACGGTACCTACACAGAGAAGTGGGCAATAACACAGAGAAGTGGGCAATAACACAGAGAAGTGGGCAATAACATACTCACTGTAAATCAAGCTGTCGGGACACTGTAAAATTTACTGCCGGAGAAGGATTTCATGGAGAGTGATAAGCAGTAGCCTGAATAGCGTAAGTGTTAGCCGCCCAAAATGAATGTCCCTGTTAACAACATGAGGTTTCCGCTGGGATGGTGATACAGCAGGGAAGCAGTGCAGAGGATCTCTCCCCTGGCCTCCACGAGCGGTCAGTACCTGGGGGCGGAATTCAAGGGCTCCTCTTGTGTAACTCGTTATGCAGCCAGGAGTGTGTGGTAGGGTTTACACAACAGCACGCTCACTGAAAGGCTGTACATTCACGCCTAGGCTGCTCTAAGTGGTCCCCAGGCGAAAACACTCCGCTCCTCTGTGATCACTGAGGCTACACGTCGCTCCTCAGCGAATCAGCTTCGCGTGGACCTGCTGGAAGCGGACGCTTCTACAGCGCGGCAGTCGATGGCTAACGTTCAGATTTGACGGTAGGCAGAAAGGCAGATGGGGCTTCGAAAGCGAAGCAGCCCGCCCTCGTTCCCCTGATGAAGGTCGGCCTGCTGACGATGAGTTCGGAAGACCTTGCCGCCCAGGTACATGGTGTCGTTGTCTCGCCATCTCTCGACAGGGATCTTTCACGTCACTGTGGTTAGGGTTACACTGATAGCTAACTCCCACATTCAACTCTGTTAGCCCAAGGCCACAGCCACTGCATTTACTAGTTGGCCAAACCCGGTCCCAAGGTAGGCAGTAATACACACCTCTAACCATGCATAGTACAGCATGCTTTGCACACCTAAGATTGCAATGTGGGTGCGTTCTTTAAATGATGAGGTGTTTCAGCTTTAGACATTTTCAGCAATATAACAACAACAACACGGCATCCTTTATTTCCGATATCAATCCCTATAGGTCCGACTACAGTTAGGTCAGAAGTAGGTCATTTTGTCACTAGGAGTTCCAAAGCAGGGGAACACAAGTGTCATTATTCAGTCAGGGAGGAAGCACTATTTTATGGGTGTTGCTGGGGATGGAATGTTATGCTGAAAGAGAACATTTGTTTAGTCGTTTTGTCAGGGAGGGAAGTTTAGTTTGACCAAGGTCAGCCCTGGACTTTTTGGGAGACTTTTATGTGAGATGTTCCTCATTTTCAGGGCACTTTCTCGTCCTAAAAACCACAGATGAATTGAAATAGTATCATTCATTAGTGCTTTTATCTGAAATTTGGACCTTGTCTGGACCTTGTAGACGTCATCTCAAATGAGAACGTAACTCACACACCAACCTTCAGATTCCAGTCCCGTGTAGTACATACATTTTGACAATAAGTTAGCTTTAACAAGCAGAAATTAAATTATGAGAAAATTCATAAAACATTTTCATACACTGTCAGGAAAAACAGTACCAATTTGTACCTTTGACACAATTGCTTGTCACTGGGCCCGTACCTTTAAGGGTCCGCCAATAGTACCCTCATCACTAGTGAAAAATCACTACGGTCTCCATCCATTTCTCATACCTGTTTGTCCTGTGCAGGGTCGTTTGGGGCAGGTGCAGGTAGTTATAAATGTAATGCAGTGGCCTGATCTATATGCTCTCAAACAAAAGAAACGTCTTCCAAAACAGCAAATACATAATGCAGCTGGTATGTGNNNNCCCCCCGCCCCCCCCCCCCCCCCCCCCCCCCACAGATAAACACATTCTCTGAAACGCACAAGCACACGCCCCACATAGAATAAATTCATTCACCCAGATACAGACGATAGAGTTCCAAAAACGCTGCTGCCAGTGAGTTTGTCCCCGAGGACTCACTCTGCTTGTTTCACAAATTAGACAGAGGTGTTTCTGACCGATTAGAAGAGGTACCCCAAACTCTTTTTGTGTTTTTCATATGCAACATGGACATAGTTTGTGCTATCAGGTATGATGTCAAAAGTTTGGAAAAGCATTGTTCACTTTGAACTCTTTTGAAAAACATGTCAAATTTGGTCATAGAATAGTGCATTTTCTCCCCACATCTGTTAAGTTTGTCCTTTGCTGCTTGCTGTAGTGGAAGGTGTCAGATGACGATATTCTGTTCGTATGCTGGCTGGTCCTGATAGCTGAGTGGCCGTCTTGCAGGAACAAGGTGTGGCGACGTTTCTGCCACCGGGGAAGAAACAGAGTAAGCAAGTTTCTACAAATCACAGCAATATTATAACTGCGAGATACATAAAAATGAAAAGCGAGACAGCCCTTGTGTTCCTGCTCGCTTTGCTACACTTCCAATGTATGGTCAGACGTGACGACGTGCTACAGGGATGGCAAAGTGGGACACTCGTGATTGGATCAAAAAAACTGCTATGATCGAGGAATAAATGTATTGTTAGGTTCATATTACTGTAACAATGTCTGCAGGTCAAGATTAAAGCATTTATTATACTGAACACATTAAATGGAAAAAGTTGCATAAGATTCCACCTGCATTCCTGGTCATGTGGTTTGAGAGATGAGGGTGTCGAAGACGTCCTTGGCCTCCCTCGTGTCCTGATATTCTCTGGGTTCCATATATTCCCCTTCCTACTTTCCTCTATGCCATCGGAGGGCTTTAAATGACATTTCTTTGTTTAAATAAGTGAAAGGACCTGCAGGTGACCAAAGGAAAACCTGGTACTTGCTAGAATGGAGCTGAGGGGCACTTTCCATTTACAGACACAGGTTATTCTGTAAATTTCTTACATCTAAAACCATTGCCAGTATCATTGTCCCAGGACCACACATATCATATCCTAGTAAATATGTGTCTCTCAGAGCGAGGCGGCAAGTCCCAACCAGACACTGCAGTAATCATTTTAATATATGTTTGCAGGGGTGTTGACTTCAGGTATGACACAGAGACATTCTTCCAGGATTAAACTGGCAGAGAGGACACAGTTTGGCAAACACCGGTTTTCATTATCGGATGAACGACCAAGAAATGGGGGCCACTTTTTGGGGGAAGGTCTGCATTTTAAGACGCGGATTATGAAACTCCTAACAGAGGCAGTCTGGGTGTTCCGAACTGTCGCTCTTGTTACAGGAAGGAAGATGGGTAACGGGAAGATGGGAACACTGTCAAGTCAAGTCAAAGTATCTGTATTGTTGTCTCAGCTCTGTGATGCATGGGTCATACAGTGAGATGATATTTCCTTTCTCTTGGTCATAGTGCAAAAAAATAAAATAAAATATAAATATGGTAGACATA
Source organism: Hyperopisus bebe (assembly GCA_026777045.1). Classification (NCBI taxonomy): domain Eukaryota; kingdom Metazoa; phylum Chordata; class Actinopteri; order Osteoglossiformes; family Mormyridae; genus Hyperopisus; species Hyperopisus bebe. Next base: position 9,666,764 of record JAODJW010000081.1, on the reverse strand, counting down.
TAAAACACACGACATACTTAAACGACAGTATAATCTAAACATAAGAAAGAATTCAAGACTTAAGCCATAAGTAAGTCAAAGCAAAAATCCCTGATTACAGTGGGTCATTTATACTTTTTTGTCTTTTAAAACCAGGCGCCGCACTGGTTAAGTTAATAATCGGTGCACAGTAAGCCTATAAGTTCACATTGGCTTTTAATTCTTTTATTCCTTAAAAGAAGAGCAGAAGCCCAAACAGGTAGAGGCGGCCTATTATGGGGATGCCGTAGCCTGTTAAGCCAGCTCGGTATCATCCCTCAACAGGAAGGGGAAATTTTCAACCCCTGGAGCTACGAAAAAACCTGAACCCGCACTCCGGGAGAGTTGAGTCACGGAGGCTCGGCCTCTGAACAGGCAGGGAAGGGGAGAAGAGAACAGGCGCGGAAGGAAAGTACCGAATAAAAAACACAAACACACATAATCGCCCCTATTCTTTGTTTTGTTCCACGGTGCATTAAACCGAGGGGAGGGCAGGTATGGATTTGGCACAGGGGGCTGTGAGTCAGCCCCACTCCCTGTCTCCAGGGAGCACCCCCCCCCCCCAGCAAGCCGCCACGCGCCCGTGCACCTGATGGGCTTTCCGGCACATTCCACCAGCAGCGGCGACAGGTCAGGGCAGTGCTCCCAGACACTGATACACTTGTTCTGTAGCCACAGGTGTAGCTGCTGGGTGGAGCCACTCTTGTGGTGCGTACCTCCCCAGGTTAGTGCAGCTGCCAGCTCTGCCTGCCCACTCCAAGCACCATGCACCAGCAGCCAGGGTGCTAGTGGGCCAATTAAACACTAACCCTGGGTTTATCGCTTCCAAATAATCTGCATAACCTACGTTTGGAAATCAGTCGTGTTTCGAACAAGTAATAACATAACGTAAAATTTCTAACAGACATCTCTGATTGTCCATGTAACCCTGATCAGAGTATGAAAACACGATGGATTTTTTTGCCAAACGAAAGAGAGTACAAGCACTCAAACCAGGGACACATGGAGGAGCGAAACTGAAAACAGAGGTTTCTTTTCAAGCGAATGGCTGGATGCTATGAGCTCATCAGCAAGCCTGACCACCTAGTGTATGACTTCCTGCAAAACCTTTTTGCCGAACCAAAAAAAGAAATTAAAAAAAAGGACAGAAGTTTCTGTGACTCAGTACCAGGTTTCCTCCCAGGGGTACCGGCTTCTCGAAATCATCGGCACCGAGGTGCCAAGGAAGGATCGCGTGTCGCCTCCGCACCTGAGCCCGTCGACTACGGGACACTGAAGGGCGTGCGAGTAGGAGTGCCCCCAGGGGAGCACGGAGGAGGTCAGCACGCCGCGCAGGCCGGGACCTGCCCCGTGATCCCACAAAGGAAAGCACTTGCCTGTGGCAGGTGCAAGGCAGGACGACGCCGAGCAGCTCCGAGCCGCGATGCTGAACCTGCAGCGCTGTCAAGGCAAGTCGGAGATTCGGTAACCGCTCGATTCAAAAATACTTTAGCTGTACTTTATTGTACGCCGTAAGACTATACCACGGCAAGCCTGGTCAGGCTGACTGGCAGATCAGCAGAAACAATACCCCTAGAAACTTCTCCTACACACTAAAATCCACACATCTGGGCAGCGTTTCAGGAAATTAAATGCCGGTTACCCCTCCATTAGAAATCACATACCTGCTGGTCTTATATAAAGCCAATTTGTATATATTATATATCTCATAAAGTCTGTGGCATTTCTTGACAAATTAACTTTTTTTTTTTTATCTTGAAGGGATGTAAATAGCAGATTGTCATAAGTTGTATATCAGCTGAAACAGCTCCCTACCCAATTATTGTGCTAACTTTGGGCCTTGATATTAGTATGGTGAAACCGTCATGAATATTGTATGTTAAAAGACCATCAGCTGACGATCTTTGTTTTCAGCTACTTTCGCACGAAAAAGCTGCATAAATAGACTGCAGCACATATCCGACGTGAGTAAATCAAACATCCCCTCAACACGAAAGCAGTAAAAAATGTGTCCAGAGGCAGAGAAACTGATCAGTTGAGTCTCACCGGCTGCCAGAATGGAAGAAGCAACTATAGAGGCGAACGCTGCTTCTCCAGAGCAGTCAGGAGACAGTCAGCTGTCTGGAGACTCTGGATGATAATACCGTAATGATCAGCTTTTGTGTAATTATCCTCATTGGAGATTGGGAGAGAATTCTCTGCAGCTTCCTCCATGGGTTGATCCTTAGTTGCAAACTCATGAAAGATACGTAACTTTGTTCTTTTCGAATGCACCAGGTATAGCTTTATTTGAATGTTTTCTTACCGCCTCTATCGCTATAACTAGGGTCCAAGGGTAATATGACCTGACACAGAGAGCCATGAAAGTGGCACCTGTAAGTGGTGACGCATGGCGGGCAGCCAAGAGCTATGTAAACAAGCGTGTCGAGTCGTGTCGAGAGGATTCCTGTAATCGCAGCCCGGGCCATGGTGATCTGTGTAGAGGACTGTGAGAAGGAAATGAGCAAAATGCTCCACAAAAAGAATGTTCTTCAGGATCCATGGGGCAGACCAAGAAATTCCTTGAATAATTTATGAAGAACATCTAAGACAGATCTTGTTTGATATACATAGAATGGGGAATATAATATATTATTTAGTTCACTTACACAAAGAAGGTAAAAATATGTATTTTATCTTCTAAATATCATGAAGGTCAATAGCACTTTAATTAATCCATTAATTACATGTTCTAAGTATCTTTTTACTTGTATGTAAATAAGATAGATCTTTAAAATCTCTTGGTGAAAAAGTTGGATGGGTTGTAAATTGTTTTATATGTAAATGTCAGTTTGGCCGTGCCGGGTGCATCACAGATATTTTATACTGAAAAGCCTGATGTATTATTACTCAATGTTACCCTATAAAATAGACAATGGCTGACTATCACACACCTCTGTTTTTTCCCTGATTTATTTCATTGGACAGAATGGTAGTCATTCATAAACAATGTCATAAGTATTTCAGTGTGGCTGAGGGTTGTTGTTGGCACACGAAACATTTTCCAGATCATAAATGCAGGTTAGCGGAGCATAAATCATTGGCTCAGAATTTCCAGCTTTTACTGGACTTCCTCCAGTTTGCCCATTTTTAAAATCCACAGAATTTATCAATATTCTAAAGGTCATTGTTTGAAACGATTCATATATATATATATATATATATATATATGTATATTTTTGCTTTGCAAATAATGTCTGACCATAGTTTGTTAGCATGTTGGTCTGAGGATGACTTTGTGTTGGGCACCTTTAATACGGCCATATAACCAGCCTATACAAGAATGGCTTAAAAATAAAATCACTAGTTATTATTTCTATCCCTACCTTTTGCACTGAGTGAAAATTTAACGCCTGATACTGCTGCTGATTGAGAATAATATCTAACTGTACAGAAAGATAATTTTTCATCCCTTGTGACATTTTCAGCCTAATTCGGCATGGACCATTAACTCTTGTTTGTCATAGAGAATGGATGGTTTTATTGTTCTGTAGATATTTACTACATGCAAAATTGCAAATGGGGACCAACGGAGAACGATACCACTTATGGGTATGCTATAATCCATCCATCCATTTTCCAACCCGCTTATCCTTCTGGGTCGCAGGGGGTCCGGAGCCTATCCCGGAAGCTATGGGCATGAGGTGGGGGAACAACCTAGGACTGGGGGGCCAGCCCATCGCAGGACACACTCACACACCATTCACTCACACCCCAGTCACTATGTGCTATAATGATGTTTAATTTTTTAATTTGACCATTTCATTTTTCTTTTCATTCATGCATGTTGCATTATATGAATATGGCGAATTGCTCCTCGACAATAACTGATTAACTGATGGATAAAACACTCAAAAAGGAAAAAGAAGCTGCATTTGGAATGGAAGATCCGCGGTTAACCATAGCGCCATGTTGTCAGACGCTATTTCAAAAAGAGGTGCCTGCTGAAGTTCAGAAAATGAGGACACGAGAGAGCGGTCTGAACTGGACCCTGATGCTGTTGTTTCATTAGGCTTATTCTGAAGCAATGCCCAAAGCACACTGGTGCAGTCCGTATCAAAATATTCTCACGTTTATGAGCAGTCATGGCAGACCCTAGGGATGTAGGGTGCTTGCCTCTGCACCTAGAGGTCATGGGTTCAAGTCCAACCTTTGGCACAGCCATCATTGGGTCCCTGAGCAAGACCCTTAACCTCAAGTTGTTACAGGGGGGCTGTCCCTGAATTTAGAAAAATGGAAGTCACTCTGGATAAGAGTGCTTGCTTAATGTAAAACGTAGCTTTTATGAAAATCCACAAAAAATATACACATTTGGTTTAATTAATTTCGACTTTATTATGCTCTGGATTCTTTGACAGCCAATGAGCTGTATTGCAGTGTCATCGAAAAAGCTCCATTCTGCACTGGTTTGTTTAACATTAATAATCAGTAACCAGACATATTCGTCTGTAGAACCAGTGGCAGGTACAACCTCAGGAAACACAACTTCTTAGGGAGTTTCCACCAGGAACAGATTTCAGTCCACAGGATCTCGCTTTAACCATGAAATATCTGTACCTGTATCTATATAAATTTGTGATGAATAAACTGTAAAGATCACGGCATGTCAAAAAGTGTCACATATATTTAAATTGACTCCATGACCACATGAACACCCAGACATGTGACCCAAAGGGAGTCCTGTAAGAGTTCCATCCTATTCCAAAGTCTAATGAAAGATCTGCTGTTCAAGCAAAGTACCTCAGCATAAATATTTCAGTAAAACTGTCCAGTAGAATATAAATATAGCGATATTGTAAGTGCCTGCAAATTAAGAAAGCAAATAAATAATTGAAAGTAAACAGTCCAAAGGCCTGAATTTAACTGTACCTCAAGTCTCCATCCGCTTATCCAGTATGATGTTACTGGGTATGTCAGTATATACGCCGTTCAAAGAAAATCTTGAGGCACTTTCTTAATTCTATAAAAATGTTGCAAATTTATCAGTTTCATAACAAAAGTCCAAGCAATGTTTAACAAATCTGCACATGTCACCCACACTGATATTTTCCTTTTTAATAAATGGCACAATTTATTTGACTGACTCATTCAGTTCTATTCTTGCCATTTTGCTACTAATTGCATTCATACTCATTGGCTATCAAAAGGATACTAAACACAAAAAATTGGCGTTTTATGTTATTGCAAAGGCATTAGTAATTAAAAAGCATCCAGTGAGATTGCTTTGTTGATGAACTTTTAAAGTCCAAACAGCTCTTTTAGAACTTTCATTTGGGTTTCCATTTATTTAAATTCCAGTACTCGAAATGAATTTTTATTTAATACTGCTGGTTGTGTCTAATGTGATATATATTTTTGAAAACAATTGAATAAAATAATTATTATTGTTATAAAACCAATAAATTTGCAATAGTTTTACTGAATTAAGCAAGCATTCAAAGACTTCGAGTGAGCACTTTATGTAAGTGCATGTTTACCCATCAAAATGAACATTTTATTCTTCTAGAATTGTTGGTTAATGGAGGTCAGCAGATAAGGCAGTTACAATGTTACAATGATTCAATTTCCCGATGTCCTAAGTTACATCCATTGTCAAACATGAAGGCTCATTTTTCAATTACCAAATCGTGTCAATCGATAATAGTCCATAAAGTTTTAAGTCTGCACCGTATCAGCTATTGTCCTATCCGGACAAGATGGCGACTTCCAAGAGTCGCTAAATGCTCTATTGTCATCAACAACCATTACACAGAAAAATCTCCTTCAGGCTGTCATTTTCCATTCTCTTTGGAATGCTGGCTTTCTATAAATATTGTAGAAATTAGAGTCCAATCCTTTATATCAGAGTTGATATAATTGATTTAATTGGGGTAGCTTTGTGAGCAACCAATTTATGTCATCACTTTGCGGTTAACGTCATTGTCTAATGCTAATAAATCCTATCGGGTTCAGCCTACTTGGGCCAGATGTCCACTAGACCCTGGGAAGAACAACTTTTTAGATTCGACTGAGCCCTTTTTGAGCGTTTCAGTGATAATTTCCTTTGAGCACATTATAAATATATGTCACAGCAGTTAATCTCATTTTTACTATATGTTTCAGTCGCTAATCTAGACGAATTCAAAAAACGCAGATATTCCTTAACTTTAGCTTCCTCCTAGAAAAGCACTATTGGCACCCTTGGTAAGTGCAGTTTTCCCAGTAAACAAACACAGATGTGAGGGACTTTTTCTGATTTTATAGACTTGGAGGGAAAACAAAGGTTCAGTCTTGTAAAATTCAGTCCACATAATTATTTGTGACCAGATAAAATGTACATTTTCATGCCAGCATTCTGAATGCTGCTAAGTTTTTAGAGATGGACACCTGAGGGTGTTCCACAAAGCAGGATTTCTTGCTTAGCTGGATAACTTGTCAGATTTAAGGTAGTCTGTGCTATATGTAAGTGGACAAATGCACAGCCAATTTAACCCAGACTACCTTAAATCCAGCTAAGCAAAAAAATCCTGCTTTGTGAAACAACCACCAGAAAACTGCTTCTGTTCATGAAGACATCCATGAACTCAAATTGTTCCCAGTGAGGTCCTACAGGAATTTGATTGGTTTGCAAAAAGATCAAACAGCAGACAGCTAGGAATAGACAGTACTGATTAAATTTCTTCTTTATTTGACAGCCGATTTATGTCATAAGTATATAATACAATAGCAGTAATGTTCCAGTTATTTTTGATCGTCTCTTAACTTCCCATATATGCTGTCTGTCGCCAGCAACAACTGAAATGCAGCCATCAACAATCAGATGTAAAGAACTTGCTCCAACCTGTAGTAAGTTGTTTCAGAGGCTGCGTTTCGCAGCAGATGAGCATTTGGATTCCTGAGCCTCATGTTCTAAAACTCAGAGACAAAGGAAACCGGCTGCACTTTTTTACCCTCATGCACTTGTTGCTGTGGTAACATTTCACAGCAGAGAATGGATTGCTTCCTAAGGCAGTGACCGGTCATGAAGTGAAACACCCAGAAGAGTCAGGCAAGATCCGTGAATAACACAAGCAGTTTATCGAAGAATAATGCTGATAATTTGAGGCTGAAGAATTATTAGCTAGTAACCTAGGTGACAATTCTAACTACCTAAACCACTGGTGTCGTACTCCAGTCCTGGGGGGCCGGAGCCCTGTGTAGCTTAGTTCTTTCCCTGTTCCACCATAAATGATTCAGCTCAGGAGCTGTGTGGTAATTAGCACAAGGAGTTGAATCAGGAGTGTTAAATGAGGGGAAACCCAAGGTAGTGCAGGGCTCCGGCCCCCCAGGACTGCAGTTTGACACCCCTGAGCTAAACAATAGCTATTTCTCTGGATGTTGCATACATCTTGATCTTATTTTGGGTCAAAGGTCGCATGACACTTGACAGTATTTGTTTTCTTGTGGCCTTCAATGATGCTTTGAGCAGATCCCCAGCAACCCATTCTCTCCGCAGGGCAGCGCGCGATGAAAGCCCACCGAGGAGTGGGTCTTTGCGCGGATGTGACCCACCCAGCCGACAGCCCCCCCTCGCCAGGGCTTCCCCGCTCTGTTTGCCTTCCCCAGGACGTCCCAGGCTCCCCACCTGGCTGCATCAGCAGTCTGCTCGGCCTCCCGTTCCATGAATAAGCCCGCCCCGCAGGGGAAGGCCATCACCCAGCTCGGGGTTGGTACCTGCACTGTGGATTTAAGCTTCTGCCAGCTGGAGTGCACTTATGCAAACACACGGTGTTTGAACTGAAACAGAATAAGCAGCGAAAGGGTGTTTTTACAGCTTCTTATCTCTGACAAGCACGATCAGCCGCCAATGTTGTATTTCTTCACTTTGAGAGAATTAGCTTTGACAATAACACTTTTTTTTTTTTTTTTAAACTATCAGCAATTTTCGGTCAATGCATGAATAACTTACCAATAAATAAAATATTTCCTTTACAGAAATATCCTTTTAGATGGGAAATAAGCCGAACAATTTCCAAAAGGCAACATAGATAACGATAGAACAATAGCAATTATGCCAATTATATAAGATAAAATCTTATTAGGCCATAGATAAGCTCGGAGAGTAGAATAGCTAAAGTGGCGGTAATAACAAGCAGGATTAAAGAGGTATAAGGAAAAATAAATAACCAAAAACCTAAAACTGAAGAGGGTTTTAAAGGATGACTAAACTTCACTTTCAATTTCACACACAGTGCGAAATTCCCAGCAAATGCTTGTATTCGTGATTCTTTTTAAACTTAGAAAGTCAGTAAAAAACGACAATGAAGCCCATGTTTTAACAGCACACGCATGCCAAATGTACTGTAAAGCAGTCGTATAGTAAGGCTTTAAAAAGGACAGGTTTGACTGGTCCTTATCTTGCTGGCTTTTGAACATAGCCTTCAGCAAACTGTTGTTTCAGAATGATAGCCCGGGGGTACGGAGAAGGCATGGATTATTTTTTACAAAAAGAAGTGAGTTCTTGCCCTGTAGGAAAATGGGAGCCAATGGGGAGAGATTTTGTATACACCAGAGGATGAGTTAGTAACTCCTGACTGACGTGGAATTGTGAGGAAATCTACTCAAGCTTGTAACCTCCGTTTTAGGCATCTATAAACCACAAAAAAACATAGCACGTAATGCACCTTTAGTAAAACTGCAAAACATTTAGTGATATCACGTTAATGGTGTCTTAATTCCAATATATAACTGCTTTTTTAATGCTACACAATCATATAACATAGTCAGTTTTCTAGCTAATCTGAAGCCAGTATTACAGCAGAATCTGTATAATAGAATGCCTTTTAAACTTTATTGTCAATGAGATTTTTAAAAAAGTTATAATAGAAATTTAAAAACACTGGCAAACTCTGTCCTTTTCCATTGTATTTATAGGTTTTGTTACAGTGTGGGTTGCATTGTGCAGAGAATCGTTCAGAGATTTTAGCGTACAGCAAATAGTAACATTAAATGAAATAACTGAGAAATAAAAAAGATTAAATACCAAGCAAATTTGTTTGCTAGAACTACTAGGATTGTTAGACAATTTCCAGACTCTTGGGTTAAAATGGATTAAGGCCTAATCATTGAGGAATCATTTAAATGGCACATTGACCTGCATGTGTCCTGGGAGGCCGAAGCCTTCAAAGCTTGTTAATATGAAATTCCACTGGAGCTCCATGTGCTCTAACCTTCCAGAACGGTGCTGTTTTCTGTCTTCATGTACAGGCAGATAAATGATGTTTAGAGATACAAGGCCCTATTGCTCATATTCTTATGTGGGTGATGATTGGATATACTAGGTGAGCATGTATAAGGATTGGAATTGTCCTCTGTGCTTTCTGATGGCAAGTTTGTAAATCATGTAAAAGTCGACTTGTTGAGGCTTTTATAATCGGAATTGCTGGATACTCATTGCCAATATATTTGCTCTTAAGCATCAACTTTCATCCTTTTCATGCAATTACAGGCATTTATCAAGAAACCTGATATTTTCATGTGAGTTACAGTCACAATAATTAAACTATCAGTGAAGTTATATATTGTTGCTGTCAAATAAAAACTGCATGTATCTACTTTTTGATGATTGTGGCTTTTAGCTATAGATGGAATACAGCCTTTCTCCTCTGTCTGCTGATGACGTTTGAGATCCAGCAGAGCCATGAAAAGAAGTTTTATGAAGCCATATTTAACCGATATTTATGTTTGTACTAGTTAACGTTTGTATTCATGACAGCCATTTGTATGGATTAACTTGTATCGCTAACTTTAACAACTTAACGCTGATAGCTAGATAGCTAGTTAACTAACAAACAAACAGCATTGCTAACTATGAATATAACGCAAGATCTTCTTCACGTTGACATGTTTTCCATGCTGACGATCCATGGCAATCCATGTAAGTCCATTTATAAATTTAAATGATGGCTGCGTAAAGATACTATTTGTGAGGATAAGGGTGTCTCATCACATTGTTTAAGGTTTGTTTTGTAAGCAGCTTCTAAGAAAATGTGTTTTTTCATAGTGCTGAAATAATGGATTTTTGGAGATTCATGTTTTTCATCAGACAGCAAAGTTATTATACCAAAGGTATATATGCAGACCCTGTGTTACATCTAACATGCTTATCTTGATCTGCACCCTTAGTAATGAATAATAAACTGACCATGGCTCAGATAACTCAGTAAATATTGCCAAACGTACACACACAGTGAAAAATAACCCAGACGTCCGGCATTCGCCAACAGGAAGGGAAGAAGAGGTTTGGAGGTGGGATTTACTTGACATAACAGAGCTTCGATCTCTGCGGCCACAACAGCATGATCATTGAGAATGACTAGGATGTCCTCACCCATGTGAGGTTGGCCACATTTCCATCAAGATGCAGATGACACGCCTGACCACACAGACTTCAGGTAGGATACGGTGGTGAGATCTTTGAGACAAGCCCAGCATTATGCATGAACACTCCAGCTGGCTGGTCAGCTTGATATGGTCAGCACACTTAACAACTCAACCATCAAGCCGATCCAATATATATTTATACCATTATAAGCATCTCCATTTATCGAAGGGTCAGAGAGTGATTCTTCTAGGGATATATTCTCGACGGAAATTACAGAAGTAATTTTTCCCGTTCTTCATACGAATGCGTGGCAATTAATTCAATTTATGTGGTTGCTAAAATTAGCACATACACCACGGAATGCTATTTGTTTTCCTGTAAAGAAAAAAAAAGCAGCACATAGGTCCTGAAAACAGCACATTTATGAGATTGAATTCTGGGATGACAGAGGGAAGCAGATTTTTCCGCGGCTTCGCCTGCATGCATCTCCGAGCGCACATGTCTAATCACTGACTTCCATGAGGGGTACCAGCCAACGCCCTCCAGCTAAAGAAAGGGCCTGCATTCCTGAGCTTTGAGCTGAAAATGGCTGCAGCCCCAAGAACAAGTGACAACCTGCCGTTCACGCGGTAGGCCACGCCGCATACCTCCAGCGGGCTCCTGGGTTGGGTCTGGGGCTTGCGCAGAGGCCGGGTCAGCCTCCCACTACTGACGACATCGCTGCCAAGCAGCCCGGACCCAACTGCACCAGCCCCAGCTAACGTGTTAGCGCAGGTTCAGCTGGCGTGAGGAAAAGAAAAGTCAGACTAACAGTACACCTGTTTACATCTTGCATGCACATACCACCAGACTGAGCCACCAGCGCCTGCAGGAGGGGCTCACTGCGAATTTGCCACCCCCGTCTACCACTTCACAAACATTTATTCACATTTACTCACAAGCATTCTGCACTATATATCTTAATAAAGACCACAAATACTGAGAAGCCTGAACTACAAAGCAAAATTTTATGTATTCATCTAAACACATTTATAGGTTCTTGGACTGGCTTTTGTATCATTATATTTTAAAGCAGTTTAGTGTTTCTGCTTAAACAACTGCAGCTTGCATTGATTATCACACTAAAATCCAAAACATTATTGAGAGCCGTAATTCCTAGCCAGCATCCACATATAATGAACTGTAATATCTGAATAAGCACAAAATAACAAATGTGACTGTACTTATTGATGCATCACAGACATACTTTTGTTATTGAACAATATTTGATTTTTGTATCTTCTAATGCCACAATATTTCTATATACTGTGTATCCCACATAATGCACACAGTGTATTTCTCTAAGTGGAGGAGTTGAGGTTTAATGCATTGTAACATTGGGTAAGCTTTCAAAAGCTGCTTTCTTCCCAAAGACTGAATGCCCAAATGATCTTGCCTAAAGGTACAACTTTCATTAAATAAACATAGAAAAAATACGTAGGAATAAGGAAAATATATACCGCCTAAGAAGGTTATTCCCCACTCAGAACAAGTTTTTATTTGATCACTCCAGAGCAAAGATTAATGATTTGCTTAAAAATGAAACTGTTTTTTTTTTTTAGCGGATGTGTTCAGAAGGAATCCATTTTAATAAATGAGTTAAGCCAAGAAGAGACAAATAATGATTTTAGCAAATAGTCAACTATACTATGAAATATTTTAATTAATTCAGATGAACAAAACTGGCAAGACATAAATGTCCATCCAAAGTGAGGAGAGAGAAGTTTAATCAGGTTGGGTTTTGGAAAAAAGAAAATCAGTCATCAGTTACGGGGGCCTTTGTCGTCAAACTGAGAATGACAGGGAGGGAAATAGGCAACAGCAACAGATAGATGGAAATAATCAGTCAAGAATTTCTCAGCCTCTCTATGACCCCAACTTTGCCAGCACCTACACATAGTGTAAAATCTGGGGCAATGGAGCATAAATGGTGGTTGTGATGGTGCCGCCCCCTGAAATAGAGGCATAGAAGCTTGTCAAGACAGGGGGGGAACCTGGATTATCAAATAGATCATATAGATAATCAAACTTTGGTTTAAAACACCTAGAACCTGCCCAAGCATGCACTCTATTGCGCTGCTACTACAGGCCTGCCCCGTGTTCTGGGTCCTAGAACAACACGGAACTCAGCCTGGTGTGACTGGCAATAAGGCACAGGTGAAGTGAACGAATGGGCTGTACACCTGACTCCGTCCCATGCGGAG